>CP125975.1:542204988-542571221 GCA_030063025.1 Avena longiglumis
GTAAAGATTATCGTTAATTTTTTTGAGGGGCATTAAAAATAAATTAAATAATCCAAGAAAAACAATTTACTATCACACGGGCGATGTTTTCATGCAACCCAGCCCGGCCAGAAAGTTTCTCGGCCCAGCCCAAAAACAGGCGGATCGCGGTGGGCCGCCAATCAGGTTTGCACCCAAATGAGAACACCTGTCAGTTCGGCTCCAACTCGTTCATCGTCTCGTTAGAAAAGCCGTGCGCCGGAGGGGGTTTAGCTTCGTCCTCTTTCCTCTCTCCTAATCTAGGGTTTCCAGCTCCCAGCCACGAATTGCCATGGACTTCGACGAGTACGAGTACCTAGAGAAGACGGTGGAGGCCTCCGTGGCTCCGACCAACGGCGCCGCCGCTCCCAGATCTGAGGGGAAGGAGCGCAGCTCCCGCCGCCGGAGCAGCGCCGGCGACGAAGAGCGCGATGACGGCGAGCGTAGGTCCAAACGCTCTCGCTCTGAACACCGCGAGAGGGACCGCGACCTCGAAATCCGGGAGTGCCACCGCAGCAGCCGGGAGCGCCGCGACCGGGAGGTGAAGGAGAAGGAGAAGGAGGGAGAGGAAAGGACAAGGAGAGGAGGAGCCGCGACCGTGACCGTGAACGGGAGAAGGAGAAGGAGAGGGAGCGGAGGAGCCGCAGCAGGTCGGAGCGCCGTCGTGAAGACGACGACCGCGAGCGCCACCGCGAGCGCGACTACCGTGACCGCGATGTCAGGTGCCGGTTCATGACTTCCAGCTTTATTCGAGTACCTATCATATGAGCTGAGTGATGTTTGATATGAGAAATTTCATCGTCAATATCGTTTTAACAGCTATATGAACCGACTCAAAGTAGCCCCAGTGACAGTTAGGTTCCAACGTCATTGTCCAATTGTAATGACTCTTTAACACAACAATTTGATGTGCCTGGGATGGGCATATTGACCCTTGAACGGAAGGATGATGTAATCTCATTACACAATTAGCCCACAGTGGTAGCATCTGCCTACATGTTTTAATTAAGTCCTCTGATAACCAGCCGGCAGCTAGTGGTTTATTCTGCTACTCAAAATTTCTCTAAGTCATAGACATACTCTTTGTAAGAGTCAATACAATTAGGCATTAGTTTGGGGCCTGCAAATTCGATATGTTAGTGCAGTTTCTGTTTGGTCTTGATATTGAGCCTGACCTTGGATATCAGGCGAGCTATTTTGAGTTCATATGTAAGTTAGCATCACATAAGAGGGTTTTGCTTGGTTCTGTTTCTCTGAGAGATATCATGTTACGGTTTTGCTTGGTTCCGTGTCTCTGCGAGCATCGATGCCATCTGTAATTACAGATTTCCTGCATCCACAAAATGGAGCTGAACTATGTTTCTCATGTTGCAGAAATCCTGGTGGAGGGGTGTATTGGGATTTTTCACTGAAGCATTGCATCTTATTGTAAAGATGGCCCAATGTTTGTCCCCTTGCACGAACAAGCTATTTATATTTTTCTCCCTTCGCCGGAGATTTTAAAATTCAATTTGCCTAAATGTTTCCTGTCTTATATTGCAGGGATTACCCTTTTCTTTTGTTTGTTATAAGGTTCTGCGTCTCGATGGAATGTCAATTTGCTTTTCAGTGGGTCATCCTAGAAACCCTCTGTCATAGCGTGTAAAACAGTTGTTTAGACTCTATATCAACCTAAAGCTACTTTCTTTGTTTCTCTCCTCGTTCTAGCATAGTTTTAACTTGTGTGGACACACAGTATTAACTTGGCTAGCATAGTACCTGTCACTTCTGCCGCGGTCTTGTAGCCTCTTGAAATGCACATAATTGTAAATTATTTGAACTGGCGATATATTGTAGTTTCTGATATCTTATTTTGTATTTCCACTTTTCTGTCAATCCAAGCTTATGAATATGTTTCTCTTTGCAGACGTAGGAAAGAGGATGGTGCTGAACCTGAAGCAGATCCAGAAAGAGATCAAAGAACTGTGTTTGCTTTCCAGGTTTGTATTCACAACTTTTTTTTTCACTTTGTGCTCTGAGATATTTAAAGTTTATAATTGAAACTAATGACTGTAAGTATGATGACAGCTATCTTTGAAGGCGGATGAAAGGGATGTGTATGAGTTCTTTTCAAGGGCAGGGAAGGTAGACCCACTGCGCTCACACCTTTTTTGTTATAGTAATCAGCCTGTTTATTTTATTTACTTCCTAAGACAGTGAAACATCTGTGATATGTGCACTATATACACTTTTAGTTCGCGGGACTTTCTCTTAAATTAAACAGATATTAAGTTGGTTTGATCGAAGAAAAAACCATTTTCTAATTAACCCATACTTTACATAATTAACCCATACTTTACAAATTTATGTTTGCTTTGTTTTCCACTTCACACTATCTCGTGATAAACTATTTTCCAATGCTGTTCATTTATTGTTTTTAGTGCATTATTATTATAGATTAATCAATCTTTGTTGGTTTATTTGTTGTTAGGTCCGGGATGTCCGCCTCATCATGGACCGAAACTCACGACGTTCTAAAGGAGTTGGGTGAGTATAACTACATGTAACTTATTTTGATGTGTACTGTCTTGCCTGGTTCTGTCGTCACTGCACTATTGTTATTCCCTTATTATTTTATTTTTCTTCAGATGATCAATAGAAGATAGAATATAGTCATATTTGACAGTCAGCAATGTTGAACATTAAACACATTTGTTCCAAACTATTGGATACAATTTGTGTGCACTTCAAATGATTTGGTGAAAGTAGGGTGCAATTAAATTGTGTTCAGGAAAATAAAGTAATTTTGTTAGGTTATGTTTTGAAATGCACAGTTCTCAGCCCTGGAGATATATAGATGAACTTCAGATGATATTCTGATTTTCCTAATGCTATTTCATTGCCAGGTACATTGAATTCTATGACGTTATGTCTGTTCCAATGGCGATTGCTCTTTCTGGTCAGCTGCTTCTTGGTCAACAGGTGATGGTTAAGCCATCAGAGGCTGAAAAGAATTTAGTTCAGTCAACTGCTACTTCAAGCTTAGCAGCTTCAGGTGGAGCAAGGAAGCTGTATGTTGGGAATCTTCATTCCAATATTACAGAAGAACAATTGAGACAGGTAAATAGTCAAGCATAAAATATAGATTAAGGGGCATTGTTGATTTCTCTTTAAAAGGCCATAGTTATTACTGCTGTGTATGTATCGTTGTTGTGTGATCTGCATGTTATGATGAATTAATGGGTTTCTTTTCAGGTCTTCGAGCCATTTGGACTGGTTGAGCTTGTCCAGCTGCCTGTAGATCCACTTACTGGACTATGTAAAGGTTTTGGTTTTGTTCAGGCATGTATCTTGTTGTGTTGCAGTTCGTGTTTCTGTTTGTGCATCATTATCAGTTTCTCACTTTGTTCTATTCATCACTTAGTTTGCGCGTCTTGAAGATGCCAAAGCTGCTCAGAGTTTAAATGGTCAACTCGATATTGCTGGAAGAGTAATCAAGGTAAGCATTTCTTATGTGTTACTTGCAGCCTTCATGTTGTTGTCTTAAATCCTTCAATATACACATTATGCCACCTGACAATATGTTAATCACATATCATGACTAGGTTTCTGCTGTGACGGAACAAGGGGGAGTGCAAGCCAGTGGGGCAACTGCGGGAGATTTGGATGATGATGAAGGTGGAGGTTTGGTGGGTGTCATCTCTGCGAGACATTTATTTTTAGGAATTATTGTACATATGTTATTTCTCTTGTTTCAGTTGGGTTACTTGGGCATGGTATATGCTCGTATTTTGCTACAGAAATTCAGAATAAGTTTTCATATCTTGGTATTCAACTAGTATACCATTGTGTAGGTTTAGTATCCAGTCACTACTCTATCCAGATTTGCATACTCTCTAGTAGTAAATTTGTTTTATTCTACCACATTGCATCCAGTCACTATATCCGCATTTGCATACTCTCTACTAGTAAATTTGTTTATTCTGCCATATTGCTGTGGGTCTAATATTTTGAGTGTCTTACCATGGGTTATGTGTGTGCATTGCCATTGCATCAGAGATGCTCTCTGTATGTCTTTTCATATCTAGTATGCAGATGTAAGAAGTTGATACACATTATTTATGCGCATGTTCTGTTCTGCCAGTGTACCTTTCCATGATGACATGGTCATTTTTTCTGCGGAATCAGTTAGAAAATTAGTATTGCACCAATGGGAGAGCAGA
Organism: Avena longiglumis; assembly: GCA_030063025.1. Classification (NCBI taxonomy): domain Eukaryota; kingdom Viridiplantae; phylum Streptophyta; class Magnoliopsida; order Poales; family Poaceae; genus Avena; species Avena longiglumis. Next base: position 542,209,209 of record CP125975.1, read on the forward strand.
ACAATATATGAGGCTGCTTCCAAATGTTATCTAGATAGCTTGGTATCTCTCTTCATTCTCTGACCCGTCAACTGATGTATGTAGGCACTGAATGCTAGCTCAAGAGCTCTTCTTATGCAGAAACTGGACCGTAGTGGAGTTACAACCAGGTATATTTTTTGTGAAGTTATGGGATTATTGTATGCCTTTATATTGTCCCACACAGAATCTTTTCATGATGTGACAATGCAAAATCGCTACCTTGTCGTATGTAGCTCTGATGTTGCAAGCTATATAATATAATATGCAATTCTTGGGTTCTCATGAAATACAAGTTATAACTGCTTTGTCTTGCATTATGGGCAATAGGAAGCATGTGTTGTATTTGTAGACGAGTCAATTCTTGGGTTCTCATGAAATACAAGTTATAACTGCTTTGTCTTGCATTATGGGCAATAGGAAGCATGTGTTGTATTTGTAGACGAGTCAAATCTGGAAAATTAATTGTGATGCTAACTCTCCCAACATGCACATTTGCTCGTTTTTGTTTGAGCTTTCATATCAGATCACTCATCCTAAATTCTTCATAACTGCTCAAGATAGCTCTGTACTTCTGATGTTTGAAGTGCTCCCACCAACTTTAGCTTGGATACCCGTTCTGCTTAATTTACATAATTTAATCAACGATTGCATAGTCTTCAGTTTATGGTTGATTCGTATAATGTGTCCATTAATTACTAGTAAGACTGCGACCATTTGTGTCCAAATCTTTTGTTATTGACCTCTACTATATTATCGTCAGGATTCGTCCACCACTACAGCAACACTGTTACCATATATATCTAGCTTGTGAAGGTCATTCTCCATGGACCTCTTCAATTCTTTGGTGTACTTGGTTTGGTTGAAATATTTTGTTTTACTGCAGTCTTTAACATTTAATGTTAATTGAAGGTGATTCTTCATTCTCTTGAAATCCGCAGTCAATGCATAAATGCATTAACTGTCAAATATTGCTTGGCACGTGAGGAAAAATCACCTTAACATTTTGTGGTGCCAGGTTGTTGCATATATCTGTGCGATGATGCTTCTAAATTTTGTTCATGTTAGAAAAATATGTGTGAATCACTAGTTTATCATGAACACATACGTGCTTCTTCGCTTTCTTGGTATCTCTATATAATTCTCTTGTTTAATGTACCTTCTTCTTTCGACCTGCAGTTTGACTTCCGGGATGGGTGCTACTGGTCTGAACACTTCCATGGCATTAGCACCTGTATCAGTTCTTGGTGCTCCTACAGCCACTCCTTTGCTACAGTCTACAGTCCCTGGTCTCGGTCTAATTCCAGGAGCATCTCTTCCAGTTATTCAGTCCATTGACATGGCTCCACCCAGTGAATGCCTATTGCTCAAGAATATGTTTGATCCAGCTGTGGAGGTTATTTGGCTACTACCAGTTTCTTGTTTATTAGTCTTGGGGACCCTGTATCTCCTTTTGGTTGAACAAAAGCATTTGATAATTTGTGACTGTTTCATTGCAGACGGATCCTGATTTTGATTTGGATATTAGAGATGATGTTCGAGAAGAATGTTCTAAGTATGGCCAAGTACGACACATTTATGTAGACAAGTAAGTAATCTGATTCAATACTAATGTAAATAGATATGTCCTGCCATGCATTCAGAATACCTTTTTAAATATGTCGTGCCATGCATTCAGAATCCCTTTTTGTTGGTTCAGTAGTCGGTATGCTGCATTATTTAAACTAGTTGTATTCTTTTGTAGTGTTCTTTTGAACTGAAAACTATAGGTGATTATCTTAGATAAGATACAAACATTGCCTGCGCAGTTTATTATTTTCTTGTTTGCTCGTTCGCTATTATCAGTGTGGAAGCTACTTGTCTAATCCAGAATCCATGAGACTCCATATATTCATATGTATTGTACCATAGTATATTTGCTTTGAAGTGTGAACCGTTCGGCTTTTATTGTTTGTTTGTGGCCCCACCCCTTGCTGAAGAATACACTACTTCTGGCTCTGGAACTTAATTGTCATGTAATATATATAGCACATACGCATGGCCTAACACCAAATTCAAATCATATCTGCCTTGAGAAGACATCATCTACGCAGTAATAGCAATTATCCAGGTCTAACACTAGCTGTCACAATCATTTTACAGACATACTGCCGGCTTTGTGTACCTGCGGTTCGATAGCATAACTGCCGCTATGGGTGCACAGAAAGCACTTCAGGGAAGATGGTTTGCGGGGAAGATGATTACTGCAACCTATATGGTATGTGATGCTCTTGTTGACACTTGAGATGTTTTCTTTTGCAATTTTGATTGATCATTTATGTTGGTCTTTGTTATGCCAGTCTACTCAGCAGTATGAAGCTAAGTTCCCGGAGTTAACTGGCTAGCTGGAGTTAGCTGCTTTGGCGTCGTGTACTTCTACATCGCGGGCACTGTTGTATTGGCTGTACTAGTGGAGAAATTTGTCTCTTCGGCAGTTGTAAACGTTACACCATCAGGAATTCAATCAACGTTGTAGCATCTTACTATTTGGCAATTATCTGCAATCGAGTGAAAATTGTGTGCTGGCAGTTTTGATCTCATAATCCGGATTTGGTGATATGTTGATGTTTTGCATTTTTTGTTGCCTTGCTGTAGTTCCTGCTATTTGTTTGCGTGGTTGAACTATTTTAGTATCGCAGCACTATTATGCCTGTTTTGTTGTGCTGATCAGTGATCACTGTTGGTGCTATGTGGTGTACATCCGAGCTGATCCTAGTTCATGCCAAGATTTTTTCCGTATTGTGACAAATGCATGGGAACTCAAAGGATAATAAAGAAAAACCTTGTGATTTGTTTAAGCTGTGGCCGGTGACTTGGATGAGTTGGGCAGGAATACAAGAGTTGAGTTTTCAAAAAAAAAAAAAGGAATAAAAGAGTTGAAAGCTAGGCTGGATATTTGAAGGTCTGACGGCTCGGCTGGGTAGTTAGCTTTTCCCAAGCAAGTCAACTTTGCCAACTCCTTTTTGGTGAACTTTTTTTTTAGAAACTACAGATACTAAGGTTTACAGATATACTAAGGTTGTGACAGCTAAAACATCATAACGAACTTGCAGAATTAAGTGAGGCACATGACTAACTAAGGGGTTGTTTGGTTGGGTTTGAATATTGTTTTCTTATTTTGCCAAAATAGCTGATTTTTGTGGCTTATTAAATACTCCTATATATGAGCCAAAAGCTAAAAGGCACAAATAAGGCCACTCAAACAGCTTGTTCATTTTAAATCCGTCCAATGTTTATTTTTTTTATTGACCATTACCTAATCCAAAATGTAGTGGTATAAATCTAAAAAAAAGTAGTAGTATAGAACTGGACCAATTAAGTATTCCATCGGGAAGGTGATCAGCCTATGCACAAACTTTTTTTTTTTAAAAAACTCCGTTGTCCCAATTAGATGTGATCACATTAATCTTGATGATGTGCTTGAGGGCATCCTTGCTTTCCTTGCAGTACATTGGACTTCATCTTTCGGTGTGGCGTTTTAGGAGAGTGGGTTTTCAAAATCTTGAAGATAGAACACAAGAAAGCTTCCAACTTGGAACGGCAAGTTCATCACCGCCGCGGCCAGCCGGCTTTGGTCAAGTTGGTTATCTCATTTCAATCCATATACCACTTGACGCCCCTCGCCATTCCGCCAGGAACCATAAGTTCATCAATAAATTGGAGCATGTTTTTCTTTGTTGGCAAAAGATACCACCAAAAGCGCTGAATGCAAAGTGAATTGGGATAAGGTGTGTCGCCCTAGAAAATATGGGGGACTTGGGGTTATTAATATTGACAAGTTCACGATGGCTTTGCGTCTCCGTTGACCTTGGCTAGAATAAAAAGACCCCAACAAGCCAAAGACCTAGCGCCTCTTGGCGTCTAGGGTTTTACGCCTCCGCTACTGTAATCCTATTCGGTGTGGAGTTTCACTCATCCCGGTAGGAATCCTCCACGGTCTTGGTTCATCCCGGTTTCCCAGGAAGATCAATTCTCCTCATAAACCCCTAGTTCACGTGAGGGCACCGGATCGGATCTTGGGTAAGGAACATGGCGACGTCTAACTCATCTGGTTCGACGGCCCAAGCTTCTGGATCTGGGAAGAAGAAAGGAGAAGCCCTAGATGACATGCTGCAGCGTCTTGGCATTGAGGAGGATGAAATTGATGATTTTGTTTTTGAGGATGAAGCAAAGGTTCCAAACGAAGGAATCAAGTGGCTGGCTCTTGCGAGAGTTCACACGAGAAACTATTTCAGCCCTCAGACATTTGAACATCATATGAAGGTTGAGTGGAGTCCTGCAAAGAAGGTAAAAATTACACCATTAGAAGATAATTTGTTTACAGTTCAACGCTTCTGTCTTGGCGGTTGGTTGAAGGCGGAGCAAGGAGGACCATGGATCTTTCGGCAGAACGCGGTTAGTATTGAACCGTATGATGGGTTCGCTGATCCAGAAACAGTTGACCTGAATTATATTACTGTGTGGGTTCAAATCCATAAACTGGCAATTGGTTATCATGATGAAACTTTGATCAAGAACCTGACCGAGAAAAAGTTGGGAAAGTTCTGGAGGTGGAGACTGTAATTCCGGGTGCCAACAACTTTGTGCGAGTTCGTGTGAAACTCGATATTAGGAAGGTGCTCGCTCGGTTTGTCACTATATCACGAGGTGGTCAACGTGAATTTTACCAATTGAAATTTGAAAAAATTCCCAAATTCTGCGATGCGTGTGGTTTCTTCGGACACACTCATCTTAAGTGTGGCACCGACAAACATGATGAAGAGAATCTTAAGTGGGGTGATTGGTTAAAGGCGGAATGGGGAACTTGGCATGGCAGGAATTTTAATGGAGGAAGAGGGGTACTAGAGGTGGACATGGTAGAGACCATGCTAATGGTGGTCGTGGTATGGACATGCGTGGTAGAGACAGAAGTCATATGGAGCGTGGTGGTGCCGCTCCAACTAATTGGAAATATAATGCTCTTTTTTACATTGATGGGGTTGTTGTAGATGACTCTTTAAAGGACACATCATCTAGCCCTTTGAAATCAAAGGACACTATAATGGAAGAATCTGATCAGTCGGACCTTGTGACAAAACATAGACTGGATATGGATAATGTGATGGAAGAAAACGAGCTGAAGAACAGAGAGGATGTACTCCATTCTGCGATGATTACGGATGGAGTGATTCCGACTACCGATGATAGGAAGAAACATACTAAGAAGGACGAAGCTGTCTCCCCTTCACTCGGATCAGCGGGCTCATTTGATGGTCCTGTCCAGTCACAATGAGGATCATAAGTTGGAACTGCCGAGGACTACGTAAATCCTCGGCAGTTCATGCGCTCCTGAAGCTTCAGGGGCGTCTAAAACCAGATGTTCTTTTTCTATCCGAGACACATATGAATAGAGCAAGGGCGAAAACAATGAGGATAAAATTACTTTTTGATCATATGATTGTGTCAGCGGGAGTAGTGGCGGATTAATCCTACTTTGAAGAAACGGCCTGAATGTTACTTCGTTCGAAGTGCATAAACATTATTTGGATATAAGGATGGATGAGAATACTACTAATACTTTGTAACACCCTCAGAATCGACCCTATGCAAGTTTCAGCGCTTCCCGCCAAACCCGCATAGAAACGATTCAAAGGTGCCCACCAGGCACTTTCGTGCGGGTGGAAAACGAAGTAATAACATTACACAACAGTCCCCGATGGGACCCACAGAACATATATATACAACAGCGACTCCACGAGTCAAGAATACATATATAATGTACAAAGATCCAAATCACATTGAAAATGATAGAGCGTCCGACTACGGACAAGATGCAAATGGGCTAAGAGCCACAAGAATAACCAATGGCGCCCATAACCTGCCCAGGCCAAGCCGGAAGGGTAACCCGCTAACGACGTCGATCTCAAAACCTGCTTAAACAAAAGGGGTGCCGACAAAGGGCAAAAGAAAAGAGAGAGCGGTCGATCGAGGCCAAGACACGGCGAGGCTAGAATTGCGTCCTCGCCTACATAGGTATGGTGGATGAAGCGGCAGACGACATGCACTAAACAACCTATAGAGACTCGATAGAACCGCCGGCTATCGAGAGGGATAGAAATACCTATTCGAACCAACTGATGCTACCATCAAACAAACCCATCCTGGTGTTTCCCCCTCGAGACCACACAAGGAAGTCAACTGAGGAACTCACACAGTTGGCAGTTTTATTTATTCAGTTATCGTTGCAACAATTACTAGTCAGGTATAGATAACCATCCTGATAAAAGAAGCAGTGGGCCATTTTTATTTGACCATTCCATTGTAGTTGCAACACTTACTAGTCAGATACAATTAGCATGAGATAACCCAAAACCCAGCAGTTGTTGGTACTTTTAGTTAGCCATTCCGTTGTAGTTGCAATACTTACTAGTCAGATACAATTGTCGCAAGCGACAAACCAAACAAGCAATTGTTGGCAGTTTTAGCCACTCCATTATAGTGAAGCTGATTACTAGTCATTATAAAGTCAAATTTATAGCACTACTTTAGTTATAGTTGTCTATGATCGAGATACTGTGCTCCAAGTCGTCCATAACCGCGGACACGGCTTTCAGAAAGTTTTACCCTGCAGGGGTGCACAAATAGCAACACACACTCGATCAACCTCGGAAAAACCAAATCAAAACCCAACGAGGCTTTCACGACAAAGCAATCACAGGATTCAGAATATTTCGGGGCCACCCCATTGAGTACACCAACGAAGCTAGCTGACTCGAGACGGACTCAAGGTTTGCGCTGGTATGAACGACCGGGAACCCAAAACTGGGATTGTCGATACCGTGAAAACACTCCGCTTCCCTAAACAGTACATGTGCTCCTCGCACAATCGTAAATAAAGCAGTAAAGCATGGCATAAGTACAGGATAGTAAATAAAACCTCAAACTAGTTTGTGGCCCCAAGAAATAAGACTGAATCAAGCTCTGGCTCAGGGGGTCCCATAATCCTCCCGGATGTGGATAGCGCGAAAAATCAAGGAACAGGTATCAAGCACTCGGGGTCCTACGGGACACAAGTGGACGGTTAACAACCAAATAACATCTATTGCCCACCTGTGTCTCTGCTTACTTACTTCAATTTTAGTTGTTAAACATCAATTAAAGTGAACGATAAGTAAAGCCATGATCATCGCCAACATCAAACATGCGGCATTACTCCAAGAACCGTGGTACTGGACGACACGCAACAGCACTTGAGCAAGCGACTACGGCGCACAGGTCCAACTATCTACCAAGCAACAGGTAATAGAAGGTGTCCAAGGCGATATAAGGCTACAAGGGATGTCACGGGTACAAAAACTAGAGCATCGCAACACAGATAGCAATAGATCATCAGGAGGAAACAAAGACTATAAATGTAAGATAGGTAGAAAGGGGGAGATGCTCGCCTGAAAACATTGTCGAAGGTTCAACCGAAGATCGGGTCGACACTCGCATCAACTCAACGGCCTTATCCGCGAAGAAGCAAAACACTAGAATAAACACCGGATGCAATATTTAATACTACGGCAAAAGATCGGGCATGATGCATGTATGATGTATGACATGGCAAATATGCGGTGCAATTAGGCCATATTAAGCGGAATCGGGGTCCCGACAATTAATTAATAGGTTCAAGTTGTTTAGCTACCCCACAATTAAATGTTGTAATAACATGGCAAGATATATCACCGGTGCGCTACACAATTTTAAATGAGGCCAATATACGACTGGATTTGCCCGCATATGGGCCCCATATTTAATTATATGGTGAATCGGCATAAGGCCCCCAAACCACATGACAAATATGCATGCAAGTATGACAATTCAATATGCAACAGGTTTATATTACATATGTAAAATAGGGCTCGAGAAAAGGGGTCACACATGGGTTCGACGATCTTGGGGTTCCGGGGTTCAGGATTCGGTCTCAGGGTTCAGGGTTCGACGCGATCGGGGAATCGGAACATTCTCGGACAACGGAGTAGGTCTTGTTGCATCCAGGAAGAAGGACTTGGTTGGCATCGGGGAGGCGCATCGGACTCGCCCTGGTCGGTGTCGATCTTGTCGTCGTTGGCGAACTTGAGTGGTCGGTACCGGGTCTTGAATCGGAAGTAGACCTTGTCGCACGGTGTCCGAGGTAGACGAACTTGGCGATTCGCATCGGGCGTTCTTGGCGCTCGGTTCTCGACAAACTTGGCGTCCGAGATGAAGGGCTCGCTGTTCGGGACCCTCCGAGTCCGTGTTGACGACCTTGGGGTTCCTACTTTGGTTGTTGGCAGTGAACTTGTTCCGCGAAGGTACGGTCTTTGGTTCCGGGAGGTAGATCTTGAGGTACCATCGGGTTCGTTGCCGGTGGTCCTTTGGGTCCTCGGGTCCGAGACGATCTTGTGAAGCTAATTACATCGTCATTGCAGATCTTGTTAAGCCATGGGCCCTCTCTGTTACAACGGCCTAGCAACAAATACAGACACGAGGCAGAGGTACTGCGTTCGCTGGCGAGCTCGCTGGCAGAGAAGGCAAAGGCCACACGGGCGAGGAAGCCGACGGCGCGGGAGCTTGGTGGTGCAACGGGGTCGACGCCGGCGAGGTCGACATGCCGGAGGAGCGAGGGCGCTCGCCGAGGGTCCGTCTTGGCGCTCGACGGAGGCGAGACCAACGAGGAACGGAGGGCGGCGGGGAGGTCGCGGGCGTCGCGGCCGGAGGAGAGGCGCCGCAGACAGAGAGCGCTGTCGAGGATGACGGCGTCGCCAGGCGGCGCCGAGGAGGCGGAGGAGCTCGACGGAGAGGCGGGCGGACTCGGGGCCGCGGGACGGGCCAAGAAGAGAAGGCCGCTTGACGCGCTGGGCCAGCGAGGAGGGAGGAGGGAGGCGGTGGCCGCAGCCGAGGCGATGAGGAGGCCATGAGAGAGGAGATGCGGCGTGGCGGAGGTGAGCGAGAGTGGCGCGCTGGCGGCGAGTCGCTACGGGGTGGCAGTGGAGGCCGGAGAAGGGCGCGGAGGAGGCGGGCGCTGGCGCCAGGCGGGAGCCGAGCCGAAGGGCGGTGGATTACATGGCCCAAGGAAGGAGGGGTCGACGGAGAGAGGGCCGGGGAGGCGGAGGAAGGGGCACTGGCGGCCATGGGAGGAGAGGAAGCAGAGAGGAGGGAGGAGCTGGCGGAAGGAAGGAGACGGAAGGAGGAGACAGGCGAGGGGTCAGCGGGAGGTGGGGCCGGGGTGGGGTCCAGACGGGGGGAGAGGGAGTGGGGTGGGGGCTGTGTGCTCTGCCGGTTGGGAGAGAGAGAGGGAGTGGGGGAGGGCTGGCATGTGGGGCCAGGGGGAGTGGGGCTGCGGGTGGGACCGGGGAGGTGGGCCCAAGGAAGAGGGGTGGATCAAGGATTGATGATGTGGCAGGTGGGTAGGAAAAAGGGGTCCAGGGGGTGAGGTGGACTGGGGAGGTGAGGTGGCAGGCTGGGATAGGTGGGAATAGATTTAGGTTTAGATATTTTAGGCTAGGTTTTCTAATTTATTTTAAAAGCCTTTTATAAATTGCTTTTAGACAAACTGAGATATCCGAAGCACCGGTGTTTAATTTAAAATAAAAGGGAGGGGATTAATATAGACAACAGAATAGGGTTTTTAGCAAAAATAGTTTTAAACAAATATGTGTATGATGATGTCATGATGACGCAATGCACAAAATCAACGCGATTTTCTCGTAGTGAAATTGCGGGATGCCACATGCTTAGCGCACCAGCGGCATATATGGTGAACCAAGTGGGACAAGAAATATTTAACTTGGGACTATGTCCGTGACCTACATGCTATGGTAGATCTCTCGTGGGTATTACTTGGGGATTTTAATGAGATCCTGAGTGGCTCAGAAAAATAAGGGGGTAACATGAAACCTCAGAGGTGTATGCAGGTATTTAGAGACGTACTCAGTTCATGCAATCTGAAGGATATGGGTTTTGTCAGTGATATCTTTACATGGAGGTGGGGTCGTATAAAAGAAAGGCTAGATAGAGCCGATTGTAACCCAGGATGAACCCTGAAATTTCCTTTTGCGGCTTTGATTAATGGGGATTTCTCAAAATCAGACCAGCGACCGATATCGGTTGATACTTTATACCTAAACTAGCACAAAACCCGTGCGTTGCTACGGCCTAATAAACGTAGACCTAAATACGTGGCTAATAATTAGATCTCTTAAATTTGCACTAACAAATCCTATATGAGATTGCCATCCTAGATCGAGTGACCTCATCGATCTTGTTCGATCCTTGAGGGAGTATATGCTGATAATTAGATATAGTATTTTATCTTAAAAACATGAAAATGTCGTCTCACATACAGAGCCGTCGGCTGTGACATTTGCATATATGTTTAAAAGTTTGAAACCAAATACCTATACACAACTATGCTGTAATTTTATAATAAAATCACATAGGACTAACGCTGTCTAGATGGATCGATTAAACTTGCGTATGATTACGATCTACCACAAGGTAAAAGAAATAACAGAAATATCATGTAGGACAACTATTGAGCAAGACAAAAAAACAGAAAGGCAACAACATGGCAGCAATCTCCTCACTATATAAACATTCTAGTAGGCTCGTAAGTTTGAGTCAAGGTAGAGATTTTCCTAGCTTGGTCGCTTGGTGTATGCTATTTTTCTTGAGATGTGAGCCCACCCGCAGATGTACAGATTGTTCTTTAACATCCTGGACTGTATATACATTATACAATGTCTAATTTTACCTGGATCAAGCCTAACCAGAGAGGCCAGCGACCTGCATGGCACGTCCTTGAGTGAGACACCGTACTCCAATCACTCTCCTTGGCAAGGCCGTGGGAGAGGAGGCCGCACATGGGAGGGCCAGCGAGCGACGGACAGGAAGGAGCCGTTGTCTAGCAATATGCATGCAGCCTGCGATGAACGGAACGGGTTCGCCCCATGCTGTAATATTCTGCCAGCAGTAGCGAGCAATCTGCTGCCTGATAGTGTAAAACATCAAGTGTTGTTCATGTTGATACGGATCTCGCTCAAGCTGTTTTCCGTCGATACTCTCTCTGCATATTCCCACAGCCGCAGCTGGGTGCGTGCTGGCAGTTTAGGCAGTATGAGTTTGAGCTAGAATTTATCATACCGGTCATCAAGTCTGCTCTACTCCCATACTAAACGGCGTCGCGGTCACCACGGCGCACACACCTTGCCGTGCCATCAGTGGCCTCCACGACTGCTTTTTCATGTATGCCAATCTTCTCACCTAAGCTGCTTTTCTGATTGATCAATTAGCTTTACCATACGAACGACAAAGAACCATCGATTGTTGAAAATATTTCAAGAGCTTTTTGGAATCGCATGACGGCCGCTCCTCTAATCTGCCCCCGGAGCAGCGAGACGGACTCCAATCTGGGCTCGGCGTGCGTGCTCGCTCTCGAGGGAATCGATCTGCCGGCCCCTTCAATCTTCTCTAGGCACGGCGTGGGTGCTAGAGTCCTTTTTATATGTAGGAGTCCACCATGCGATCTGCTAGAGCTGTTGTTGACGTATACGATGAGGATTCCAGAGTCTAGGCCAAGCTACATAGGCGCTGCTCGTGAGTCCTAGGGATAAGATCTAGCTGATCGGGTAACAAGTACGAAAGCTGCTAAAAAAATTGAGAGCCTTACATAAGCGGTGGCAGTCGTGGATAATACATGGTTTTAATGAAGGGTAAAGTCGTCTAAAAAAGTGTTGGACCGGGAGAAACACTTCGTGCTTTATTATTAGGTATAGATAAAGGACGTGAACGCTATATGTCCGCGAGGGAAGAAACGATTTGAAGAAAGCTGGTTTATGGAGGAGGAGTTTGATGCTGTTGTTGGGTCGGCTTGGGAAAGTGCCCAACAACAAAACCCAGGAAATTTGGCAGCCAAACTAAAGTCATTCCACGAAGCACTGCATGCCAAAACTACGACTGGCTGAGCTGCAAGCTGAGTTGAATCTGTTCATGGATGGACCTCTGTGGAATGAGGCTACAACAAAGATCCAGGAAATTCAAATCAAGATGGTGAACAGGAGGATATGATATGGGTGCAAAGGAGTAGAGCGAACTGGATGGAATTTGGAGATCGCAATACCGGCTTCTTTCATATCTTTGCGAAGGCTAGGAAGAGGAAAAATTCAGTTAAAAAGCTATGTGATAATAATGGCATATGGATTGAGGTTCAGCATGATCTGTCAGCGCATATTCAAAGCTACTTCCAGGGCCTCTTCAGTACGGAAGTGCATTTGCCAGATCCAAATGTCATATGTAAAATCAAACCGTGTGTGTCAAATTAGATGAATGATATCTTATGTGCCCCTTACACGCGTGAGGAGATCAAGAAAGCCCTTTTTAATATTGGTGATCTGAAGGCTCCAGGGCCTAATGGCTTGCACGCGATCTTTTATAAGAAATATTGGTCTCTTTTTGGAGAGGAGTTGACGGATGAAGCGCTTGAGGCGATCAATCAAAAAAAGTTCCCTCATGGTTGGAATGAAACCACAGTTGTACTGATCCCAAAGGTTAACAGTCCAGAGAAGGTAACACAGTTTTGGCCAATTAGTTTATATAATGTCATTTACAAAGTTATTTCGAAAGCTATTGCAGCTAGGCTGAAAACTATACTACCAGAGATTATTTCCACTACACAAAGTGCTTTTGTCCTAGGTCCGTAAATTACTGATAATTTCTTAGTTGCCTATGAATCTTATCATGCCATCAAGAAGAAGAGGGAAGGAAAATATGGCTTATGTACAATAAAATTGGACATGCACAAAGCCTACGGTAGAGTTGAATGGGATTTTCTGGAGAAGGTAATGATCAGATTGGGTTTCCAGGAGCATTGGGTCAAACTTATCATGAATGCGTTAGTTCGGTCACTTATCAAGTCAGAATAAATGGCAATGATTCAGATCGGTTTTCTCCAACTAGAGGACTTCGCCAAGGTGATCTTCTATCCTCATACTTGTTCTTACTATGTGCTGAAGGACTGACCAATTTATTAAGGTATGCAGAAGATGTGGGACATATTATTGGAGTTAGGGTGTGCCGTGATGCTCCAGTATCACACCTACTATTCATGACGACTCCCTCATCCTAATGAGGGCGGATTTGGCAAATGCCACGGCTCTAAAAAGAGTCTTATTTGATTATTGTGCTTCATCGGGACAACAAGTGAAGATAAATCTAGTATCTACTTCAGCCCTTGTACTACGGTTGAAGTTAAAGAGGAGATTTGTGTGGAATTAAACATTATGATGGAAGCCATTACCGATAAATATTTGGGGTTACCACCAATTATTGGTTTGGATAGAACTGACAGCTTCATGGAACTGGTTGACAGGTTATGTAATAGATTGAAGGGCTCCAAAGAGAAATTTTTATCGTTTGGTGGAAGAGGTGTTCTTAAAGGCCATTGCGCAAGCTATTCCTGCATATGCAATGTCAGTCTTCAAGCTCCCTAAACTAGTAATCAATAGGTTCACAAATGCTATGGGCCAATACTGGTGGGGAGATGATGATGAACAAAAACACATGCACTGGTTCACAAATCCCGAAGAAGAAAAAGGAGGAATGGGATTTTGTGGCCTTCATAGTTTCAATCTAGCTCTATTATTCAAACAAGTTTAGAGGCTCTTGTGTGATCCGGACTCTCTTTGTGCTAGGGTGTTGAGAGCAAAGTACTACCCTCCTGGAGATTTGCTTAATACAGAATTAAAGAAGGGCTCCTCATACACATGGCAAAGCGTATGGGCTGGTATCCAAACTTTCAAAAAAGGTTGTATTTGGCGAGTGGGTAATGGTGAAGATATAAACATTTGGGATGACCCCTGGATCCCCACGAGCCCATCTAGGAAGGTGGTGTCTCGCCGTGGGAATATTGTGTACACAAAAGTTTCAGAACTGATCAATCATGAGACAAGATCATGGGATGAAGAGATGTTACGATCCATGTTTCTGTCAGTTGATGTTAATCGGATATTGAAGATCCCCCTTGCTGTGGGAATGATGGAGGACTTTGTGTCTTGGAATAACACAAGGACTGGTGTTATTTCGGCGCTTATTACACCGAGTGGGATCATCAACATGGAAGAAAACTACTCGAACAAATGGACAAGGTACTCGATATTAATCCAGTTTGGTCTATTGTCGGTCCTTGAAAACCTCAGCAAAGGTAAAAATATTTATATGGAGACTACTTCATGACACAATCGCATGTAACTGTGTATTGGCAAATAGACATATCAACACCAGTAGTTGTCCTGTTTGCAACATCTACTGTGAAGATATTCTTCATGCCTTCTTTCAGTGCCCAAGGGTTTCTGAAATATGGGAGAAACTTGGCTTGTCTATCTAATTAATGAAGTATCTCTCATTGACCGATCGAGATCTGCGGTGGTGGAAGAGCTATTAAGGTCATCAAAGGTTACTGATTCAGGAGGTATGGATATGAATACAAAAGATCTTATAGCTACTGCATGCTGGTATATATGGTGGTAGAGAAGGCAAATAGCACATGAGGAACCGGTCTCTTCTCCATGGCGATCGACACTAGCTATCCTGGCTATCACTGCTAATTATGAGGGAGCGTGCAAGAAAAATGTTGGTATTAAACGAGATGACTGGGAGAAGCCAAAGGAAGGATACACAAAACTAAATGTTGACGCATATTTTCATGTGGAAACTTGTACGGGAGCAACATGGTGATGTTATTCGCGATGAAAGAGGTACATTTATGCTGGTATATCTTGCTTGATCCCTGCAGTTTCTGATGCGCTGATGGAGGAGGCAATGGCGCTTCGAGACGGTATTTTTTTGGCAGGACAGGTGGGATGCTCTAAACTAATCGTGAACTTGGACTGTTGGGAAGTGATCGCTACAATGCAAGAAGGTGGTAATTCTCTAGGCGCAACGACGACGATTTATGAAGAATGCTCTTTTCTAGCTAAGGGCTTTGCCCACATTATTTTTACTCATAGCGCTAGAGAGAGTAATAGTATAGCGGATATGCTTGCTTGCAAGGCGGAGGGACCCCAGACTGTTTGGCCGGAGGATTCGCCGGATTATGTCATAGGGCTTCTCACAAACGATGTAACCATACTATGATTGCAGCAGCAAGTTCCAGACCACTCTTTTCCTTACCAGGGTACCTAAGGGGACCTAAAGATTTTTAATAAGGCGACTTACTTGCTTAATATAAATATCGTTTTACTTAAAAAAAAATACCCCAACAAAAATTGAGTGGGTTTAGAAAACCCTTGCACTAAGGAGGACATAGATATATTTTACACTGCCACCACAATCACACTTGGAGATGGTTGCCAGACTCCTTTTTGACAAGTGTCATGGATTGAAGGGAGAAAACCAATTGATATTGCTCCACTAATTTTTGCATCTTCCAAAAGGAAGAAGTGGTCCGTTAACCAAGCCATCAAAGAAAATGCTTGGATTGAGAAAGTTAATTTGGAAAAACCTGGAGCATCTCGCACAAGTTGTGGTTCTTTGGAGCTCTACTGCGTAACGTGCATATTGATGAAAATGCAGATGATGAAATATTATCCTTTATAAACAGAGGCACATAAAAAATGAAGAATATATGAGACATGTACACGCTTTTTCTTTCAGTTTATTGAGTCATTGTCTTCATCTTCTCCATCCTAGCATGCAGCATGCACCGCGCAGATCGGGACAGTAGGGCTCTAGAACCCCGTATCTCGAGAACCTGTACGGGTGAGGGGCAATCAGGTTTTTGGGAGCCCCCGGTGTGACTACTGTCAACCACGACGTCGTCCGGCAACGAGTTCCCCGATGACGACTTTTTTCCTGACATCAACAACATCTTCGACAACATGGCTGACAAAACGAACGCTGCTGTTGCTAAGGCTGCACCATATGTGTCCCTAAACTTCCTCTTTCAGTTTCTGCTAGAATGACTTGTTCTAGCATTTGAAATAGATCTGGTAGGTTTATATTATATAAATGCAACCAGTTCTTCTACTCTGTTAGTTTGCATGATTAGTTTAATTACTATTTTATTAATCATGCTTTATCGATTAATTCGGATTAAATCAAATGAATTGTTGCTCATATATTCAACAATTATGTGATCAATAATGTACATTTTTTTCTTGTTAAACTATTTGAGGAGTTCGTTTTGATGATACAATTTTTAACAATCTACAAACCACATGCTGACCTGCATGATTATAGAATTTTGATGTTACAATTTTTAATACATTCAATAAAATCAATGATTGAGAAATCTTGACAGTTTATAAAACTAAAATGTAAAAGCAAATGGATCTTCAAATCTTCATATTCCTATCAGAACCTCGTTCATCGACCTGTGCTTCTGCTCTATGCACATAGAAACACCGTGACTTGTTGAAAAAAAAGGAAAATCAGGACACACACGCACACACCTTTCTCACGCACCCCCACTCCCACAATCACTCTCAGCTGACAGCACGCAATACACGATCTCTCTCAGCTCACGATCCCCTGAAGAACAAAGACAAGACAGAGTTTTGGTGCGGCGTACTGCTTGCCACTTTTCTGTTTCCCTTTTATTCTCTGAGAACAACAAACGTGCCGCAGATTGCGCCATGCTCACGACTGGATCGCGCCATCCCACGATCGAGCAAGGTGCGTGCGGTGATCCTAAAAACCTGGTCAATAACGCACAGACGCGTCGACCGAAAGAGGAAAACTAACAGGCGAAACGCCTCTTAACTGAACCCAAACACCTAACTTAACTGAACCTATTCTACTAACAGCAGGGTTTATTCAACATTCTCCCCTAAATTCTGTTAAGAACTACTTGACGTCTGGACGCCAATGCGGTGCGCAGATCCCAAACCTGACGCCCAAGTGATTTGGAGTATGTCCGCGAGTTGATCGTCGTGCTAATGTAGTCGATCTCCACCTTCCCTGCCGATGCTCTCACGGATGAAATGGAATCGCACCTCAATGCTTGCTACGGTCATGAAAGACCGGATTTTTGCTCAACTGGATTGCTGACTTATTGTCGACAAAGATGGTTGCAGGCTTCCTTCCTTCTCGACCAGTTCGACAACAACCTGCTAAGCTGACTCCACGGCATGCCGCCGTGGCTGCGATGTATTCTGCCTCACAAGATGAGAGAGCCACCACCTTCATTTAGAGGATTGCCAAGTGATTGGGCAGCCTCCAAGCATGTCTGTAACCCCAGTGGTGCTCTTGCGATCATCCACATCTCCGCCAGGTCGCATCATCGAAACCATCAAGGCGCAGTTTGCGGTGCTAGTGTAGCGACACCCAAAGCTGCGAAGTTCCTGCAATGTACCTCGGCAAGTGTTTGATCGCTGCAAGATGTTACGCTGTTGGAGATTCCATGAATCTACTAATGTAGCCCATCGCAAAACCGATGTCGGTCTAGTGTGACAAAGATAGCGCAGGCCACCCACGAGCTTGATGCAGAGTAGCATCTGCCGGCTCCGCTGCTGGCCTTGCTCAACTTGAGGCGTGGCTCCATTGGGGTTGCCGCAGACTGCACCGCCATGCCCGCCTGCGTGAAGCTTCTGCATATGCAGCTTGACCGATGGTGATGCCCTCCTTTGCTGCTTCACTTGATCCCCAAGTAAAAGCCGAGAAGACCAAGATCACTCATACTGAACTTCTCGGTCATCTCCCTCTTGAACTTTGTCACTCATCACCACCCTGTCATGATCAGATCGTCAACATAGACCCCTAGCAACACTCGCTTGTTGCCTGTGCCTCTTGCGTACACTGAGTGCTCTGAAGCACTGTTGGTAAAGCCGAGTGAGCGTAGCGTGGTGTCAAGCTTTGTGTTCCAAGCGCGAGGGGCCTGACGAAGCCCATAGAGCGCCTTGTGCAGCCTCAACACCTTATGCTCCTCTCCAACCTTGGCGAAACCAGGAGGCTGTGCCACATAGACCTCCTCGGCGAGCTCACCATTCAGGAATGCTGACTTGACATCTAGATGGTGAAGCTTCCAGTCCAATTTAGCAGCAATGGCGATCAGCAGACGAACTGAGTCAAGTCGAGCGACAGGTGCAAACACCTCGTCGAAATCAACTCCTTCTCGCTGCACGTATCCCTTCGCCACCAGACGCGCCTTGTGTTTGGCCACACTTCCATCCGCATCCCTTTTGATCTTGTACACCCACTTAAGACCAATCGATTACGTATCCGAAGCAAATCTGTGAGAGACCAGGTGTTGTTTCCCTCGATGGAGGTCAGTTCTTCCTGCATCGCCCGGCGCCAGTACTCATAGGGCTCTGCTTCTGCAAAATTTGCAGGTTCTTCCGCTATCAGGAGTCGTTCAGCCCGCCCAGGGTGATCTGTCTCGGTGCCAAGCACATCAGAGACAAGACGGAACCGATGCGGGAGATCAGCATCGTCAGCAGCATCAAGGGTTTCAGCGAATGCCGGCGGCGGCGAGACAAACCGTGGTGGTGTCTCGGCCTCTTCCACTCCCGAGTCTGCCACGGCACATCCGGAATTCCGCCGCAGACCTCGCATAATGAATCCTGTGGCTCGTCAAGCACTGCTCCCCCATTCACCATGTACTCGATGGTGATCTCGCTGCCAGGGTTCTCTCGGCCTTCTCCTGCCCATGGCCATGCCTGCCCTTCCTCAAAGACCACATCGCGTGACACGATCACGCGCTTGGCGTTGGGATCATAACACCGATATGCCTTGCCCCCAGGCTCGTAGCCGAGGAAGACGACCGCAGTGCTGCGATCTTCGAGCTTCTGGAGGTTTGGGCGTGTGACCTTTGCATATGCCTTGCAGCCAAACACGCGGAGAAAGTGCACATCTGGCTTTCGTCCATACCAAGCCTCGAAAGGAGTCCTTCCTTCAACACTGCGTGTATGCTGCTCAAGACAAACACTGCGGTTGTGACCACTTCTCCCCGTAACCGAGCAGAACAGCCATGGCCTTGAACATGCTTCAGCCATCCCCACGATCGTCGATTTCTTCTCCACCACTCCATTCTGTTGAGGTGAGTATGGAGCGGTGAGGTGACGAGCCGCCACGATGCACTGAATTCACTGAAATCCTTGAGGTAAACTCACCGCCACGATCTGTTCGCAAGGAGGCGCTCTCTCGATTCCATCTCACCAGCGGTGAAACGACGAAGACTTCCGCCTGCCCTTGGAATGCAGCAAGGTGATCCACATAAACCGCTGTGATCATCAACCAGAGCAGGAAGTACCGCTTGCCACCGGCGTCGCGGGGAGATGGGACCACAGAGATCACCATGAACCAGCTCGAGGCGCCGAGGCTCGAATCTTGCCGCTATGGAATGGAGCCTCTTCGCTTACCGACTGCATGCGCCGCAAATCTGTCGGGATTCTCGATCCGAGGCATACCACGGACCATACCTTGACCGGGCGACGCCGAGCCCTTGGAAGTGTTGGTGTCCGTACCTTGTGCGAGCCGTGCCGTGTCCCGGTGCGCGCCGGAGGCACACTGGTTTCACAATCTGCTGCACTGGTAGAGTCGATTCCGCACGCGCGCCTAACGATGATCTTCCTCTGACGGTCGCGGACCGTCATGCGCCCATCCTCGACGTGGGTCGGGCACCCAATTTCATCGAGCTGCCCAACGCTCACGACATTGCTGCGAAGGCGCGGGATCCAGTACACCTCCGTGAGTGCACGATGCTGTCCACTGCGGCGAAGAAAGGTTTCGACCATGGATGTCGACAAGAGAACCGTCTCCGAACTTGACAGTCCGGAGACCTTCCGTCGATTCATGACGCCGCCATGTCGCCAGTCATGTGATTGGACGCGCCAGTGTCCAAGAACCACACTGCGTCCATGTCGGTGGCGTGCTTGCGGTACTCGACGCGTGCGCGCTCCTCGTTGAGGAAGATCTTGAGCCCGTGCGTGGCCACACCCGTCTCGGACGCAGACTCTGGTGCGCGCACGGCCATGAGCAGAGCAGGGTCGGCATCATCCTCCCCCTGAACGAGATGTGCCTGAGCCTCCTCATCTCGTTTCTTCTTGCGACATTCTCGGGCCCAATGCCCTTTCTTGCCAGTACAGACTCATCGTCCTTGGGCGGACGCGCGCC
Organism: Avena longiglumis; assembly: GCA_030063025.1. NCBI lineage: Eukaryota > Viridiplantae > Streptophyta > Magnoliopsida > Poales > Poaceae > Avena > Avena longiglumis. The sequence goes on from CP125975.1 coordinate 542,229,375, forward strand.
GTTGTACGGGCGCGTTCGCCGTCCTCGCTCGCTTCACGAGCCAGATCCTCCCGATCCAGTCTGGCGACGGGTGTTGCGGGCACGCCATTCCTCTTCGTGAGGAAGCGGCGCCGTGTCTTGCTCTGGCTCGCCACGCCCCTCCGACGCCGCCAGCCGCCCGCTCAGCTCGTCGATGGAGAGATCTTTCAGGTCAAGCAGAGTCTCAATTGAGAACGCCATCTGTGCGTACCTTGGTGGCACGACGCGCAGAATCTTCTGCACGCCGTCCAGTTCTGTCGTGGAGTCTCCCAGCGACTGAAGCTCGGTGATGAGGTTGGAGACACGTAGGGAGAAATCTCGCAGATTCCCCGCTTTGAACGCCAGACATCGAAGTCCTGCGGAGCTTCGGCGCGTGCCCCGCACCCGATCGACGCCGATCCGCAGGGTCTTGATGGTGTCCCAGGCCACCTTCGCGTTGTCCTTGGCCGCGAGCACCTGCACCATCTCCGGCGGCACAGAGCGCAGGATTGCCCCGCCGCCGCCTCGACGCCAGAGCGTCTGCGTCGACCGCCTCCTGAGCCCGGCGCCTGGAGTTGGACGCGTGATCGCCCACTCGGTGTAATTGGTCCGTGAGGGTGGGCCAGGATGCGGAGCCTCCGCCACGCCTGCCTCCCTCACGATCGTCTCCGCACCACCGACCTCGCCCGCCATTCCTTCCCACTACGTCCTGACTCGGAGCCTTGACGTGAGGGACCTGCTCCCGCAGATGTCTTGGACATGGCTGCCGCCTCCGGCGTGCCTGGTGGTGGAGTCCCAACCATGGGGTTAGGCTCTGATACCACTTGACAGCACGCAATACACGATCTCTCTCAGCTCACGATCCCCTGAAGAACAAAGACAAGACAGAGTTTTGGTGCGGCATCGCTTGCCACTTTTCTCGCTTCCCTTTTATTCTCTGAGAACAACAAACGTGCCGCAGATTGCGCCATGCTCACGACTGGATCGCGCCATCCCACGATCGAGCAAGGTGCGTGCGGTGATCCTAAAAACCTGGTCAATAACGCACAGACGCGTCGACCGAAAGAGGAAAAAACTAACAGGCCGAAACGCCCTTAACTGAACCCAAACACCTAACTTAACTGAACCTATTCTACTAACAGCAGGGTTTATTCAACATCAGCTTCACGCACACAGTCCAAGCAGCGCCTCCGCTATCTCCCTGCTGCTAGAACCTTCCCCTTTCCTGCCGGAGATCGCTGTTCTGGCTCTCTTTTGACACACCATCGTTGCAGCGACGGCCGCCCTTTCCCTGCCTCCCCGCCGACGAATGCGGAGGCGCAGACCTCGTATCCACCGATTCCTCGACTGTGAGCCTCCCCGAGCGGCCCAAGTATGGCATTCTCCTCGAGTTGATGGTCGACGCCCCTCCACAGCGCGCCTGCGAATGGTATTCCGTTGTGCCGCAGGCCTAGGCCTCGGGCGCTTTAGCAGGGCCGGCTCTATGTTTTTCAGGGCCCTAGGCAAAGTCGATGGCATGGGTTCTTAAGGCTAATATATATATATATATATATATATATATATATATATATATATATATATATATATATAGAGAGAGAGAGAGAGAGAGATATTAATTTTTTATCATATATGTATCTACTGGCACTTTTAAAATAAAAGTTAACATTCAACCAAACATTTTAGTCTCAAAATATAATAAGTAGTATTAGTTGCTAGTTTGATTACCTCAAATAAGAAATAATTCCAATGATAATAAGTCAGGAGTGAGGATCAGGGCTATCGCTGGTAAATTGGTGATCCCCAATAGACGACCTACGAATCTGCGATCGTCGATCGAGTCAGGGAGGCAGGGCCCTAGAGATCGAGACATGGAGTCCGGTCGATTTCCGAAGAGTCGAGGAGAAAAGAAGAGAAGGGAGATCACAAGTTCGCGACGCGTTGTAACTCATGTGGCCAGCGTCGTAACGCATCGTAACTCGTAAGCCTCGTGTCTCATAGTGAGCCTTTTTTATTTCCTGCTCGCGTGACACGTTGTGCCCGGTTTCCAAGGCCTGCTCGTTTCTCGCGTCGTGGGTAGTATATGTATACCCGTATATATATACTCCCTCCGGTTGCAAATAAGTGTATGTCTAGCATTTGACCAAGTTAAAGTTTATTAAATTTGACCAACTTTATAGATAAATATAGCAACATATATTACATCAAATTAACATATTATGAAACTAAATTTAAAAACATATCTATTGGTATTAATTTAGAGTCATAAGTATCACTACGTTTTTCTATAAAAATTAGTTAAACATTATTAACTTTGACTTAGAATAAGTCTAGAAGTACGCTTATTTATTGACAGAGAGAGTACGTAGATGAGTAGAGTATAAATTTTTGGGCCCCCTCCGTTTGGGCCCCTGGCCGATGCCAGGGTCGCCATACCTCAGCGCCGGCTCTGCGCTTTAGCTGTTGTGCACAAGCTTCACTCAAATAAAACCAAATTTCTCTAATAAACTGTTCCTGCAAACTGCTCTTTCTTCACCAGATGTAACACAGGTACCCGTACTGCTCTTTCTTCCTCCAATTTTCCTCTGTTTTATTTTTTCCTGTCATATGAGCATGGACAGGATTCATGTTTGTACTGATAAGGGGATTACTGGAGTTGCTTGTATATAATTTGTACTAGCATGGATGCTTATGTATTTGAGGCATGGATGCTTCTGTATGCAAATTCTGAGCCTGATGTAACTGCCTAAAGTGTTTTCCTGATATGGTTACTTCTGTAAGTATATGGACATCTAGATCAGTCTAATGTGTTGAGATGGTTAGCGATAAGTGTTTTCCTGATATGGTTACTCACAGTGTGGAATACCCATCTTGTGCAGTTTCAGTCCTGAACTATAACATGTCTCTTCTTTTGAAAGAGACCACAACGTGCTAACACGGTCTATTTAGCAGTTATATTCTGAAGGAACAGAAAGACCAAATATATCAGAACGTTGCCAATTTGAATCAGTTCCCAAAAGGAATAGCAGTCAGTCCAATCCTTGAGTACTTTTTGCAAGCAACCAGCTACCACAGGAGTTTCATGGTCGTCATGTCCTACTATGGTATGCAAACTTAATCTAGATCTGATTGTTGAATATTCCTTGTCTGGTTCAAGCTTTATTTGGTTGACACACTAGAGTTCTTTTTGGCTTTAGCCGCCACCCTACCTTTTCCTTTTCTAGCTTGCCCAAAATTTTGTGAGGCTTTCAAGTTAGTTTAGCCTTAAAATCTTTGGAAGCCTTCTAATTTTTTTTCGAAACCGCCTAATGGGATGAAGCCGAAAAGAACTTCTCCGGCCTAAACTAAATCACTGGCGAACATGTAGAATTTGGCATTCCTCTTGTTCATCTCCCTGATATTTTCCTTTAGAGTCTAGTATGTCAGTTTCACATCCCTGCTGGTAGCAAAGACAAACTAATTATGATTAAAAAATCATGACTGGATTGGTCAGGAAAAATTAACATGAAGTAAAAAGCTCTGTTCTCATAATATGTATCTCTGTGAAGTAGACAAATAGAAGCATCCGTGACAAATGGGCAATTGAGAGTTTACCAATAGAAGCATCCATATTTTTATTTTATCAAAAGCGGCAATTAGAGGAGTATCAGTATATCATTAGCTTTGGTTTTACCTAGTACAGAATTGCCTCTAAATTTGCTAATACTGTACTGGAATAACTGCATGTGGAATGATATCATGTGGGTATATGAAATGCATACCTGGCCACAGAAATCATTTTCGCTTCACCAAAGAAAATACAGCTAAGAATGAAATAGAAATTTATCGTATCAGCAGCAAGCCACTTCGGTCAGATTTGCACAAGAAACCTGATAAAAAAATACATAATAAAAGCAAAAGATGCAGTTGCTGATTTGAAATCAGCTGGAATAAAAAACAGGAAAGAAGAACACACCTGCCTCATCCCTCTAAAAATCATCTTTGTGGACGATGCTTTTGGTCTCTTCCCCTGATTTCTCAATCTCTTTGTTTGGCTTGGGTCAAAATCCATGTTGGCCGTCTCGACACCTGCCTGATCCCTCTACCTTGCGTCGAATCAGAAGGGTGGATGCACACGTTGGTTGGTAATATCGCCTAAAGTAGGCCGCTCCATTATTCCTGATACAGTTTTTACTGTGAACATACAAGTATCGGTCCCATGCGTGCACCCTTCCCCCTCCCCTCCGCCGGCGGCCACTCCGGCCCCGGCGACCACCCTTCCCCACCTTCCCCAACCCCGGTGACGGCTCCCTCCTCCCCCATGAGCGTCTCCCCACCCCATCCCTCCCCTGACGGACCGGGGCAACCGCGGGGCCGTGAGGACAGATGGAACGGGGGACGCGACTCTGACTCCGATGGCTCGCCGGCGACATACCGCGACGCGCTCAAGGGCAAGGCGCCGGAGGCGCCAGTGGTGGCCCCGCGCATCCCTCGCTCGGAGGTGCACCGGGAGTCCGGGTCGGCGGCGGTGGACGAGCTGGACCGTTCGGATGACTCCATCGAGGGCGGCGAAGACGCGCCATGGGAGCAGCCCCGGTCCCGGCGTGCGCGAGGCCGCCGTGCTGGGAGAAGGGTGGCGGCGGCTCGGGCGGCGCGTGCTGGGCGAGAGGTAGGTGCCTACGACGCCTACCGCGGTCTGTGCCTGCTCTGCCACGAGCCGGGGCACAGGGCAAGGGATTGCACCACGGGGCCGGTGTGCCTGCGTTGCGGGAACGTCGGCCACATGGCGCGAGAGTGCTCGCTGCCGCGGCCGCGTACCCCCCCAGACGCCGGTGATGAACCCGCCCGCAAGCGCTCGGCCGGCGAGGGCATTCAGGGCGGCCCAACTTGCAGCGGCCACCGACCGTGGGCGCGCAGGGATGGCTGCCACGCAGCCTTCCGCTGGGCACCGCCGGTCGCGATGGAGGCAGGATCGGCCGGGCGCTGGGCGGGCGCGCGGACGGCCGACGGCGTCGCGATGGCGCCGTTTTGAGGCGCATACCGCTTCTCGGGTGATCGTGGTCGCAACCTGAACCGCGGCCGGCAACCCGCAGACGGGACGTTTCGACGGCGACGCAGCAAGGGAGGAGATGAGGGATGTGATGGCCCCGCTGCCGTTCTCGGGCTCCAGCTCGCAGTCCAGGCGCGGCTCCACCGCATCGCCCTCGGCGGTGGCCATCGGTGGCGAGTTGGCTCGCCGGCCGGCGCGCACCGCGTGCGTCTTCACGCGTTCGCAGGAGGTTGACGACGCTGAGCGCGCCCTGGACAACGCACTGGTGGGGGTGTTCGTGGGCGGGCGCTCCGACGTGTCGCCGGCGGGTGTGGCGGAGGCCATCGAGGAGAACCACGGCATCCCACTGGAGGTGTTCTCCGTTCATCGCCACGGTGGTGGTAGCATGTTGGTTTACTTCGCCACGCCCGAGGACCGGGAGCTCGTACTGCGCGCCCAGTTCATTCAGTCGGGTGGCTTCAAGATGGAGATGAGGCCCTGGTCGCGCCGGTCGAACACCTCCGCCGGCGGGCTAGGCGTCCATGTCACGCTGGAGATCGAGGGGCTGCCGGCGAACGCCTGGAGCGTGGCGGCAGCGGAAACGCTGTTGGCGCCGAACTCCTGGGTGGAGCGCCTTGACCCGCTCACCAGGTCGCGCGCGGACATGGACACCTTCAGGCTGTCCGCGTGGTGTTTGGACCCTGCCCTCATTCCGAAGGCGGTGGATTTCCACATCGTCGAGCCTGAGGCGACGCCGTCGCTGGAGGCGATGGCGGCGCCGGCGAGTGCGGTGACCCCGCCGCAGATCCCCACGCTGATCCATCCGCTGCTGGTCCACGTCACATCCTTCACCGATTACCGGCGGCGACCACCGGGACCAGACGACGACGGCGCAGGAGGTTCGTCTCCAGGCTACCCTACCTCGAGACGGTACTCCTACGACCGCGGGGTCCCTGACCAGCTCCCGGGCGGCGCAAGCTTGGGCTCCGGCGGCGGTGCGGCGCGGGCGGCTTGCTCGGCCAAAGGGCGGGTCCCATCTCCGCTAACGGCCGGATGCCCTTGGCGGCGCGGTGGGGCCACGACGGGTTCGCCGCGACGCCTGGGCCTGGGGTGGCTGGTCATAGGTCCCCGGTCCGTCGCCGCCGACGACGCCAGACGGTCGGGAGGCGCCCACGCCAAAGGCGGTTGCGGGCGACAATGCGAGGCTCGAAAGCGAGGCTTCTCTCGACGCCGCCAGGACCGCAACGCTGAGTCAGCGAGGCCGCGACCTGTCGCCGCGACGCCAAAAGCGGGCGGCGCAGCAGCGACGCAGACGCCGCCAATCGCAGTGCGGGCGCAGCTTTGCCCAAAGCGCCTTTGACCATGTCTCGGGAGAGGCGCGCCAACGGGGTTCCTGCTGGCGGCCATCTCGGCGGCATGTGGCGGATGAGGTGGGCGACAGGCGGTTGAGGTGGCGAGACGCCTCCTCCTGCGCCTCGCTGGAAGCTCGCAAGATCTTGTCGCGTAAAGGCGGCGACCGCGGCTGGGTCCGAGGCGGGGGTCCGTCCCCGATCGTTCTGCCGATAACGCAGCGGCGCCCGCTATGTGGAGTGCCCGGTCACGCCGAGGCCCGCCTTCTGCCGGAAGGCCCGCCTACCGTCTGTGTGGCACCGGGACGCCAGGCGCCGGCTGGCCCGCTTGGGGGCCCGCTGAGACCCAGTGGTGATCTTCTTCGAGGACCGGCTCGACCGCCGACAGATTAGCACCGCTACTCAAGCGCGAGCCGCGGAGGAGCTGGGCATGCCACGTTGGTTGTTTGACATTGACAGACATGGGACCAACGGCGTGGGGACGACGGTCGCGCTGACGGCGGTTCGCTTCGCAGCCTCGCTCTAGCCGCCTCGTCCCGCTGATGTCGCCCCACCGGTGACTCGTCTGGCCTCCCCACCTATCCACTACTGCAGGCGGGTCGGGTCTGGTACGGGACTTACCACCCCACCGCCGACCCGCCCCGACTGGGAGTTCTCGCATGCGGCTACGATCGGATGCACTGCTGTCGGCACCCGGCCGCAGGCCGATGGAGCTGAACTTCCAGCCTCGCAGAGTCAGTGATCGCCAAGCAACCGGTGGGCTAAACTCGAGGTAAGCGGTCCGCAACCTCATGCGGAAGTTGGGGCTCATTGCGGGATGAGGCACCCTCCGACGCCGCTTTGGAGGCCTTCCATAGGATGTTCGAGACCCTCTCACGGACGAGATGATTGAGGCGGTTGGCGAACTCTACGGATGGACTCTTTCCGCGATCGGGGTTGCGCGACGCCTCCTGTGGAGTTGTCGTGGCTACTTGGCAGTTTGACCCTTTGGTCAACCTCGGTGCTTGATCGCCTCGATGTCGCACGACCCAATGATCCCGTGTCCAACGTGCGGGTCTTAACGACTGCGGCGCAGACGGTGTGAAGAGTGTTGTCATGACGACAAACGCGTCCATTGTGTGTTTGCAGGAGACCAAGCTTGATGTTGTATCACCTACTATTGTAATGGAAACCCTAGGCGCGGATTTTGACGCTTACTACTGCTTGCCTGCTTCCGGTACTAGGGGGGGTATTATTATCGCTTGGAAAAGTAGGTTGGTGCAGCTCGATAGCGCACACGTAGATGTGAACAGTGTCACCGCTAGGGTCGCTCCAGCTTCGGGCGCACCATGGTGGCTGACCTGCGTTTACGGACCGCAGGATGAGGCTGCCAAAGTGGCCTTCCTCGCCGAACTTCGGGAGATCCGGAGGGTACGGCCGGAGCCCTGGTTGTTGTGCGGGGACTTCAACATGATCTACCGGGATGAGGACAAGAACAACAACAACCTCAACCGCCGCATGATGGGACGCTTTCGGCGTTTCTTGAATGATGGCGTGCTGAAGGAGCTCTACCTACACGGTAGGAGGTACACCTGGTCCAATGAGCGTGAGACCCCGACGTTGGGTCTGACTCGATAGGGTCTTTTGCTCATCGGACTGGGAGGAGATGCATTGCAGCTGCCTGCGCTTTCGTCGGTGATTTCGGATCATTGTCCTTGCTCCTAGACCGTACCCGGTGGCGGCGGGGAGGGTCATTTCAGTTTGAGCAGTTGGATGAACCTCGATGGTTTCGAGGAGGTGGTGGTTCGGCCTGGTCGGTCATCGACGGCGACCCTGACCCCTACCGGAGACTTGTGGCCAAGCTCAAACGCACTGCCCGACAGTTGATGAGTTGGGCGGACAAGAAGGTGGGATCGATCAAGCTGCAGCTGATGACAGCGCGGGTCATCATTTACCGCCTTGACGTTGCCATGGAATCCAGGCAACTCTCCCCGGATGAGCGCGGCCTTCGCGCTTTGTTGAAGCGCACCTATCTTGGGCTGGCCTCCTTGGAACGCACCATGGCGCGCCAAAGAGCCAAGATTAGATGGTTGGGCGAGGGAGACGCCAACACGCGTTCTTCCACCAAGACGCTTCCTATCGGCGCGAAGAATGTGATTCGCAGCTGCGGGTGGGGGTGCGATTACGGTGGACCACGCGCCATGGCCGAGGCCTCCCACGACCACTTTCGGGCCTCCTTGGCTCACACGTCGACAAAGACTCGCCGACCTGGACTTCGGGATACCATCAGAGGACCTGTCCGACATGGAGGCCCCTTTCACCGAGGAGGAGGTTTGGGGTGTGATCCGCAGCTACCCCACGGCAAGGCCCCGGTCCCGACGGGTTCACGGTGAGTTCCTCCGCTGCTGGGGGGTGGTCAAGGTAGACTTCATGGCTGCCTTTTCCAAGTTGTACACCATGAACGGCGCGGGTTCCGTGGCCTCAACCAAGCCCTCGATTATATCGCTGCCCAAGAGTCCGGATGCGACCTCCCGGGAGATTACAGCATCAATCAGCCTTATCCATATCTTTGCCAAGCTAGGGGCGAAGGTGCTGCATCCAGTTAGCGCCCGGTGGGAGCCATGGTGGACCCGAACCGGCGCCTTCATCAAGCAATTGCATACATGATAACTTCATGCTGGTTCAGCAGACAACCGCCTGCTCCATCGGCTCAAGGAACCGCGGGTTATGCTCAAGCTAGACATAGCAAAGGCTTTGACTCGATCTCTTGGCGCCGCTGTTTGAGGTGCTTCGAAGGTGGGATTCGCGCAGATTTCGCGAGATGTCGGCTATCCTCCTCTCGGCGAGTTCACGGTGATGCTCAATGGCGAGCCGGCCCCCATCCGCACCGGGCACGAGACAGGGGACTCGTCATCGCCGTTGTTGTTCGTGCTGTTCATCAACACACCAATGTGGTGTTGTCCAGGCCCTCGAGCTAGGTATGCTTAAGGATCGCCTCCGTGAGCTGGTGACATCGGTCTCCCTTTACGCCGGATGACGTGGTGATCTTCGCCATTCGGACGCGAAGCCGAAATGCGCCTGCACGCTATCCTGGCACTCTTCGGGGAAGCCTCGGGACTTCGCACTAACTATGACAAGTGCTCGATCTCTCCGATTGCTTGCTCGGATGAGGAGGCTCTCGCGGCTGCAGCGACAATGGGATGTCGACTAGCGCCTTTCCCGGTTAAGTACCTGGGGATCCCTCTTGCTCTCCGGCCGGTGTCGGCGGCGGCACTCCAACCTCTGGTAGATAACATCGCAAACCGGCTGCCGGCTTGGAAAGCCGCCATGATGGCGAAGGCTGGGCGCCTGACGCTCGTTAAATCGGTCCTTATGGCTATCCCCCTCCACCAGATCATCGTGTTGGGACTTAACAAGCGAACCCTCAGGCAGATCCAGAAGATAGCGCGGAGCTTTCTTTGGGTGGGGAGGGGGGAGGCCAAAGGCGGCCACTGTCACGTCAACTGGGAGAGGGTGTGCAGGCCTAAGTACCTGGGAGGCCTTGGGGTCCCCGACCTTGCACGCACCGCGACCAGCCTTCGCACGCGCTGGATTTGGAGGATGCGGACGGACCAGCTGCGACTCGGCGCTTGGATTTGAGATTCTCGGATAAGGAGCTGCAGTGTTTGACGCCGACCACGATGCGGTAGGCGACGGTGCTTCGCACCGCTTTTGGCTGGACCGATGGCTCGACCTGACGGTCCATCGAGGAGGTGGCGCCGCTTCCACACATTCCCAAACGCGCTTAGGAAGCGCAGGACGGTCCCAGCTATTCGAGCGCAGCTTGATCACCGACATCCAGGGCGCGTTGGAACCGCTGGCCCTTTGGCGACGCGCCATTGTGGATCCAGATTCGCGACTTTGGCTGACCGCACCCGACTCCTTGCTCGGCGATGGACTTCGATGCCCAAGATCGCTAAGTCCTCGCTATGAGTTCCTCTTCCAGGGTCCATCATTTCGAGGTCTTGGCAGCTGAACTGCAAACCTGGGCCCCACCGAGAGTCAAGTTCTTCGTCGGTTGGCGTTGTGATCGGCGCCGGACGGCCGAGCGGTGGCGAGGAGGACTTGCACCCCCGCGCTGCCCACTTTGCGACCCGGTCGGATGAGACCATGACCCACCTCGATAGGTTGCCCTTCTAAGGCAATCGGCATGAGGTGCTATCTTGGATTCGATCCACGGCGCGCCTCGGGGTGGTGAGGGGACTTTGTGGATCGGTGCAGCCGACTTCCATCCTCGCGCTTTGGGGACGTCTTCGCTCATCATGTTGACGGCCTGGTGGATTTGGAAGCAGAACGCGGTCGTCTTCGACAATGCGTCACCGGACGTGGGTCCCCTTCTCGCACGATACGGTCCGAGGCTCGAGATCGGGGCCGCGGCTGGCCTTCGCGCCTTGCTGCCAACGGCCTAGTAGTCCTAGCGGGTTGTGTTGTACGGGGTGTTGGCTCCTCTGAGCCTGTGTAAATATTGTGCAGAACTCTCTTTTCCCTATCAATGAATCGAAACGCAAAGCTTTTTGCGTTTTCGCGAAAAAAATAATTTGCAGGGAAATTGTACATAAAACATCTCACGTGACTATGGTATCGCCTAAAGCAGGCCGCTCCATCTAGTGTGTACGACTGCTCCTGTTGGTGTAGTTATAAGAACAAGAAGGTATGGTGGTCCATCTGATCTGATCGTGTTGATGCACGTACAGTAGATAATTTTAGAAACTGATGATCAAATTTGTGACATCATGTTCGTACTAAGCCCGAGCTATTTAACGACTACCGCATGTGTATTTGATATCCCATATACTGACACTAAAATGTGAAATGCATACCTTCAGTTAGAGTGGAAGATTGTGGATTTTTATTGGCAACATCTCCAAGAGCTAGCGCCACTTTGCAGACAGGGAATACAGTTTCCTATGAGAACCATGGATATTTAAACCACGAACATATGTAGTTAACAGACCTGGGTTTTCCTTTTGCAGTGACGATGCAATAATGGAGTATAGCCCGCCGTGTGTCTGTTTGGACATGATGATCGCCCTGGTCGTGGATGTGCTGCCCCGTGTATTGGGCATGGCAAGGTTGGGAGAGCAGGCGTGTCCAGCTGGATGGGCAGGAACGGCACTTTCCGGAGGCTAGGTGTAGCGGACGTAGGGCAGCGAGGCGTCGACCGAGAGGTGCGGATCGCTGGCGTCTGGGCTGGGCCTAGTCCTGTCCTGGGGTGGGTGGGTGGGGAGATCAAATCAATCTGGATTGTTAGATGTAATTGCATAGACGACGGCTGAGATTTTATTTTCCCACAGGAGTAGTAGTAGAGATAGAGATGGAGTCCGTGTGGGGCAAGGGTTCGGACTAGTACTAGGCGGATAACAGGGGCTTCACCACGTACGGCTTCTTCTTCTTCAAAAAGAGCTAAATCGCCAAAATCAACGATCAATTGGATCTAACACTCGATCTTCTCGTCTCCGCGCGCTGGTGAAAGAAGCAAAAATAAAGGCAATCATCATGTCTCTCGTGCCTGCGCCGTAAGCCTCTCTCTCTCTCTCTCTCTCTCTCTCTCTCTCTCTCTCTCTCTCTCTCTCTCTCTCATCCGTGATCCTTTCAATTCGTTCAACCATTGACGCCGCCAGCTCGCCCTAGCTTGCTTGCCTTTCCCCTCCCAACTGCCCCAGTGCCTTCCCCGCCGCCGTCAGGACGCCCGGTCGACCAACCCCGCGGATCCCAAATTCGTCTTCCCGACGACGACGAGGGGGAAATCCAATCCATGTGTACACAAAGATAAACATGGGAGGTGGACTCATTCATGCTTGGGGAGGGACAACTGCTGATAAGCGCGCGCTAGGGTTTCATAGCCTAGCTAGATTATTGTTTCACTTTTCAAATACGTAAAACTTTCTCTAGTACTCTCTTGCTTGTGCAACAAGTTGTGGAACAGACCGATCAAGCACACCAACAGTTCACAGAGAGTGGTATTCACACGACAAGATTACTCAAATCTAACCCACTCGTCCTTTTCTTTCTTTATTTCTTTATTTACTCTCTTTATTAAACCAGACTGTTTTTTTGTGCGTGACAATATTTCCACTCCTTTGATCTTCAACTTCAGGTGCGAGGCGCCAGATCCATTGGCACTGAAGCTCGACGGTGCCCTTTCGTCTCCCTCGTTCGTTGCTGAATTGGTGCCCACCGGTTTATGGATCAACTATTTTGTCCGGATGGACAAGGCAGGGCTGTTCCATACGTATCCAGATCGCGGTGGGCCGTTTCAGACCTTGGGTGAAGCTCAGAATGCTCTTGATTCCTATCATGCTGCTCAACGAATTTTTTTGTAAGTCTCTCGACTTTACTACTACTACATGTGCTTACACACTTTACGAGGTACGGTAATTTCAAAGTCTTCGAGATTTCTTATTAAAGCTAAGAAAAATCTTATGTAACTGCTGTAACATGTAAAAATCTTATGAAAACTTGTCCATCAAAGCCGTTTGTCATCATTGGTTATTCTATTTAGACTCCACTTTCTGTTAAGTAAAATGTAATACTAGTCATTTATGATGCTTTACATCTGAAATTAATAGGCGTGGCGACGGACTTTCCGATGAGGAGAAGGCTGTGCGGGATGCTTTATACTGGTATCACGATGGTACAAGGAAGAACTCTGCGGAAGCTTTGGCTTCTTCTGTGAATCGTCGCCCTATGCAGGAAATGTTGAACTCTTTATTGGACAGGCACAACGAAGACAATGATCTTCTAGGGGTATGCTTTATCTCACACTTTTTCCTTTATTAGTTTGATGATTACACTTGGTGACAAACTATCCTCTTGCCTTCATTAGTTTCATGATACTAGTATCTTAAATGCCATCGTATGCACGTTACACTCGTTGACACTATCATCCGTCTTGCTAATTTAGGATGCTGCATATGCGCTAAAGAAAATTGTGAGCTACAACTCGTGTTATGATGGGAAGGGCTGCGTCTATAGATCTTATACCCATTACAATCTCACCATGGAGACTAAAGGAGCAGATGGCAACAATGATCTATACTTTGCTGAAGTGACGACTATGCGTGGTGATCACCAAGTCCACGTGCTCACGTGTCTCCACGTGCTTAAGCCTGGTGACAATGGTAATTACTATGTATACTGTACTTGTCATCTGTTTTGAGTTCTATAGTTTTACTTTTTCAAACTTGTACGTTCGTTCTCTCCAGTTTGTAGCGTTTGCATGTATTAATACAGTGTTCATTCACCTATATATATTTTACCTTGTTCTAAAGGTCAGTGCCATGTGTGTGAAGATGACATTAAACATCCTACGGATGGTGTATACATCCACGGTGAGGCGGAGGCTAGGGTGAGGCAAATGGTCAAGGAAGAAAAGGAGGATAGGCTGAGGCGCATGGTCAAGACTCCTCCGCCTGCCCAGGGCCGCTGCCCTTCACCGCAGCGCCAGGATGCCCCCACAAGTCGGCTCCCGCCTGCACCTCCCGTGGTGCCTTGGCGTCAGGTTCCCGTCACGAGTCCTCCGCCTCCCCAGGGCAGGCTCCCTTCACAGCGACGCCTGGATGCTCCGTCGACTCAGCGGTCTACCTCTGATTACCACGCACCGGCACCACGCTTCACCGCTTTGGGGTCTAGCACTGCCTACGTCCCACCTCGACGCCGTGATCGCTGGCCCACACCACCAGGAGGAAGAGCGTCTATGGACATGAACAGGTGGTAGCACTGATTTGGAGGCAATAAGCCGTTTAGGATTTATAGTCTTGGGGATTAGAATTTCCTCTGATGCACTTCATATCTACTTACTGCAACCTCTGATGAACTCATAGACTCATATCTTGGGGCTTAGACTCGTATATCTTTTGACAGAATAGAGACATTAGGATGATAGATATGCTCGCACTGAATGCTCTGATATACTACTTCTGATTCTGCCTTTTTTGGTTACATACTAAAAGGCAGCACCCTCGCGGTCGAGATATTATGCCGTAGTGTGTGTGTGGAAAGAGGGCTGAAAATTAGGCACAGATATTCCTGTTACTAGTTTATAAAAGGGAAGTGCTACGCGTCCCTCGGGGATCAAAATTTCTGATCCCCGGGTCCTCCTGCTGACACGTGTCCTTTTGAACCCGTTTTTGCTACGCTAATCCCGCTTTTACTACATAATGCTCAGTTTTGCTATATTGTAGCAAAAAACGGTTCGCGTAAAAACAGAACAAAAAAGACAACGCTCGCCAGAGACCTTACCGGAGAACTCGCCGGAGACTTTGTAGCAGCTTTTTTTTACTAATATAGCAAAACCGACTTCGCCGAAAAATATCACCAGAGACTCGCTGAAAAAACCTCGTCGGAGACCTCATAGCAAAAAAATTGTGATATTGTAGCAACACCGCAAAACGGTGGTAGCAAACAGAATGTGCTAATGTAGCAAAAAACAGATTTCGTCGGAGACCTTGTAGCAAAAAATTTGCTACCAAGCAAAAAAGACTTTCCCCAGGGACTATCGTCGTCGGTCATCTTGTAGCAAAAGTTTTATAATATTGTAGCAAAATCACACAACGGTTGGAGCAAAAATATTATATGTATGTAGCAAATCCCGCGGCCACTGCATAAAAATCCCCAACACAAAAATCCGCCGCTCCGTCCGTAGCAAATTCGTCGGCCGTCGGTAGCAACGACGATGGTCGTCGGTAGCTAAAACACCGACCGTCTATAGCAAAATCTCCCGGTGTAGGTAGTAGCATGCACGGGGCACCATGCGAACCACTGTTCCTCGACGGAGGTCGGAGCAGCGGGGCCACGCCCTGCCGGATTTGAGCCCGTGCAAGGGATCATGCTCGCCATATCGCTGCTCCCGGTGCTCCGCTTGTAGGGCGGAGAGCTCTGGCTGGGCAAGATGGAAAGGCCACGAGCTCTGGTGGCGCGGCGAGATCCGACGGCATGCATGTGGCGAGCTCCGGTGGCGCTGCAGTGCAAGGCAAGGAGAGGGCGCGGCGAGCTCCGGCGGCGTGCGTGTGGCGACCTGCGGCGAGCTACGACCAGCTGCAGGCAGAGCGACCAGCTGCGTGTCGCGACCTCCGGTGAGCTCCGGCAGCGGAGATCGCGGCGAGCACCGACGGTGGTGGCGATTGAGCGCGCGGCGAGCTCCATCGGTGAAAGAGACAACCAGCTGCGATGCTTTCATGGCCAGACAGAGGTTCAATTCTGAAAGAGATAAGAGAAAGTATTAGGTCCCACCCACGTTGCACGCAGTCAAACGAAGAGGCAGCACCCGAGGATCGTGAGGCGTTATCTCAGGGGGAATAGTATCGTTTTCTTTTATAAAACACCTCAAAGACTTGCAGTTTCTGCGAGGAACAACTCGCAGGAAGGTAGAACGAAAATATGTTCGCATAACTTTCTGGCCATTTTGGCCTTGGAAGATGATATACTCCTTGATCGGTTATTCGGCAGCCCTGTGTGCTGTCTTTGAATACATCCGGTTTACTTTTGCTTGCTGAAATAGATCGCTAGTATATGCACTTTTTTTGCAACTCTGTGTGACTCCGACTCTTGTACCCTTTTGTCACTTTTGTAACTCACAACTCTTCCTCCGAATGGATACTCCAAACAAGAGAACCATCTTAGCATTCTCCACAAGATCTGATTTTTTTTTAGAAAAGAGTATATATTAATATCATAGGGATACCAATTATCAGCCTCTGCAACAACGCAATGTCCTAGCGGCCTTCGGATGCACACAACCAAAAAAAAGAATTACAAAAAAAAGTTCCCTACACAGAACTATTCCTCACAGCAACAACACTAACACCACCAGAACAACATCAGTAGTCCTCCACTCCAATAACAACGCCTTCAAAAAAAAATGCACAAGCGCCGTCGTTGCCCGATCAAAGATCATAGATTTTCACCCTGAAGAAAGTCCTCGCTCACAAAACATTGTCATCAAGGCCATTGCCAGGCAAGACCAGTTAAGGCCAGACCTTGTATTTTCACCCTTCAAGGTAAGACGGGGAACTCCTCATGTGTTGTCTTCCCACACAAACAGTCGCTGCTGCGAGTCACAGATCACGTAGCCAGTTTGTCGTCGCCACAAAGACTCAAATCACCATCGTTGCCCTCATGTTTCCGCTTTTTTAACATTCTTCGCATTTGACTTCACCATGGCTCGAAGAACGACACTTGGTGGGAACAAACAACAGAGCTTCGCAATGCTCCTACTGAAACCAAACAGCCAGAAAAACAAGGTACGCATGACCGAATACCTTCCCTTCCAGCAAACTCCAGGCCTGATGCGCCCATGGAAGTTCGCCGGCGGAGCCTTCCAGAACTCGACACTCCAACCAAGATCCACGAGGGCCAACATCAAGCAGATCGTCTTCTTCGCGCGAGAGGAACCCTAGGACCGCCTCCATTATTCAAGCACACCAGCAGGCCCCCACGCCGCCGATCAGAACAACGAAGGAGAAGGCAAGGCAGCGCCGGAGAGGAGTACCATATCGGACATACAGGACCAAATCGAACCCATATTTCATCGTGCCCCGCGACCTCACTTTGCGGCTCCGGCTCGCGCCTACCATGGCCAAACAGACCATGTCCACGCTTGGATCCCGCCGTCAATCAAGGTTAGAGGGATGATCTAGGTCTTCCAAAGGAATCACCAATTCCAGCGCCTCCTCCACCAGATCGTCGCCACGGGGAACCGCCATCTCCAACCCGATGCAGGGACGCTGCCCAGGTCGCAGCGCATCGGCCTCGCCGCCGCTGCGCCAGCAGCTCCAGCGATCTACCACGCCGCTGCAGGATGCCGGAGCAGGAGCTCCCCGCGCCGCCACAGGGCCAACGAGAAGCCACCACACGCGCCAGCCTGCGTTGTGCCCTTTGCACTGACCCGACCTCCCTGCGCCTCCATACGCCACCGCGATGCCATGGACCTCAGACGCCGCTCTGGCCGAAATCCCGCACGACGAGGCACATGGGAGAGAGCCCCCGCCTCCATCGTCGGCGACGCGAGCTCCGCCCAGCCGCGTCCTCCGACGGAGGCGGAGGGGAGAGAGGCAGAGGAAGACTCCCCGACGGCTAGGGTTGGGCCCTCCGGTGCCGCCCGAGCGGGGCAACACGGGAGGGAGCGGGATCCCCACAAGATCTGATGCCACATATGAGGCCTGCTTTCTCTCCACTGCTGCTAATATTTTTACCTGCTTTCTCTCCACTGCTGCTAATCTTTTCACCTGCTTTCTCTCCAAACATTTTCTGTTCTAAGTGACATATTTTTCTCCGGTGCTCTCGGTTTTGCAAAGGGGGGCGGATTGGGGTTTTTCTGGAGGAGAAGCAGTGAGAAAGATGAGCAGTGACTGTACACTCCGCTCTGGCGATGTCCTTTAAAGGTTTTGGTGAGGACATTAGTCAAATGCCCTTCGATGTGGAGTGGCGGTTCAACAATCATGTGAACGTGGCGGCAATTGCATCTGAGGTGGCACCACAATTACTTGATAGGAGTAGAAGACTGTGTGATTGTGTGCTTGTGAAACTAGAAATATAGTGTAGGTCCAGGAAACGAGGCAAGAACTGGACCAAGGTATCCCACGTCCTGCCTATGGTCGCCTGTGGAAGATAACATGCCCACGGGAGGGGCACACATCTCGGAGTCCCTAAACTGACTAGGACTTTGTTGGAGATATGCCCAAGAGGCAATAATAAAGTGGTTATTATCATATCTTCACACTTATGATAAATGTTTACATACCATGCTATAATTGTATTAACCGGAAAAATTAGTGATTTGTAAACTAAAATAAGAGTCCCTAGTAAAGCCTCTTGTTAAACTAGCTTGTTGGTTAATATATGATCATGGTTTCCTGATCATGAACATAGAGATGTTATTAACAACAAGATCATATCATTAGGAGAATGATGTGATGGACATATTCCTATAGATAAGCGTAGCATAAAGATCAAGTCATTTAAATAGTTCAATTGCTATATGCTTTCTGATACATAGTAACCTAATTCCTTCGACCATGAGATCATGCATATCACCTTTACCGGATGGATGCTTTGATGACATCAAACACCACACCGTAACTGGGTGGCTATAAAGGTGGCATTGAGTGTTTGGAAAGTATTGGTTGAAACACATGGATCAAGAGTGGGATTTGTCCATCCATATGACGGATAGATATACTCTGGGCCCTCTCGGTGGAATGTCATCCAATTAGCTTGCAAGCATGTGACTAGGTCACAAGGGATCACATATCACGGGAACGAGAAAATAGTACTTATCGGTAACGAGGTTGAACTAGGTATGCAGAGATACCGACGATCATAACCTCGGATAAGTAAACTATCGTGAGACAAAGGGAAATTGGTATCATATGTAAGTGGTTCATTCGATCGCAAAGTAATCGTAGAAATATGTGGGAGCCATATGAATTCTGATTCCTCTATTGGTTATTGTTCGAGAAGTGTCTCGATCATGTCCGCATAATTCACGAACCGTAGGGAGACACACTTAAGGATTCGACGTTGTTTTGAGTAGTTATGGTATTATGAGAAAGAGACCGAATGTTGTTCGAGTCTCGGATGGGATCCGGGATATCACGAGGTGATCCGGAATGGTGCGGAGAATAAGATTCATATAAGGAAAGTCCCGCTTGAGTTCGGGAATGATTCCGTGTTTTCATCGGAATGTTCTAGAAGGTTCCGGATTGTCCCAAGACCGGGGAGGGTACATGAATGTGTCATTGAATGACTGCATCATGTACTAAGTGTTCTTGCTGTTCCAAAACTGAAAGTCAAATTGCGGTTTGAAAGTCAAACGGCTAAAACAGAAACCGTGGAAAACAGGATACTTGTGGGAAACAAGCAAGAGGAGGTTGAAACCAACTTGGAGGAGGAGTTCCTCTCCAAGCCGGCCAGCCTAGACGAGTTGGGAGGGACTCCTCCCTCCTGGCGCCAAGCCCTCCACCTATAAAAGGAGGGGCCTCCTCCTTGAGACACACAAGTTTCTACCTCTAATCTCCGGTTTAGAGCCGCTTTGGTTTAGAGCTTCTAATTGCTTTAGCCCGTTTAGAGCCTTCTAATTGGTGTGTCTAATCTCTAGACCACTAATATCCCTCTCTCATACTCCACCATACTGCCTCCGCTTAAGGCGAAGCCTCGGATTTCCCTCTACTTCCTGCAGACCACGCCTTGTCGCGGAATCGAGGAGAGTGCTACAACCTCCACGTCATTGGAACAAGGGAGAGGAAGGTCTTCGTCGAAAATCGAACGTGTGACCGATCATGGAGCGCCGAACGCATACCTGGGAAGGATCGTCTACACGATCTTGAGATCGAAAAGAGTACGACTACATCACCCACGAGAATCCGCTCTCGTTAAATACTTTGGAATCTTCGAGGGTAAGTTATTCCATTGACTCGTTGCTACAATCTAGTAGATAGATCTTGGCTTGTTTGTTTGTATGCGATAGAAAATTTTTGTTTTCCATGCTACGAACCCCTACAGTGGTATCAGAGCCGTGTCTATATGTAGATTTGTTGCACGAGTAGAACACAATGGTCATTGTGGGCGTTGATGCTTTTATTGTCGATTGCTTTTTGTGTACTTTGCATCTTGCGGTATGTTGGGATGAAGCGGCCCGGGCTAACCTTACATGACATCGTTCATGAGACTTGATCCACGCTTAACATGCAACTTGTATTGCATAAGTGGCTTTGCGGGTGCCTGTTTCTCCTATCATAGTTAAGATCCAATTTACAACGGGTAATCAATAATGCTAGTATCAATGTTGTGGTTCTTGTTCGTAAGTTAGAACGACATTTATTGAAAGCCCCAAACCACGTAAAATATGCAAAGAAAGTAGAGGCGTCTAACTTTGTTTTGGGGGTGCGTGATGTGATATGGCCATGATTGTGATTATATTTGATGTATGCAATGTTCCTTATTGTAAGTTGGCAACCGCAGAGCCATATGGTTGTCTTTAATTTATGTTAAGACCCGTGTCTATTCAAAGTAGTTGTAATAGTTGAAGCCGTGGACGACAACCATGGTGAAGCGTCATTGACCTTGATGCAATGCCGGTGATGATGGAGATCATGTTCGTGCTTGAAGATGGAGATCGGAAGCACAAAGAAGAAAGGCCATATCATATCACATATTATGAATTGCATGTGATGTTAATCCTTTATGCATCTTGTATTGCTTAGTAGATGACGGTAGCATTATAAGATGATCCCTCATGCACATGAATTTCAAGTCATAAAGTGTTCACCCTTAGTTAGCACCGTTGCTAAAGCTTGTTGTTTCGAAGCACCACGTGATGATCGGGTGTTAGATTCTACAAGTGTATACAACGTGAGCAAGCCAGATTTGCTCATGCGGAAACTAAGGTTTGATCTTGACGAGCCTAGCATGTACAAACATGGCCTCAGGAACACGGATTACCGAAAGGTAGAGCATGAGTCATATAGTAGATATGATGAACATGTTGATTGTTCGCCATTGAAGCTATATCAACTCGTGATGATCGGTTTTGATGTGGTGGATTTGGTTCGTGATCACTAAAACAATGTGAGGGATATTGTTTTGAGGGGAGTTCACCTAGATTAATTTAATTATTAATTAGAACTCAATTTATCATAAACTAAATCAAAGTGAATTTGCATAGTTGTTATAGTCATTGGCATCCGTTTACCACCTTGCGCTTAGTTATAATTGAGATAATAGAACTATAGAATTCTGGTTAGTTACTTTACGAACTGGTATCGTATTGTTTTGAAGTGTTAATCTAAAGTTTAAAAGTCCTATTGCAAACTTTCAGTAAGTTCCGGTTACTCCATGAAGTTTAATAATTAGTATTAAATCAAGAGTAACAATTCCAAGTGTTAGTATATAAGTATCATGTTTGTCTCCATGATTCTTGATATTCTAAGGATTCTCTTAATATCAAGGTTATCTAGGATCTGAAAGAGTTGTTTCAGAAACCATGATGTGTGGAAGATATTGTGATATCTGAAACGAAGTTTTGATTGCAACATGATAGAGTATAATATGGCTGAAGTCATGTTCTCATATTTGATGAGAATTTGCAAATGGTTGAAGACACTAGTTGTCCTAAACCTCCAAAAGTTTTTTGGGAGAGCAACATTATACTCTCGATTCACCGTTACAAGCTAATAGTAGCTTGATCATGGATAATTCCATGATAAGGGTGAATATTTGATGTAGGTAAAATATTTACTACACCAAGAGATTACTAAAGAAAGGAATTTGAAAGAACACCAAACATTCGATGATGGTGATCTACTTCAAAGTGCAAGTCCAAAGACATTGGTATTTAACTATACACGCTTTGGACTATGTGTCATATGAATGACTCCACTAATTGATGTTGATAGATTCTTTCAAATGTAAAAGGAAATACCGAAAGAGAATCTCATAAGTATATGGCGTAAAAGAAAAGACTAGAATTGTTCGGTTTAAGTATATAGATGATATACATGTTATGGCTATATTCTTTGCTTATTAAACAATGTGGTTCTTAAGTATTTGATACTGAATTTGTTGGTGTGAATCGTCATACGAAACAACACAATTCATGAACTACAATGGCCTAAGTAACTAGCAAAAGAATATGTGATGATGTTCATCGAGAACAAAATAAAGGGTTATTGTGTTGCTCGTTAAACATCAAAGCTTGCCTTCAAGATTTGTTTTATCAGGTATTATGAGAACAAAAGGGTTGTTCAAATAATTGCCGTAATCTATAAAAGATGGATGATTTGCAAATCTCGTTGGAGATATCACATCCATAAAACTAGTGCTAAAGATGTCGAAAGACAAATTGATTGAAAGATCACTTAGGAAGTGACATCGCTGTTTAAATTATATTGGAAAGAAAACATGAAGAAAGTCCATATGGATGGAATTTTGGAGTCTATTTGATTTTGATCAAATGACGCTTGTGAAACTTTCCTAGAGATAATTAAAACTTCGTTCATAGGCCAAAAGGGAACGATAGACTAGCTTATTGGAACTTGTACATATTGTTGTATGAAGTCAATTATGTATAGTCAAGAGCGATGGATTTCAACTTCATGTGCTTTCTCCGAAAATTTGAGTGAATATATGAATATTTACTTAATAAGGATGAAGTGTGAAACATTTGAAAAGTTCAAGGACTTTCAAGATGAAGTGCAAAATCATTGTAACAAGAATATAAATAGTTTATGATAAGATCATAAAGGAAGATATTTGAGTTACAAGTTTAGCATAATACCTAAGATTTAAGGAATCGTTCCGTGGATTTGAATTTTCCCGAAACACCATAAGAGTATGGAGCGTTCGAGATATGAAATTAAACCTTGTTTGACATGGTAAGATCGAAGGTGTAATTCATAAAACTGCCATTATATTTTAAAGATTAAAAGCTTTAGAGATTACCGTTTTTCCACTGAAAAGAGCTCCATCATAATCCGTTGAAATGGCACCATATAAGGTTATGGTTTGGGATAAAACCCAAGTTGTCCTTTCTTAAACTTTGGTATGCTATGCATAAGAAAGATGTGTGCAACCAAAGTCGGATGAACCTGTCTTTGTATAAACTGTTAAGTATTCCTCCATAAACACCGGAGACAAAAGTGTTTGTTGCTTAGAACGTCAAGTTTCTTTGAGAAGGAATTTTTCGTGAAAAGTTAAGTGGGAGGACAATAGAACTTTGATAAGGTTAAAAGAACCTTAGCTATAAGTGCAGAATTGCGCAGCGCCGAAAAGTGTTTCGGAGGCAGCAACAATGCTCATGGCTCACGTGCTTCAAAGGTTGTGGTCACGGAGATCTAAGTTCCTATTGAAACAAGTAGGTCAAGTAAACAATCAAATACCAAGATTTGAGGGTTGAATCATTATTTGAGAATAATGAACGGACTACATGCAAAGAAGCGATGATGGGCCCTGACTCCGTCAAATGGCTTGAAGCCATAAAATCCGTGATAGTTCCATTCATGAGAAATCAAGTTTTGAACTTGAAGGACCCTCGAGAAAGGTGTAAGACCTTACAGTTGTGTTTGGATCTATAAATAAATAGACATGGATGTTGCACATCTATGAAATAGTCGACATGTTGGGAAAAAGTTCACAACAATGTTCAAAGGTTGACTATGACAAGATCTGATCTTTCATAGAGATATTTAGTCTGGACGGATTAATGTAGCAACCACTACATATAATTTGTTATATGGTAGTTGAATAAACAAAACAAGTTCTTCTAATAGAATCGTTACCTAGGACGTGTGCATGACACGGTCCATAGGGTTTTGTTAATTCAAAGGATGCTAAAAGCATATGCAAACTTCAATGGTTTAAGTGAGCATCGCGGAGTTGGAATCTTCACTATGATGAAACTGTTAAAAGAGTTTAATTTCATCAGAGACAATTAATATGCTTGCGTTTGCAAGAAATTAAGTGGGAGCGCTAAGACATATTTCTAATACATTATGTGGAGGACATATTGTTGATTAGAAAAGATGTATCTTTTATTGACACATATTAAGAATTTCATCCCGATGAAAGACTTAGGCAAAACCCAAATATTTGGCATCAATAGACGCTAATATGGTTGTGCCAGAAGTGCATAGACAAGATATTGAATGAGTTCAATATAGAAACTACAAGAGAGGTTCTTGTCGCACAGAAAGGATTGAATGAGTTCAATGTTGATGATATATATTCAAGTGTATTGACATTTGGTAAAGTGAAACAAATAATCAAGTATAGATTGATACTTGATGTATGAAATCACAAATAGTATTTATATCAATCATACTGTGATATGTACAAATCCAGATATGTCCTATTCTCTAAATGTTGTGAGCATATACCAGAATGATTCGTCAGATGATCATTGGACAATAGTAAGGATATTCTTATGATCTTTTGTAAGAACTAAGAGTATATTATTTGTAAAAGTGACAAATAGATGGTTAGTTCATTGTAAAAGTACTACATTGGTACTAGCTTTGTCACAAAGTACAAATTAAGTTTATCTCAATCTAAACTAAGGGTGGCACAATATAATGGAAAGTGAGTTCCATAATGGATTTGGATGAGTTCCAAAGTTAAGACATTGTGACAGATACTACAACAAAAGGCTAAGTATATGACTGCTTTTAGCGACAAAGAGGGCATTTGTGTCAAGTAGTTTGTTATCAAACTAGGTGTAGTTCACAGTGGGATAATACTATGAAGATATATTGTACGACAATATTATCAACATGTTTTAACCCCAAAGAACTAAAGGTCACACCGAAAGACCAAATTTATACAAATCCATCTCATTAGAGAATGAGTGATGCGTAAAGACGCAGTGACATGCAATTACACACGGACCTGGAAGTGTCAGATCCGGAGATCAGTTGACCACTAGCAATCGTGTACATACAACACCGGAAAGCCATAGGTGTTGAATACACAAAGGTTTGAAACTAGATTATTGACTCTAGTGCAAGTGGGAGACTGTTGGAGATATGCCCAAGAGGCAATAATAAAGTGGTTATTATCATATCTTCACACTTATGATAAATATTTACATACCATGCTATAATTGTATTAACCGGAAACATTAATACTTGTGTGATTTGTAAACTAAAATAAGAGTCCCTAGTAAAGCCTCTTGTTAAACTAGCTTATTGGTTAATATATGATCATGGTTTCCTGATCATGAACATAGAGATGTTATTAACAACAAGATCATATCATTAGGAGAATGATGTGATGGACATACTCCTATAGATAAGCGTATCATAAAGATCAAGTCATTTAAATAGTTCAATTGCTATATGCTTTCTGATACATAGTAACCTAATTCCTTCGACCATGAGATCATGCATATCACCTTTCTGGGATGGATGCTTTGATGACATCAAACACCACACCGTGGCGGGTGGCTATAAAGGTGGCATTGAGTGTTGAAAGTATTGGTTGAAACACATGGATCAAGAGTGGGATTTGTCCATCCATATGACGGATAGATATACTGGGACCTCTCGGTGGAATGTCATCCAATTAGATTGCAAGCATGTGACTAGGTCACAAGGGATCACATATCACGGAGCGAAAAGAGTACTTATCGGTAACGAGGTTGAACTAGGTATGCAGAGATCCGACGATCATAACCTCGGATAAGTAAACTATCGTGAGACAAAGGGAAATTGGTATCATATGTAAGTGGTTCATTCGATCGCAAAGTAATCGTAGAAATATGTGGAGCCATATGAATTTCCAGATTCCTCTATTGGTTATTGTTCGGAGAAGTGTCTCGATCATGTCCATAATTCACGAACCGTAGGGAGACACACTTAAGGATTGACGTTGTTTTGAGTAGTTATGGTATTATGAGAAAGAGACCGAATGTTGTTGAGTCTCGGATGGGATCCGGGATATCACGAGGTGATCCGGAATGGTCAGGAGAATAAGATTCATATAAGGAAAGTCCCGTTTGAGTTGGAAATGATTCCGATGTTTTCATCGGGAATGTTCTAGAAGGTTCGGATTGTCGGCACTCAGGGAGGGTACATGAATGTGTCATTGAATGATTGCATCATGTACTAAGTGTTCTTGCTGTTCCAAAACTGAAAAGTCAAATTGCGGTTTGAAAGTCAAACGGCTAAAAGCGAGCGTGGGAAGCAGAAACTATGGAAACAAGCAAGAGGAGGTTGAAACCAACTTGGAGGAGGAGTTCCTCTCCTCAAGCCGGCCAGCCCTAGGACGAGTTGGGAGGGACTCCTCCCTCCTGGCCAAGCCCTCCACCTATAAAAGGAGGCGGGCCTCCTCCTTGAGACACACAAGTTTCTACCTCTAATCTCCGGTTTAGAGCCGTTCGGTTTAGAGCTTCTAATTGCTTTAGCCTGCGGTTTAGAGCCTTCTAATTGGTGTGTCTAATCTCTAGACCACTAATAGCCCTCTCTCATACTCCACCATACTCGCTCGGCTTGGCGAAGCCTCGGGATTCCCTCTACTTAGGTACCACGCGTTGTCTTGGAATCGCGAGAGTGCTACAACCTCCGCCGCTGCTAGAACAAGGGAGGAAGGTCTTCGTCAGTACCGAACGTGTGACCCATTGCGGGGGCGCTAGGAGCATGGCCGGAAGGATCGTCTACACGATCTTGAGATCTAAAAGAGTACGACTACATCACCCACGAGAATCCGCTCTCGTTAAACACTTTGGAATCTTCGAGGGTAAGTTATTCCATCGACTCGTTGCTACAATCTAGTAGATAGATCTTGGCTTGTTTGTTTGTATGCGATAGAAAATTTTTGTTTTCCATGCTACGAACCCCTACAGACTTATCCTGTAAACCCTAGTTGAGTAGGATATATAAAGCTCGGCTAGAGGGATCTTAGACTTATGTTCACACACACCTAAGGCTATGGTTTGTTGCACCGCAGTCCATTATAATCGGATATGAGTTGTTCATAATATAATAAAGCAGAAGTAGATCTTTACCTCCACCGTGAGGGGTTGAACCTAGGTAAACTATATGTTGTCAATCTCATCCCGGGGGTCTCTCATGTTTCGTCAACCACTCAACTTAAACTACCCCTGTAACATCTGCTGCCACTATAAGCCAACACTCCATCTCAAAATTAATAGACTCAATTTTGTTACACATGTATCTAGACAAAAGTTG
Organism: Avena longiglumis; assembly: GCA_030063025.1. NCBI lineage: Eukaryota > Viridiplantae > Streptophyta > Magnoliopsida > Poales > Poaceae > Avena > Avena longiglumis. The sequence continues at coordinate 542,256,422 of CP125975.1, forward strand.
AGTCAATTAATTTCGAACCGAGAGAGCACTCACTAGTATGAGTCTTAGTTTCTCATCAGTTGCTATCCGATCATTGGAGTGGAAAAGACTTTATATGCAACAAATTGAACAACCTGCGAATTTTCAGTTGAGAATCCATGACGAGGTTAATTTGTTCTCTTTTTTGAGGGAAACAATACTTTGTTCTCCGTTGTACACGCTGACATACAAAGTTGATTTCTGAACTTTCTTCTCAATCTTGATGACATCTTTAGATGGGCTAGATAGTATTAACACTTCAATGCAAGCCCCGCATGGTACCTAAACTAACTTAGATATACCAAAGCCCATGCATCAAAGTTTTGTTCACTTTCTTGATCTTTATCATAAAGTATTTATCTATTCAACTTAGTGATCTTGATATCTAATTTTACTTTGATGGTATTCACAATCTAATCCATCCAATACTCTTGACGCATATTGTGTGGAATATTTCTTCATATATAACTTGATAAAACATTTTATCCATAGGAATTGTCATATGTTACCAAAACACAATGTATATTATTATCTTCATAACAATAATCATCGAATCATCAACTTGCATTGTATATGGAACATCCCTTCATATATAACTTAATGAAACCATTAGTCCATGGAAATTGTTATTAATTTCCAATATCACACTTAGAGGCTAGAAGCCATTTCACAAGTTCAAACAATATGCTAGGTAGTAACAAACCAAAGTTCATTTATGCTAGGTAGTAACAAACCAAAGTTCATTTGTGGCCACAAGTTTAGCCTACTAGTATCTCTCTGATGGAAGTCCTTCCAATACCAACCATATATCATGCACATATTGTCAACTTATTACTTAATTAATTGTAACCAGCGAGATAGATTTGACTGCAAAAGAACATGATCATGCCAATGGTACAATTTACACACTAGAAGTTATATAAATATGCTTACTTCATCATAAGCTAGAAATCGCTATTAAGATATTCGTTACATTCATAGATCTTGGACTTGAATACATATACACTATATTGATTATACATTTTTCAAAATTTGAATCAAGAAGGAACTTTTGTAACAAAATACAGTTTCAATTTAGCACTATGAATGAGTATTAATTTTTCAATTCACATTACAACATTGCACCATAATAGTATGACTTAATTTAGATACACCGCTAGATATTACGTTAAACATGTAAAATAAGTAACATGAAATCGTATGAGTTAAGATAATACCAAGATAATGCTAAGTTCTATATAATTATACAAGTTTAGTATAAATTGTATTTATTTTAATTTGCATTGCGCCGATCCTGCAAGTTACGTACGGTATGTTGGTCAGTCAAGGTGGTAAGATTGTATGTCAATGAAGGAAAAGATTTTCATGTTTTAATTTTTGTCGGTAAAGAATTCATAGGTTTGAAAGGAATAACATGTATGTTTGGATTCTACATTACATTGAGGAAAGAACGGAATGGGTTGAGAAAATGACATTTTTTTGATTGACAACAGAACAATTGGACATGAGTTGGAGAATGAACGGTGCCCCATGGAAAATAGTTTCAAAGGATGGTGTGCGCCTTCAAGTCAATGTTCGGAGGATTCTACCTCATATAAATGAAGCCCGACGATGTGCAAATTGCTGTATTAGATCCCGAGCTCCCTATAGCCATTTTAAAAAACTCACATTTTTCAAAATTAAAAAGTTTTGGAAAGAAGCACACAAGTACATCTACACATTTTAATGCTCGAATAATTTTTTTGTAAAAATATATTGTCATCCATGGTCTAAAAAAGGCAATTGTGTGGAGTCGAAAACATATTTTTTTTCTTCTATTTGAGCCACTGCCATTTTTATGTGGCCCCAAATACAAAGCATTTTGTTTTGGAAAAACTCTACAGATATGTAGATCATTATTTTGACAAACATAGTACATCGAAAATGTTCATAAATTAAATACGCGCATACACTCATCCCTAAAAACACAACACGCAAACCCTATCCCTGTGAGCATCTCCGAAAGACTTAGAGCACGGACGATTCGTTGTTGATGGGCGCCGCCAGATAAATCCTAGAATAAATCCAGTAATACAAACATTGATACTAAGTCTAGGACTTGAACCAGAGTGGGTTGATTCCACCACACGGAATCTAACACTACTGCACATAGGTTCTTTGCCATGTGGCATCTGCATACGACAGAGGCCATTCGGAACACGAAAAAGCCTTTGTCGTGTATATACATATGGAAAATGCCACACGATAATGTTCCCACGACAAATGCCCTTTGTCCTATATTTTCTAAATAAGACACGACAAAGCCTTTGCCGTGTGTTTTACGCGTAGACACGGCAAAGTAAAGTGAGATGACGGTTTTCGTGGAGATAACGGTATCTATTCTCTTCCATGTGTCTCCTTGAAAAGTACACGACAAAGATGATGCATTTCCAAAACATTGAAAAAAAATCAATTGTTTTTCAAACTTTTTAGTCGTTAATCCCATATAGGATATTTTAACCCTAAGTATGCTTAATATTAGGTCAAATTGCTCTCATAATCGAACTTTTCCTTCGGCCACCCATCCTAACACTACTCTAGCATTAGCACGCTTAACTTCTTCGCTCCTTCCGCTTCCGAAAAAGAAATCATACCTTGTCGACAATACTTTCATATAAATCTTATTGACTCTTGAACCATGATGTCATACATCTCAGTTTTAGACTCCAAACAAGTATTTAAGTAGACAACAATGAATAAGTAATAATAATCTTGAATCCAAATAAAAATAAAAATATTTTATTTTATTGTCTTTTTCTATTTAATATGGAATAATTCATATATTTAAATTCGTAAATTGGAATTCGATAAATAAAATGTCTAAATTGTTAGAAAAATGTGAGGAATCCAAATATGACAACTATATAATATTTTTAAAAATATGGTGGTGGCATTTTGAATTAGCCATTTGGTGGTTGCTTCATAAAACCCCCCGTTTTTTGCGCTCGGAAAATAGAAAATAGCTTTTTGGTACAACGAAAAGCAAAACTTTCTTCTGCAACATTGTTATCCATTCCATGATGCACATGCATGCATAATATGAGCACATTATCACAAACTATGTCTTGATTCTAGCCATAACATTGGTCATTTGACCTGAAAGTCAAGAAACATTGAATGAGATAGGTCATTTCGTGAAGATTTTTTTGAGACATAATCAATATACCAAGTTTGATATTTTTTCTTCCAATTATGTCACATAATATGACACCACGTGAAGGTTTCACATTGTTTCGATCATTTCTGAAATTTTTATGCCTATTTTAAACTATGGTCAAAACGGCGAGCATGAAGATTCTTATTCAATATAAATATCTAATATTTGAGTGTAGAAAGATAGATCTTATTTTTCTGCAAAATTTGATATATTATTTGTATTTTCCTAAATTAGAATGATTTATTTATAATTTTCCTAAAAGTAATGTGATAAAAGTGAAAAAAAAAGAAAAAATGATTTTATCGTGTATACTGCGAAATACACAAGGAAAAATCATTTGCTGTGTATAATGCGGAATACACACGGCAAAGGGTCGACGAGGACACACGGCAAATAGGCCACTGTCTGTGGCCGTTAGCTCCTCCCATCAAGTGGAACTATGGGGTCGCGGGTCCCACCTTGTTGTCGTGACGATACCTATGCCGTGTACCGCTGTCGACTTTGCTAAGTGTGTTTTCTTTGCCATGTTTATTTGTGAGTCTTTGCCGTGTATATTTCTTTGCCGTGTTCCTTTTCATAAATTTTTTGTGTTCGCGTACTTTGTCGTGTGCTTTCTAGGTTACACATGGCAAACACAAACTTTGTCTGTGTTCCGGTCTATTTGGCACACGGCAAAACTGTGTCTACACGGCAGCGATATTTTTCTCATAGTATAACCACCAAAACCCAGCTCAGTTTGCTATAGATCATATATAAATATATCGACGTATTTTTTTTGTAATTTCTGGAAATGTCTGATTATTATTCTCCTTTTTTCTACAATACCAGCTCCATGGAGCCCGGGACCCAAAAAAGACGAGCTCATATGTACTCTGCCTTTTGGTTGCCCTCTTCCTCGACGATGTCCCATATCGTCCACCTTCCCATGCAGGTGCAGACGTGCAGTTCCAGATATTCTTAACGAGTGGAAACCGACTTCCATGTGCAGTTCGAGATATTTCTTTGCCTAAGAACAACTCTAGCGGATACTAAAAAGGACCAAAATCGTATTTTTCTGGCGACTTTAGGGTTTCAACTCGGTTCCGTGCGGCGTGCAGCTACCGCAAAGCGGTGCCGTCCCATAGTTACGGTGGCCCAAGAAAAGCCCAGGACGCGCGGTATATTTACGGTAGCTGCGGAGCAAACCGAGGCCAAACCCTATCCCCTCCGCCGCCCTCGCTCGCTATCTTCGCCGCCGCCGGCGAACCTCCAGCCATCAGATCAGCCCGCTCCACTGCACAATCCACGTCGCCGTCGCCGCCATTCCCTCCGTCGCGTCGCCATGAACCCTGCCCCCCTCCCTCGCCCCCCGCGCTACGGCTCCCGTGGCCAGCGGCTGAAGTCGCGCGCGGAGCTCAAGAAGATCCGCTCCATGGCTGCCAAGAAGCGCGCGACGAAGCGGTACACGAAGCACATGGCTCCTGTGCCTCCCTCGCTCGCGTCGTACGCCGACTACGGCTCCTCCGGTGCGAGGAGCAGCCGCGGCCGCCGCGCTCCGTCGCCGGCGTCCTCCTCATCCTACGATAGCCAGAAGAGATACTACCGCGACAATATGACGGACGAGCACACCGAGTCGTCGGATGAGAGCGACGGCGACCGGATCACCGCGCGCGACTTTGTCGACAACGACGAGGACGAGGCGCGCATCACCGCGCGCCTCGTCCGGCGCTCGGAGCTGCAGCGCTGGCTCGAGATCAACGACAAGCAGCGCGAGCTCGACGAGGCTCTCCTCGTCATCGAGCGCCAGAAGGCGGAGGAGGCGGCGGTGGAGCGGCTCCGGCGCAAGCAGACAGCGGAGGCGGAGGGGGTCATCGTCGTCGACTCCGACGACGACGAGGAGTGAGCAGCTCCGGCGCAAGATCGACGCCGCTTCGAGGCCCCGTTTGGGGCCGGATTTTGCATCTGCATTGCGCGCGTCGGTCGTTTGTTAGTTTTATTATGTAAATTATGTTGTTTGTGATGTTTAACTGAATCTGAAACTATGAATATGGCGTTGTTTTTCTCTGAATTTTCCTGCGAATGCTATTTTTCCGCGAAGTTTTAAATGTTCAGTTTCAGTTTGCGGTGTCTGCTCCGCGCGGTGAACTGAACTTCGGCAAATCGCAAGTTCAGTCCACTGAACTGCAGATTTTTCGGTTCGCGTTTTTGGGTATCTGCTAGAATTGCTCTTAGCGGTGCGTCCTCACTTACTTTTTTCTTCTCCCGTTCGGTTCGTAGCCAGCCAGCCAGCCCAGGTCTCCGTTTGTTTCTTTGCCTGTTTACGGCTTCCAACACGTTTCCAAGTCCGAGTTGATTTGCATCCTTCGATCATCATCACAGAGCAAACAGAAACAAACATAGTCTCCCAAACAAAACAAACGCGCGAGTGATTCGAGATCTTTATCCAGTCCATCGTCTCGTGTCGTCTCGGCGGGTGAAAGAAGAACAATCGACGGAAAGCAACATGTCGCTTCTGCCTGCGCCGTAAGCCTCTCTCCCCTCTTCTCTGTGTTCCTTCCTCCACCATTAACGTCGCCACCTCGCCCCAGCTTTTTTCTAGAGCCATCCTTTCGTCTCCCCGACGACCAACCCCGGCCGATCCCTACGTCGTCTTCCCGACGACGGAGAAATCCACAGAGGTAGGTATGAGAATCTCCTCACCGACATGGCCGGCCAGGTGGCCACGACCCGTCTCCGAGGAAGTCGTCTCCGGTCTCCGGACGAGCCTAAACCCTAAACCCTATCGGCCACATCCTCCACAGCCGTACAGTTCTGCCGCCACACCATTGACCCTGACACTGCACGTCCATGAGCATCATCGAGTATCTTGGCATCACCAACCAAGGACACAGAAAAACTTTGGCAACACCAAAGCCCGACTTTGTAAATTTAATTTGTCATAGCAGCGGCAGTGAGAAACCGCCCCAATATTATTTATCTCTCTCCTCGAATTTCTGATATTCCCTCCTTCCGGGATTAACTGACTCACGAGTCACGTCTGCCCACTCTGAAGTCTGAATTGAACCACTTAGCCCAACTTTTTTTACTCTTCTGCATGTACGCCTGTTTTGTAACTGACAGATCAAGCACAACAGTACTTCACACCGTGTGGTATTTAGATGAAAAGATCATTAATAGTATTTATTCTTTCTGAACTACTTGGGTAATTGGGCTGGAGCAGGCTGCGAACCAATTTAATTTCACACTCCATGAAGTAGCAGATTGTTTATGTTCCACTTTATTTCATACTGCTGATCATAGTCGAAATCAAACTTTTTCTGTGTCGTTCCACCTCAGGTGTGAGGTGCCAGATATCTCGGCACTGGAGCTCAACACTACGCCCACCTTGTCTTCAAGCGTTTCTTCATTGACGCCTACTGGTCTACTTATAAAGTATTTTGTCAGAGTTGACAAGAAGGGATTTTTCCATACATATCCTGATCGCGGTGGACCATTTCAGAGCTTGCAGGAAGCTCAGCAAGCTATTGACGCTTATCATGTTGTTGGGCGGACAAACCTGTAAAGCCTCTGTCAACTTCCTTGGATTTCTATTTCAGTCTATGTGTGCTGTCACCTAGATAACGAGGCTACACTAATTTCATAGTTTACATGATTTCTTAAATTTAAGGGGACATTTTCTGTAACCGTTGTAGAAAAGTTGAAATAGTAAGCAGATCTGAAAATTCAAAAGATATATGAAGTTATGCAATGCTATAATTATATTTATTTTCACTTGACCAGTAACTTGTACAAATTGGGTAGCTAATAGCCCGCCACAATCACATGCATGATAAAGATCGCGATAGCTAGAACGAAGTGTTTGTAGCCAGACAAACTTATTTGGGGATGCAGAAACGAAAGATTGATATATTTTCCACATAAAAAATGCGCCGAGAACTTAGCCTTATATAAACATGTAGGCTGTTCAGTTTTGTCTTGCCATTTCTTTTGACGAGTACCATGAATTGTGTCATGCATTAACAGTGCTTTATATCTAAACCAGGTGCATGGATGGTCTTTCCTCTTTGGAGAGGTCGGTGCGGTATGCTTTATACTGGCATCATGATGGCACACGGAAAAACTCTGCGGAAGCCTTTGCTGCGATGGGGACCCGTCGTCCGGTAAGGGAAGTGGTCAAAGCTCTATTGGACAAGTACAACGAGGACAATACTCGTTTTGGGGTATATATGATCTCTCCCTCCCTCCCTCCATCTCGACTTTCTGCTTAATTTGCATGATTCGAATAAAGCCATCATAATCATGTCCATGCTCAATTTTAGGATCTTGCATACGAGCTAAAAGATATAGTGAGCTACAAACCCTGTTTTGACGGGAAAGGCTGCGCTTATAGATCGTATTCGCATCTGAATTTGACCATGAAGACTAAAGCAGCCGATGATTCTCCATGTGCCAACAGCAAACTATATTTTGCCGAAGTCACATGTATGGTTGACGAGCATGAAGAGTACATCCTCACCTGTTTCTGCCCAGTCGAACCTGATGACAATGGTATTCTCTACTTACTTTATCATTCGCTTTGAGGTTTTTACGGTTTCCATTAATAATTCCTCAAATTTGCTGATGCACTCCTTTTAAAAGGTGAATGCCATGTGTGTGGAGATGAAATGAAGCACCCCACGGATGTTAAATACAAAGTTGGTCGCCCTAGCAAGCCACGTTGTACATGTTGTTCCGATGTTGATGCAGATGACTTATATGATGAGGTGTGGTAATTTACTAGCCTCCCAAGCTGACATTTTTCTTATGTTTAATTGAGTATTGCTGGCACACTGTGGAATATTTTCCTAGCATGTTTTTCTACTATATAGTCGCTGAAAGTTGATATTTCCTCTGTCCCGGTTTAAAAGACATAATTTGCAATTCTTTAGGCCCTAGGTGTACTCTGATTGATCCATTTTATAGTGTGGAGAAGAACATGCATGAGGATGAGGAGAAGAAGAGCTACCAAAACGTTCACATTTGTTCACACATGTGCATGCAAGCATTTTGTTCTTTTCACACCGAAGTAATTACAGAGATTAAATGCTTTTGTGCCTAAATATTTTGGGATTGCATGATTTACAAATTATGTCATTTAAACCAGGACGGAGGGAGTAGATACCATAGCAAACAATGATTAATTACCTAATACTTTATACAAACCAAAAATTAATAATTCCCTTCCTGGGATTATTTTGTTTCTTACAGAAATGATTAAATCCTTGATTCATTATGAGACCATAAACCATTCTTTGATGAAATAGCTTCTTGTCCATTTGATTATGTAGCTAGCGATGAATGAAACACTTCATTTTTTTGTCGTTTCTTATTGATAATTTCATATATCCTCCCTATTTTACAGTTAATAACCGTCCGTGATGAGGCTTGGCTGAAAGAGAAGGAAGCTAGGGTGAGACGCATGTTGAAGGAATCACATGAGGATATCATAAGGGATGACCATGGAAAAAGGGATAAGTATGTAGTGCCCGCTAGACGAAAACGGAATTGATCTGTGTACAATCTTTCACGCACGATATGCCTATGGCATGCCATATGCAAACAGTCCAAGTTCATACGGTTGGAATTCAAAGTCGAACATGAATCGTAGGCATATCATCGTATGTGTAGCAGTTCTCAGACAAAAATGAGTTGAACGAGATCAGCCTTTATTAAATGTTAAAACCGACTATCAGAGATTTGCTAGAAAACAGGAGGGCCCAACTTAATCAAGGAGTGTTTTAATATTTCAGCAAATCTAGTTCTAATACAAACACGTCATATATCTAGGTTCATCATAAGTGTAACATTTTTGGATATTAAAATTTAACTACAATTAAGGATGCGTCTCGATGCACCATCCTGCGGGTCTTGCACTATTCCTCGAAACAGGCTTTCAAGGATCTAAATTTTGCTGAAGTCACGTGTATGAGTGAAGATTATGAAGCATATGTGATCACCTGTATCTGCATGGTTAAACCTGGTCACAATGGTATTATATCTACTAGCAGAATACCCGTGCGTTGCTACGGTCTAACATAACATCTCCCATATGCACTATGCTATAGTCTCTAATGTGGTGTTCTGTCCATATTTTTGATAGAACACACTCATCGCCTCGTGTCATATCACCATGCCAGCACGCCACGGCCCATGGTGGACTCCAGGAACTTCAACACCGCTCCACGCCCTTGGCAAGGTCCGGTTTGATGGTCCCATTGACGGCCACCCCTCACATGAACTCAAGGAACTCCTCATTTGTCTTCACCATTGTGCCGTCATAGTTCACGATATATAGACCATGGACCAGTGCTCTTTGTCGCCAAGAAAGCCTAAGCAGTAGACATCCATCCTTCTACATGTTGGAGCCCAGTGCATCCATTAGGTTGTCCTATGGCACGATCTCCTCGAAAGCTAAAGGGTTGACACTATAGACCGTCGAGGTGGGTGAGAGCATGTCGAGCATGACATCCAACGCTACCTCCTTGCAAGAGATGTATTGGATATTTTAGACCTTGGAAAATTTAGTTTAAGTTTAAAATCAGGGACTGATTAAATAATTCATCCAACATAACACAAACATTGAGCTGGCAAACATTTCCAGTACAACTCTACTTATACTCTATAGGCAAAAACACCAATGAAAGTATGCATGTGCATAAGTGCAAGTACATAGTTACCTCATTGCTATATTGAAAAAGATAAAAACGCTTTGAGAGTGAATACCATCAGACAATTGGAGTACCATTCTTCTCATGGTTCATTTTATCTCGAAATACCATTGTTCAAAAAAATCGGCCAATATGCCAAATTACCAATTTATTGCTTCTTGGAAGATGACCAGTATGCTAGTTTTCCAGTTTATCGGCCGATTTTCTAATTTATTGGTCCTACACTAAAAATCGCTAATTTCCAGCCTGTCAATAAATTATCAATAAGTAATATCATGAACATTGCCAACTACATGTCATTTATTATCCATCATCCAATACATCAGCTTTTGCTTAGTTATCTGTATCAAGTCCAACCAAGTCAACTACACTACTTAAGCTTCAGGAGGGCATTGACCAATCATCTAATCCAGCTAATTCGTTCATGGAGAACTGCAGTTATCAACGCGAGCAGAGCCAACTGATACATAAGCTCGTGGTCTTAGATGTACCATCATTATTCACGCTCGGTGGTAATTAAAAATGTTGTGTCTATGCTATCAACATCGGTTTTCTACCCATAGTGCTGATTATAAATTTCTTAGAACTGAAAATACAAAATTAGTGTCTGAAGTACAACCCCACGGAGCATGCTAGACCGTAGTTCAACTTGTATCCAAGGTCTCGACATTCTGCTCCAACAACAACTCCTGAACGATCAGCAAATCAATGGAATCAGCAAACGGGAGTACAGAATAAAACCGTCCTGAAGCTGGGCCTGGTGGAAGGGCGCCCACGCGACCGTTTGGCACTCCCAGTCCATACGCCACCGCTGCAGAAATCCACGAGCTCCCAAAGCGGCCAAGCTCAGAGGCAGCCCCAAGCCCCCAATGTCTAATCATAGATATCAGTCTAATTGCACGCTAAAAGCACTACTCTGTCCTCGTCGAGACCACGAGAGGATTCTTCTCTTTTTTCCATGCGACTTGGCCGCCAGAGCCGCCGCGCTCAACGCACTTCGCCGCTCCGCCTCCGCACACGCCCGTGCGCAACCTGGCCACCGGAGCCGCTGCGACTCCGCCGTCCTCTCCACCTAGCCTCAACTTGGACGCCCGAACCGTCCGACGCATTTGGCCGCTCAACGTGCGCCCGTTTGCGACTTGGATGCTCTAGCCGCTGCGCAACTGCACCCACGGCCGTCTGCCGCACCTGGCCGCTCCGCCACGTCTTCCTCCCTACCCGACCCTCCATTGCTGCCTCAAATCAAGGGAAGCTTCCCCTTTCTCCTTTTTCGTGGATTTTGCTTGTTTCTCCTTTTTAATTGGCAGAAGGGCAAACTAATCTGCAAGGAGAACACCGGATTCAAATTCTCGGGAGGGACAAACTCGGGAGCTCTACCTCCTCCATGGACAACACTGAGAAGGGGATTTTTCTTCAGGCGAGATTGAGGAGGGATTGCCGACCAGGAGAAACAAATATGCAGCATGGGACCCTAGGTAGCTCAGGAACGCCTCCATCTTGAAGATTAGGTTCCCCTTCTCCGCATCTTCCGTCATCTCCACTCCAGGTACTCGGCGGCGCACCGTAGCCGCAGCCCGCAGATGTTGGACGGAGAGGCGGAGGAAGGGTAATTACAGGGGCGGGGGAGGAAGGGAAAAGAGGGGGCGGAGGGCTCCAGGTACTGCGGCGGCGCACCGCAGCCGCATCCCGCAGCTATTGGACGACGATGCGAAGGAAGGGGAAAGACGGGGCCAGCGGAGGAAGGGGGAAGACATTGCGGAGGGATCGGGCGGCACGGTCTGATCGCTCCTGTTGACTTCTTCACTTGGCGGTGGCACGTCTTGTGATATCCTCAAACAACCAGGGGCAAAAGAGTCCAATATAAAAGCGGACGGAAAATAAGGGGTGACGAACCTACCTCAGCTTAAATTAGTAGATAGATTTACTGTTCTCAAATTTGTCCGTGCACTCCCTAGCTTGTATCTTTTGCATGCAGTAGTGCATTCTTAAGTAATGACACAAACTAATAATAAGTTAACAGGCAAACATGTGAAAGACAAAAGCAATTGTTGAAGATTTTTATAAGACTGACTTAAGTCATCAAATAAATGTGAATGCTAGCTAGCTATGGCAATGTGGTGTACATGTATTTATTCACCTATTTTTACCTAAAGCACCAACTACCATCTCCTCCTTTCCGCCAGATCTCTACTCTCTTCTTCCAGCGACTTTGGTAGAGTCCAACAACAACCCCGGACTACAGAAGAAAACACAGGAACAAAAAGTAAATTGGTAAATTACTTCCAGCAGTCCCTTTTTCTCCATTTGATTCCCATGTCCTCTCGCGTTTCTTCTTCTTAGGTCTAGGACCCAGACCCTTTTGAGTTAACTTCTTCCCAGATATTTTTTCCAATACAAAAAAAAAACTGTATGAACTCGCAAATTACTTCTCAGATAGCATATGGATTCAAAAAAATACACTTCCGGGATGGGTGCTACTGGTCCAAACATTTCAGTGGCAGGCCACAGCCTGGCAGGAAAGGTTTTCGGCACCGGCACCCCCATTTCATCCTTAGGGGGCCTTTAGGGTGGGCGAGTAAAGATGCTCTTAATTAGCACATGTATCAGTTCTTGGTGGTCCTACAACCACTCCTTTGCTACAGTCTACAGTCATTGGTCTCGGTCTAATTCCAGGAGTTCTTCTGCGGGTTCTTAAAAAAAAGGGGTTGTTCAAGTCAGAGACCAGCTTCCAGCTGCAGGCCACGGCCTGGCGGGAAAGATTTTCAGCCCAAACCAATGTTCCCTGCCGTTTATTTTGCGAGATAAATACAGTAACGGTCCTATACTTGTTAGGCTGGCTCGATTTAGTCCTCCTACTCGAAATTTACTGAATTTTTCTCGTATACTTATGAATTGAGTTTGATTTAGTCCAATCTGATGTTTGCCGTCGAATTTGAGCTGACGTGAATGATATGTGGATTGAAATCTTGCAAGAATACCCTCCTACATCTGAGAAAATTGAAAAAAAAAACTATCACAATTGAGGATAGATATAATAGCGGTCCCTATACTCGTCTGTTTGGCTTGATTTAGTCCTGATACTCGTAATTTGCATAATTTAATCCATATACTGGACTCGATTTAGTTTAAAAGCATGTATGGGATCGAATTTAAGCTGACGCAGACGACACGTTGACAATGTAGGGGTTCGTAGCATGGAAAACAAAAATTTTCTATCGCATACAAACAAACAAGCCAAGATCTATCTACTAGATTGTAGCAACGAGTCGATGGAATAACTTACCCTCGAAGATTCCAAAGCGGTTAACGAGCGATTCTCGTGGGTGATGTAGTCGTACTCTTTCGATCTCAAGATCGCGTGAGACGATCCTTCCAGCCACGTTCGTAGCGCTCGCGATCGGTCACCGTTCGGTACTCCGAAGACCTTCCTCTCCTTGTTCCAGCAGGCGGAGGTTGTAGCACTCTCCTCGCGATTCCGGCACAACTGGCAGTGGTACCTAAGTAGGGGAGATCATGAGGCTTCGCCTTAAGCGGTGCAGTATGGTGGAGCTTATGAGAGAGGCTATTAGTGGTCTAGTAATTAGACACACCAATTAGAAGGCTCTAAACCAATTAGAAGGCTCTAAACATGGCTAAAGCAATTAGAAGCTCTAAACCAAAAGCGGCTCTAAACCGGAGATCTAGAGTAGAAAGTTATGTGTCTATGGGAGCCCCGCCTCCTTATATGGGAGGGGGTCCTTGGCGGCAGGAGGGAGGAGTCCTCCCAACTCGGCCTAGGGCTTGGCGCCCGGCTGGAGTCCAACTCCTCCTCCAGGTTGGTTCCAACTCCTCTTGCTTGTTTCCCACGTTTCTTGTTTTGGCGTTTGACTTTCAAAGCTGGACATTTGACTTTTTCTGTTTTAGGATTCAATTTAATCCTTTATTTGGTACAGCAAGAACACTTAGTACATGATGCAATCATTCAATGAGCAATGACACATTCATGTACCCTTCCCGGTCTTAGGACAATCCGGAACCTTCTAGAACATTCGATGAAAACACGGAATCATTCCCGAACTCAAACGGAACTTTCCTTATATGAATCTTATTCTCCGGACCATTCCGGATCACCTCGTGATATCCGGATCCCATCCGAGACTCGAACAACATTCGGTCTCTTTCTCATAATACCATAACTACTCAAACAATGTCGAATCCTTAAGTGTGTCTCCCTACGGTTCGTGAATTATGCGGACATGATCGAGACACTTCTCCGAACAATAACCAATAGAGGAATCTGGAAATTCATATGGCTCTACATATTTCTCGATTACTTTGCGTCGAATGAACCACTTACATACGATACCAATTTCCCTTTGTCTCACGATATGTTACTTATCCGAGGTTATGATCGTCGGTATCTCGCATACCTAGTTCAACCTCGTTCGATAAGTACTCTTTCTCGTTCGTGATATGTGATCCCTTGTGACCAAGTCACATGCTTGCAAGCTAATTGGATGACATTCCACCGAGAGGGCCCAGAGTATATCTATCCGTCATGAGGATGGACAAATCCCACTCTTGATCCATGTGTTTCAACCAATACTTTCCGAACACTCAATGCCACTTTTATAGCCACCCTGTTACGGTGTGGTGTTTGATGACATCAAAGCATCCATCCGGTAAAAGTGATATGCATGATCTCATGGTCGAAGGAATTAGGTTACTATGTATCAGAAAGCATATAGCAATTGAACTATTTAAATGACTTGATCTTTATGCTACGCTTATCTATAGGAGTATGTCCATCACATCATTCTCCTAATGATATGATCCTGTTGTTAATAACATCTCTATGTTCATGATCAGGAAACCATGATCATATATTAACCAACAAGCTAGTTTAACAAGAGGCTTTACTAGGGACTCTTATTTTAGTTTACAAATCACACAAGTATTAATGTTTCCGGTTAATACAATTATAGCATGGTATGTAAACATTTATCATAAGTGTGAAGATATGATAATAACCACTTTATTATTGCCTCTTGGGCATATCTCCAACAATATCCTCCTGTACCAGAGTCAATAATCTAGTTTCAAACCTTTGTGTATTCAACACCTATGGCTTTCCGTGTTGTATGTACGATTGCTAGTGGTCAATCGATCTCCGGATCGACACTTCCAGTCCGTGTGTAATTGCATGTCTTTGCGTCTCGCATCACTCATTCTCTAATGAGATGGCTTTGTATAAATTTGGTCTTTCGGTGTGACCTTTAGTTCTTTGGGGTTAAAACATGTTGATAATATTGTCGCACAATATATATTCATAGTATTATCCCACGTGAACTACACCTAGTTTGATAACAAACTACTTGACACAAATGCCCTCTTTGCTGCTAAAATAGCGATTATATACCTGGCCTTTTGTTGTAGTATCTGTCACAATGTCTTAACTTTGGAACTCATCCAAATCCATTATGGAACTCACCTTCCATTATATTGTGCCACCCTTAGTTTAGATTGAGATAAACTTAATTTGTACTTTGTGACAAAGCTAGTATCAATGTAGTACTTTTACAATGAACTAACCATCTATTTGTCACTTCTACAAATATTATACTCTTAGTTCTTCCAAAAGATCATAAGAATATCCTTACTATTGTCCAATGATCATCTTATGAATCATTACGGTATATGCTCACAACATTTAGAGCATAGGACATATCTGGATTTGTACATATCACAAAGATGATTGATATAAATACTCTTTGTGATTTCATACATCAAGTATCAATCTATACTTGATTATTTGTTTCACTTTACCAAATGTCAATACACTTGAATATATCATCAATATTGAATTTATTCAATCCTTTACGTCGATAAGAACCTCTCTTGTAGTTTCTATATTGAACTCATTCAATATCTTGTCTATGTATACGGCACAACCATATTAGCGTCTATTGATGCCAAATATTTAGGTTTTGCCTAAGTCTTTCATCGGGATGAAATTCTTAATATGTGTTAATAAAAGATACATTATTTCCAATCAACAACATGTCTTCCACATAATGTATTAGAAACATGTCTTAGCGCTCCCACTTAATTTCTTGCAAACGCAAGCATCTTCATTGTCTCTGATGAAATTAAACTCTTTTAACAGTTTCATCATAGTGAAGATTCCAACTCCGCGATGCTCACTTCAACCATTGAAGTTCGCATATGCTTTTAGCATCCTTTGAATTAACAAAACCCTATGGACCGTGTTATGCACATGTCCTAGGTAACGATTCTATTAGAAGAACTTGTTTTGTTTATTCAACTACCATATAACAAATTATATGCAGTGGTTGCTACATTAATCCGTCTAGACTAAATATCACTATGAAAGATCAAATCTTATCATAGTCAACCTTTGAACATTGTTGTGAACTCTTTCCCAACATGTCGACTATTTCATAGATGTAAAACATCCATGTCTATTTCTTTATAGATCCAGACACAACTATAAGGTCTTACACCTTTCTCGAGGGTCCTTCAAGTTCAAAACTTGATTTTTCGTGTATGGAACTATCACGGATTTTATGGCTTCAAGCCATTTTACGGAGTCAGGGCCCATCATCGCTTCTTTGCATGTAGTCGGTTCATTATTCTCAAATAATGATTCAACCCTCAAATCTTGGTATTTGATTGTTTATCCGACCTACTTGTTTCAATAGGAACTTGGATCTCCGTGACCACAACCTTTGAGTTACGTGAGCCATGAGCTTTGTTGCTGCCTCCGGAACACTTTTCGGTCTTTGCCTTCTGCACATATAGCTAAGGTTCTTTCAACCTTATCAAAGTTCTATTGTCCTCCCACTTAACTTTTCACGAAAAATTCCTTCTTAAAGAAACTTGACGTTCTAAGCGACAAACACTTTTGTCTCCGGTGTTATGGAGAAATACTTAACAAAGACAGATTCATCCGACTTTGGTTGCAAACATCTTTCTTATGTATAGCATACCAATGTTTAAGAAAGGACTACTTGGGTTTAATCCCAAACCATAACCTTTTATGGTGTCATTTCAACGGATTATGATGAAGCTCTTTTCAGTGGAAAAACGGTAATCTCTAAAGCTTTTAATCTTTAAAATACAATGGCAATTTTATGAATTACACCCTTGATCTCACCATGTCAAACAAGGTTTAATTACATATCTCGAATGCTCCATACTCTTATGGTGTTTCGGGAAATGCAAATCCACGGAACGATTCCTTAAATCTTAGGTATTATGCTAAACTCTGTAACTCAAATATCTTCCTTTATGATCTTTATCATAAACTGTTTATATTCTTGTTACAATGATTTTGCACTTCAGCTTGAAAGTCTTTGAACTTTTCAAATGTTTCATACTTCATCCTTGTTAAGTAAATATTCATATATTCACTCAAATTTTGGAGAAAGCATATGAAGTTGAAATCCATCGCTCTTGACTACACATAATGGACTTGCAACAATATGTACAAATTCCAATAAGCTAGTCTTTCGTTCCCTTTTGGCCTATGAACGAAGTTTTAATTATCTCTAGGAAAGTTTCACAAGCGTCATTTGATCAAAATCAAAAGACTCCAAAATTCCATACATATGGAGTTTCTTCATGTTTTTTTTCAATATAATTTAAACGGCGATGTCACTTCCTAAGTGATCTTTTCAATCAATTTGTCTTTCAACATCTTTAGCATTAGCTTTATGGATGTGATTTTTCCAACGAGATTTGTGAATCATCCATCTTTTATGGATTACGGCAATTATTTGAACAACCCTTTTGTTCTCATAACACCTGATAAAACAAATCTTGAAGGCAAGCTTTGATGTTTAACGAGCAACACAATAACCCTTTATTTGTTCTCGATGAACATCATCACATATTCTTTTGCTAATTACTTAGGCCACTGTAGTTCATGAATTCTGTTGTTTTGTATGACAATTCATACCAACAAATTTAGTATCAAATACTTAAGAACCACATTGTTTAATAAGCAAAGAATATAGCCATAACATGTATATCATCTATATACTTAAATTGAACAATTCTAATCTTTTCTTTTCTGCCATATATTTATGAGATTCTCTTCAAGATTTCCTTTTACATTTGAAAGAATCTATCAATATCAATAGTGGAGTCATACATATGACACATAGTCCAAAGCGTGTATAGTTAAATACCAATGTCTTTGGACTTGCACCTTGAAGTAGATCACCATCATCAAATGTTTGATGTTCTTTCAAATTCCTTTATTTAGTAATCTCTTGGTGTAGTAAACATTTTACCTACATCAAATATTCATCCTTATCATGGAATCGTCCATGATCAAACTACCTTTAGCTTATAATGATGAATTACGAGTATAATGTTGCTATCCAAAACCTTTTGGAGGATTAGGACAACTAGTGTCTCCAACCTTTTTGCAAATTCTCATCAAATATGAGAACATGACTTTTGCCATATTATACTCTATCATGTTGCAACAAAACTTTGTTTCAGATATCACAATATCTTCCACATCATGGTTTCAAACAACTCTTTCAGATCCTAGATAACCTTGATATTAAGAGAATCCTTTGAATATCAAGAATCGTGGAGACAAACATGATACTTATATACTAACATTGGAATTGTTACTCTTGTTTTAATACCAATTATTAAACTTCATGGAGTAACCGAACTTAACTGAAAGTTTGCAATAGGACTTTTAAACTTTAGATTAACACTTCAAAACAATACGATACCAGTTCGTAAAGTAACTAACGAATTCTATAGCTCTATCATCTCAATTATAACTAAGCGCAAGGTGGTAGCGGATGCCAATGACTACAACAACTATGCAAATTCACTTTGATTTAGTTTATGATAAATTGAGTTCTAATTAATAATTAAATTAATCTAGGTGAACTCCCACTCAAAACAATATCCCTCACATTGTTTTAGTGATCACACGAACCAAATCCACCACATCAAAACCGATCATCACGAGAGTTGATATAGCTGCAATGGCGAACAATCAACATGTTCATCATATCTACTATATGACTCATGCTCTACCTTCGGTAATCCATGTTCCTGAGGCCATGTCTGTACATGCTAGGCTCGTCAAGATCAAACCTTAGTTTCTGCATGAGCAAATCTGGCTTGCTCACGTTGTATACACTTGCAGAATCTAGCACACCCGATCATCACGTGGTGTTTCGAAACAACAAGCTTTAGCAACGGTGCCAACTAAGGGTGAACACTTTATGATTTGAAATTCATGTGCATGAGGGATCATCTTATAATGCTACCGTCGTCTACTAAGCAATACAAGATGCATAAAGGATTAACATCACATGCAATTCAATATATATGTGATATGATATGGACTTTCTTCTTCGTGCCTCCGATCTCCATCTTCAAGCACGAACATGATCTCCATCATCACCGGCATTGCTTCAAGGTCAATGACGCTTCTCCATGGTTGTCGTCCACCGGCTTCAACTATTACAACTACTTTGAATAGACACGCGGGTCTTAACATAATTTAAAGACAACCATATGGCTCCTGCCGGTTGTCGACTTACAATAAGGAACATTGCATACATCAAATATAATCACAATCATGGCCATATCACATCACTGCACACCCCTGCAAAACAAAGTTAGACGCTTCTACTTTCTTTGCATATTTTACGTGGTTTGGGGCTTTCAATAAGTGTCGTTCTAACTTACGAACAAGAACCACAACATTGATACTAGCATTGTTGATCACCCGTTGTAAATTGGATCTTAACTATGCTAGGAGAAACATGCACCATAAAGCCACTTATGCAATACAAGTTACATGTCAAGCGTGGAGCAAGTCTCATGAACGATGTCATGTAAGGTTAGCCCGGGCCGCTTCATCCCAACATACCGCAAGATGCAAAGTACACAAAAAGCAATCTACAATAAAAGCATCAACGCCCACAATGACCATTGTGTTCTACTCGTGCAACAGATCTACATATAGACACGGCTCTGATACCACTGTAGGGGTTCGTAGCATGGAAAACAAAAATTTTCTATCGCATACAAACAAACAAGCCAAGATCTATCTACTAGATTGTAGCAACGAGTCGATGGAATAACTTACCCTCGAAGATTCCAAAGCGGTTAACGAGAGCAGATTCTCGTGGGTGATGTAGTCGCACTCTTTCCGATCTCAAGATCGTGTAGACGATCCTTCCAGCCATCGCTCCGGCAGCTCCGCGATCGGTCACACGCGTTGACTTTCGAAGACCTTCCTCTCCCTTGTTCCAAAGAGGCGGAGGTTGTAGCACTCTCGCGATTCCGCAAAGACAACGGCGTGGTACCGGAAGTAGAGGGAGATCCCAGGCTTTAAGCCGGCAAGCAGTATGGTGGAGCTTATGAGAGAGGCTATTAGTGGTCTAGTAATTAGACACACCAATTAGAAGGCTCTAAACCAATTAGAAGGCTCTAAACCGCTGGCTAAAGCAATTAGAAGCTCTAAACCAAAACGGCTCTAAAGGAGATCTAGAGTAGAAAGTTATGTGTCTATGGGAGCCCCGCCTCCTTATATGGGAGGGGTCCTTGGCCAGGAGGAGGAGTCCCTCCCAACTCGGCCTAGGGCTTGGCGGCTGGAGGAGTCCAACTCCTCCTCCAGTTGGTTCCAACTCCTCTTGCTTGTTTCCCACGCTTGTTTTGGCGCTTTGACTTTCAAACTGTACATTTGACTTTTCTGTTTTAGGATTCAATTTAATCCTTTATTTGGTACAACAAGAACACTTAGTACATGATGCAATCATTCAATGAGCAATGACACATTCATGTACCCTTCCCGAGTCTTGGGACAATCCGGAACCTTCTAGAACATTCCGATGAAAACACCTAATCATTCCCGAACTCCAAAGCGGAACTTTCCTTATATGAATCTTATTCTCCGGACCATTCCGGATCACCTCGTGATATCCGGATCCCATCCGAGACTCAACAACATTCGGTCTCTTTCTCATAATACCATAACTACTCAAACAACGCCGAATCCTTAAGTGTGTCTCCCTACGGTTCGTGAATTATGCGGACATGATCGAGACACTTCTAACAATAACCAATAGAGGAATCTGGAAATTCATATGGCTCTACATATTTCTACGATTACTTTGCGATCGAATGAACCACTTACATACGATACCAATTTCCCTTTGTCTCACGATATGTTACTTATCCGAGGTTATGATCGTCGGTATCTCTCGCATACCTAGTTCAACCTCGTTCGATAAGTACTCTTTTCTCGTTCCGTGATATGTGATCCCTTGTGACCAAGTCACATGCTTGCAAGCTAATTGGATGACATTCCACCAGAGGGCCTGAGTATATCTATCCGTCATGAGGATGGACAAATCCCACTCTTGATCCATGTGTTTCAACCAATACTTTCCGAACACTCAATGCCACTTTTATAGCCACCACATTACGGTGTGGTGTTTGATGACATCAAAGCATCCATCCGTAAAAGTGATATGCATGATCTCATGGTCGAAGGAATTAGGTTACTATGTATCGTAAAGCATATAGCAATTGAACTATTTAAATGACTTGATCTTTATGCTACGCTTATCTATAGGAGTATGTCCATCACATCATTCTCCTAATGATATGATCCTGTTGTTAATAACATCTCTATGTTCATGATCAGGAAACCATGATCATATATTAACCAACAAGCTAGTTTAACAAGAGGCTTTACTAGGGACTCTTATTTTAGTTTACAAATCACACAAGTATTAATGTTTCCGGTTAATACAATTATAGCATGGTATGTAAACATTTATCATAAGTGTGAAGATATGATAATAACCACTTTATTATTGCCTCTTGGGCATATCTCCAACAGACAAGGGTCCCACTTGCAGGAGAGCGGTTGACGTGAAAACTTGCAGACCCCTTTCACATCTAGAACATATATTTCCGCGGTTGTGGATATCACTTCGACATTATCTCCTGTCTATAAAAAAGGGTTAGACGTTCCGGTCCAGTGAGCGGCGCCTCCCTCTCCATCAACTCCCTCCTTTTCCCTCCCTTTTAGATAGATCACTCTTGAATTAAAGGGTACCGTAACAAGCATGTAGTGCTAGCTTATTGATTAGATGAAGAGTGGGTACATGCAAATATACGGGAGCAAAAATATGCGTTCTATATGCATGAGGGAGTCTTTGCATATTTTTAGGTCAGCTAGTTTTCTGTAAGTGGGACATGCGTTCACGTGTTGTCCGTATCAGCTCAAATTCGATAGCAAACATGTGGTAGGGCTAAATCGAGTCCAATTAACAAGTATCGGGACTAAATCGTGCAATCCAGACAAGTATAAGGACTAATCATGTATTTTGCAACAATTGTCGTTGTTTTTTGCAAAAAATATAAAATAGATGGGGAGTGTGTTCTTGCAAGATTTCAGTCCACGTGACATTCGCGTCGGCTCAAATTCAACAACAAACAACAAATTAGACTAAATTAAACCAAATTCACAAGTACATAAACAAAATTCAGCAAATTCTAAATACAAGGACTAAATCAAACTAGTCCAACAAGCCGTTACTGTATTTAAGCTCGTGCCGCACACCGAGGGTCGAGCGGGAACGTCGGCGAAAGGAAGAAAACAGGGAAAAACAATTCGGTGATGGTGGTCTAACGCGGCACCGCTCTCCTTCCCACCTGAGCTGGGCCACAAATTCATCCATTCTAGGCTACGGCCTGGCTGAAATAGTTTTCGGCCCAAACTAATCTCCAGTTCCTACCGTCACGTCGGTTTGCCTGGCCCTGCCGCACGCACGTACCCTGGACATCACGTCTCCTCGATCCAGCCGCACTGCCGCACGCACGGGCCGACGGGCGGGCACATATCCTGGCGGTGTCGGCCTGTTCACGTACGGCTTCCTCCTCGATCAACACACAGAGCAATCAGAAACATATCAGTCTCCCGACCGACCAAAACTAACGCGCGAGTGATCGATTCCAGAACGGAAAGCAACATGTCGTCGCTTCTGCCTGCGCCGTAAGCCCCTACTATCTCTCCCCTCTGCTCTGTGTTCCTTCCTCCACCATTAACGTAACGCCGCCACCCCTCCCAACGAATTCTCAAAACCCTAGTACGTACCTACGTCCCTCGCTGCCGCCCGGATGACCAACCCTGGCCCGATCCCTATTGATTTCGTCTTCCCGGACGGCGACCGATCAATCTTCTCACCGATGTGGGAATCGATCCCTATTGATTGCTTGTCCTTTAATTTCTCCTTTCTTTACTCTCTTGAAACCAGACTATAATTTCCCTCTTTCTTATTTCAGGCTTGAGGACAGCAGGGAACCAAATGTCCTGCTCTTGAACGAGTTGCTCGACGCTACAACTCTGGAGGAACCGTCCATCGCTAACGCTCCCTCTTCCTCTCCGCCGCAGCCTCCATCGTATGAACCTCTCTCAAGCTCTCTTCCCGGTTTTCGATTTCTGAATGAGAGTAGAAATTAGGAACGTAACACCATGGGTTTCATTTGGATCTAAGCTTGATGGTTTCGAATGTGTTTGGACCGGGTGAATGCACGAAGTAGCAGATTACTTCTCTTCCACCTCCTATTTTGAAATCATTAGTCCCACTTCAGGTGTGATCAGGTGCCAGATCCCTTGGCGTTGAAGCTCCACAGGGCTCTCATGTCGTCCTCGGCCTCATTTGTTTCTTCAATGGTGCCCACTGATCTAATGATAGAATATTTTGTCAGAGTTGACAAGGGAGGATTTTTCCATACATATCCTGACCGTGGCGGGCCATTTCAAACCTTAGAGGAAGCCCAGGAAGCTATTGATTCGCATCACGCTGTTCAGCAGAAAAATATGTAAAGTCACTCAACTGTACTATATATATATATATATATATGTCCGTCTGTACCTTGCACACGAACTTATCAACCCAAATCCTTTGTCATTGGCTATTCTACTTATGTTCTCCACTTTTTCCATTAAAATAAAATATACTATAGTATCATTTACAATACTCTATATCTGAATTAGATGCATGGATGGCCTTTCCGATGAGGAGATGGCCGTACGAAACACTCTATACTGGTATCATGATGGCACAAGGAAGCACTCAGCAGAAGCTTATGCTTCCGTTACGACCTACAACCCTAGATGGGAATTGCTTAAGGCTTTACTAGACAGGCACAACGAGGACAATGATCTTCTAGGGGTCTGCTCTCTCTCTTTCTCTCTTGCCTTTCTTGGTTACAGATTGCTTAAATGCCATTGTATCCATGCTACACTCGCTGACACACTATCTATTCTTACTATTTTAGGATCGTGCATATGAACTAGAAGATATTGTGAGAGCCAATGAATGTTTTGATGGGGAAGACTGCATTTATAGGTCTTATTCTCATTTCAATCTGACCATGAAGACTAAAGGAGCTGATGATACCAACAAGGGTCTATATTTTGCTGAAGTCACGTGTATGAGTGAAGATTATGAAGCATATGTGCTCACATGTATCTGCGTGGTTAAACCTGATCACAATGGTATTATCTATTTAAAATTTTCATTTATCAAAAACTTGTTCGTGCACTCCCTATAGTTCGTATCTTTTGCATTAAGTAAAGACACAAACTAATAATAAGTTAACAGGCAAACATGTGAAAGACAAGAGCAATTGTTGAAGACTGTTTATAAGGCCGACTTAAGTCATCAAACGTGAATGCTAGCTAGCTATGGCAACGTTGTGTACATGTATTTATTCACCTTTTTTTTTACCTCCTTTTGAAGGTGAATGCCTTGTGTGTGAAGTTGAAATGGAAGACATGAAGCACCCCACTGGTGATGGATACAACCATGGTCGCCACCCCAAGTTTCATGTTAGATCATCGCTGTCACGTCGTGCTCGTGTTCGTGCATATGGAGTTGACCTGTTTGAGAAGGTGTGTTTAGTACTATATATCCTTGAAAGCTGGCCTTATTCTTGCTTACTACTCCCTCCGTCTAGAAATAAGTGACTTGGGTTTGTCTACGTTTGAATCTAGACAAAATAAAGTCAGTTATTTCTAGACGGAAGGAGTATGTTTAAGTTGACTGCTGTGGGCAGCACTGTCCAATATTTTCCTAGCATGTATGTATGTACACAGAATCAAATTCAGTTAGCCAAGAAAACAGCCAACTACATACATACAGGCTGCAAATTAGGATATATATGACCGTAGTGCGTCCAGTGAGGATAGATCCAATATTTCCAGGCAGGAGTTGAATATCATCATTCATATATATGAAATCACTAATGTGTAGAGTAACATATGTTACTATACCCTATTTATTTTGCAGTTATACGGCGTGCGTGACGAGGCTTGGCTGATAGCAGAGGAGGCTACGGTGAGACGCAGGATTAAGGAAAAGATGGAGGCCAAGTCGTTGGAGGCGGCCAACAGAGGGGATGGCGGCGTGATCGAGGAAGGGAGTGATGATGCTAGGTCCAGCGACGAGATCCTGAAGGGGGCTCGTGTCCGGCCGCGGGTGGGCACCGTGTTGAAGGAGGCTACCATGCGAAGCAAGTTGGACTTTAAGGAGGACTCTTGGGATGGATTATTGGCGCACAAGGTCAAGGACATGGTGGCTAGACGCAGGTTGGACTTGAAGGTGGCCTTTTGGGATGAATCGGCGCTCAAGGACCTGGAGGCTAGACGCAGGTTGGACCTGAAGGTGGAGTTTTGGGATGAATTGGCGCTCAAGGACCTGGAGGCTAGGCGCGAGTTGGAAGTGGACAAGAGAGGAGTAGATGATAACACGGTTGAGAAAGAGAAGGATGCTTGTTGGTACAGCAAGTTGGAGGAGGACGACGAAAGAGGGATAAGTATGTTGTACCGGAATGGCGCCTGATGTATCTAATGGCCAGCCAACTAATGCGCTACAAATTGGCCTAGATCATTCTCGTCATCTTGTTTCAAACAGGTGTTATAGATTCTTCTTACTAGTAATTCATTGATCTTTTCTTGTAGTTCTGGAGGCTCCTGACGAACATCTGGTTCGTGGTTGAGAGCTACTCCCTCCATTTCAAAATATAAGATGTTTTAGTTTTATAAAGCAAATGTATCTAGACTATTTTTAATATACAAGTTTACTCATGTTTGAACTGAAAAAGAAGTCTAGATAAATTTTTTTCATAAACCTAAAACATCTTATATTTTGAAACGGAGGGAGTACATCCTTATGCCAGCATTAGGTTTCCCTCAAAGAATCCTCTTAGCAGTCCACCCCTAGTTGCACGGTCTCTCAGCAACCCCAGTTGCGGAACCTTGGCATGGGGCTTTAAAAAAAACTGAATTATAGGACAACAGTATTGACGACTTACAATTACAGCTTGACTAAATGTTTCCGACATAGTAGTTCAACACCGTACACGCTAGTGTCCAGCTACTCAAGCTCTAACCTCGAGCACGACATGGTGATCAAGGGATACAATCAGCTGCCGAATATGAGATCAAAAATAAGAGAATCACTGTATCTCCTTGAAGAAAGCCGGGTTTGAATTTAATGCCTTCTTCGCCAATTTCTTGGCATCGTCGCTTGAAGACTCTCTTGAGATGCGAAGGAGCTCCTTAATCCCTCCGGTTACGATGATATCACGGGAGTTCTCCTCTACAAATGTGAGTGAGGGCATTTGATATTAAAGAACGCACACCGTCAACAATCTCTATTAAAGATTGAAGGTCCTCTATTGTCTTTGTTCAAGTATAAACCAGCTTATGAACGGAATACAGGCAGGAGGCAAGCTTCAGTATTATGTACCGTTTTGAGCTAGATGGCAAAATGCAAGCTCAATATGTCTTCGCGTCGAAGGAGAAAACATGGTAGAATTGACCGCGATCCAAGTGAGGACACCATCTTCGACGAGAAGGGACTTTCCTTTCCTGTGGCCTATTTTGAGTAGTTTACTGGATCATCAGAAACATCAATGTTCCACACTCAAAGTACACGGACTCAATCTATTGAAGTATGTGTATGTATCTTCACTTATTTAGAGAAGACGACAGTAGCGCCTCCATAATTCCATGTAGCATACATGTGACATTCGAAGGTTGCAAGTTATGAATGCATTTGTTAGGTGATAATATGTTATATGATTATAACAACTTTCCTTGCTTGAATTTTCACGTACAATTACAATGGTCAGTCACGTTAAAATGTCCATGTCATTAATCATTTTTTATTACTCCCTCTGTCTCAAAATAGATGTCTCATGTTTTTCAAAATTTGGATGAATCTATATACTAAATAGTGTCTAGATTCATCTAATTTTTGACAAATTTGAAACATCTATTTTGAGACGGAGGGAGTAGAACCTTTGTTCGATCACAGATCATCATGTACATTTTTTCCTATTTTACTGTAGTAGATTTCTTCAAAAATTTCAGTTCAGGTCCAATAGTAAAAGAGCAATTTTATATTAACACACCATTTTAACAACAACATGCCTCGGTAGTGTGTAATCCCACCTCCGTAATTATGTATTGCGGAAGTAAACCAAGATTGGCATAAATTATCATAACGGCTTGATTCTTGTTGCCATAATACAAAATCACATTTACTAAACATTTCTGCACTTACAGTTAATATTCATGCAACCATACTGAGCTCAACAAAAACAGATCATGAAAGAATTTATGAAAAAGAAATGAGATGTTACAAACCTTGGCTTGTTACTCGGGATTCGCATTTTGCAAAGTTTGCTAGTCCTCGTGCAATCTGAGCTATGACATCATTATGTCCAGTTTCAAACATCCCTAGCAGCGCTTTTATTCCACCATCTCGTTTCAACATCACATGCAATTTTTCTGGAAAATGATACACATAACGCAAGTCTCATATTTCCAGTTCAATTTAATATACAGTAATTGGCAGCTGTCCCAACTCTTAAGAAACACGCCTACATTATTAAGAACAAAAGACTAGAAAGGTCACAGATTTCATCATCCTATATGCTATCTTGGCCTCTTGGGATACTGAGTGAGTAATGTTTCAAATAAATAAGCCAATTTCAATGTTTCTACTTCACAAATAAGCAAGTTTGGCAGGTGGCGACTGAAGTCTTGAACTGAAGCCAAGGACATAGTCCTTTCCTGAGGTGAGGTGTCTAGAGAATAGTTGTATGGGATGGATTCCGCTAGAAAACACTAGTTTTCTCTTTGGGCTATGACATCCTTTGTTCGAAGACAGACTAGCTTTTCCAGTTTGCCTATATCCCCATTTATTAGACATGGACATGAATGTTACCTTCGTGTTAGTTCCAGCTCTAGCAATTTGATGGCGTTTAGTGCGAGTAAGGATCATGATGGCATGGCTCAGGTTCATCAAGTGTTAGATTTCAGATTCAACATTATATTTTAATTAAACCGAATGTTGTTCAAAAACATACTAGATAACATTAAATATAAGAATCAGTACCATTTCCACATAAGTTGGCAATTGCACCAGCCACAATCCGCATAGTTTGAGGATCATCTGTTTTAGACGCAACATTTGCTAATAGTCGAACTGCTCCTTTGCTCATTATAAGTCCCTGGTTTGATACTGCCATAACAAAGATTAATGTAATACTTAAAAAGGCAACGAAATAAATTATAATCACTTCAGCCTATATAAGAGCCAATATATTAATTTGATTTAAACATTTCATCATAATGAAGATATAGTTCAAATACATATATATTAAACCTCCTTTTTTGAGAAAATGGCATAACTAAGAGCTATAACTTCAGCAGAGCCAGGACATTTGTAATCCAGGAGGTAGTTTTGCTGACTACAAAATGAGACTGAATCTTTCTTTAGCAGTGCGACCACTTGCAATTTGGAATTAATTTGTGCGCACACCCACGTGTGTGTGCATGTGTCCGGGGTGGGCCATGGTAGGGTGGGGAGGGGAGGGGGAGTCCGGTTAACAATCAACAAAAATACGTTAACAACTATTTCCGTGGTACCAATATTGGACCACCAATGCAAGGATTATTTTTTTGAAATAATACTGATGAGCATCTGGCATAGATTCAGTACCATTCATTGCCAAGTTAGCAATGGCAACAGCAGTGGCTCGATGAATTGTGGTGCTTTCTGATGTTTCTAGAAGTGACAGAAGAGCATCGAGCCCTCCTTCCTGGACGATTCTTTCCTGATTAATATCTGCAGTTGCAAATTAAAGGACATGGGAGAACTTTTCATGATTTTAACAAGTATCTTATACAAGAGAAAACATAATATAGAAAGTTGAGTTCACTGAAATAAGAATTTTCCAGATTATGATAGTGCCTCGCGCAAAAACAAAAGGTAAAAAGAGGGTTTATGAACTAGTGAAATTTACCTCATCGAATAATAACAAGAGCTGTTTTGACAGTCTAAATCATATCACGAAATTGTGCATGTGCATATATCATATCACAAAATTTATGTAGATTTACAAAGAAAAGGGTAAATGCCACACCTTGAGCAGCAAGATTAGCGACCGTTTTGACAGCATGGATTTGCACCTCTAGCTCTTTAGACTTCAGCAGAGCCAGGACATTTGTAAGACCAACTGGATCCCATTAGAGCACAAGCAATATTAAGATGGTGTCCCAAGAAAGAAAAACATATTCCCATGAATTCTTCCATGTAGTAGTACCTTCTTCAAGTATCTTTGAAATGATACCTCTCTGACTTGATAGGGTCTCCTTCAGTTTTCCTGATTTAGACATAAGTGCCTCGCTACCAAATCCAGATCCTGATCTAACAATACCACATGATGTTTTAGACTGTCAAAGAGGAATAAACATTAGTGTTATTATAGAACAAGAATCAGAACAACAGTGTTATAATATAATAATGGTACCTCTTCAACACAATTATCAGTCCAAGATCGCTTCAACCTTAGAGCTTCAGCTTCAAGGCTCTCCCTATGCGTCGTTTCATGTTGCACCTTTTCTTGTGCAGATATCAGTTCTTCATGTATCAAGTTCTACAAGAATTATGCGAGAAACAGGTGGTTGATACTTTTTGTGATTTTAAGGCAAATATTTATAACCATATTTTTAGAAGAAGTGAAAAATGTTAACACATGGGAGACAGAACTATCCTTGGTTTCACATACCTTCTCTGATATGAGTTGACTGATTTTTTCTTCTAGTGAGTGTACTTGACTAGTAAATTCTTTAGTGATTTTGGATAGCTCTCTTTTCAACTCACAGGCCGTATTTTCCTGGAGCTGGAAAAAAAATCCTTGGATCATTTTCTCCAAAATTTCTGTAAGACAAAAGCAGACCCTCGAGCAGACATATTGTATATTTGCACTGTAGGAAAATAATGACATGACATGCTACAGACATGTTGTAGGAAAGCAACCAAAAAATGTATCAGAGAGGAGACAGCCCATGCAATGCCAGATAGAATAATAGATGAAAGCTAAATTCCAAGAACACTGTACAGAATTTCTTGATAGTGGTGGGCTTGGTCAAGTTGATATTGACGTAGTGTTTAAAATTCTTTCAAGGCATAAGTCTGACTTATATGCCAAGGAAGTACCTAACATATGTACCGCCAATATCAGTAGTTCTTGGCATATACGTCAGACTTATCCTGATAACGCAAGAAGTTGGAGCCACATTTCCACATTGTTTAGGCAAGTTTTGTTGTTACTCCATGCATGTACACAGACAGGTCTCCGGTGTAAATTATGTGGATATATAATAAGCCATCTTAAATAGCTGAAAAGATGTGTTTTAAATTGATATGGCAAGATTGAACTTAGTTGGATCTGAACTAGGTAGAAGATATCCTGGAAATTTTCATTTCAGGCATGAAACACGGGTCTTGTTCAGGAAGCTCAACAAACTTTCCAAGGTGAATCCAGTTGGTACAATTTTTTTAGTTAATTAATAAGAATTTATAATTTAGAGATGAAGAAATAGTTAATTAGTTATAGCACATTGTACCAAGCATGACGGCAGGAAGTAACAAAGAAGAGTACAAAGTATGGCTAGCTTACAAGTGATATGATGGACGAATTTCTGATTATGAAAGTATACCTGAGCAGAATTCTGAGCATCACTCAGTTGTTGTTGTAGCATATTAAAATGGCTCTTCATATTAGCAGAACGAGACCTTTCATCCTCAAGCTGCTTTACCAATTCTCCCATTTTCCTCTCATGGCCTTTAGATGTTTCAGCGAGAATTTTTGTGCTTGAGAAGATCTCAAGCTGTTGTTGCTACTATCAACAATTTTTTTAACACAAAAATTATCATCCAAACAGAAATTTGCATTACAATGTAAGGAATACAAGTTCAAAGTATGGCTCAAGGTGGCAAAGAAAAGATACCTTCTTTTCGTTCAGTGATGTTTCTAAATGAATGATTCTCTCAGATAAAACTTTATTTTGGTGCTC
Source organism: Avena longiglumis (assembly GCA_030063025.1). Lineage (NCBI taxonomy): Eukaryota > Viridiplantae > Streptophyta > Magnoliopsida > Poales > Poaceae > Avena > Avena longiglumis. The sequence continues at coordinate 542,287,758 of CP125975.1, forward strand.
CTTTTCCTCTAGCTCATGCATCAATCTTTTGATTGCGTATTCAAATTGATGTTTTTCCTTCTGTAGATTCTGGTAAATAAATCACCTATTACTCCTGGAACACTTTTGAATTCGAAGTAGTCGTTTTTTAACGTTCAGAACAAACCATTTTCTAGAAAAATACAAATAAATGCAGAGGCTGTTTTTCTTGCATTACAACAATGAACAGCCCTAATGTAAATCAATCTCTCCTCCATAGGAAGTAGTGGGTCATTATTCAGGAAGCAAAAAAGATAATAGAAAAATGAACATATATAATGTTAAAGAGTAGATTGTTACTGCAGTGTTAAAGAGTCAATAGAAAAATGAACATATATAATGCAAAGTTCATATGAACAAAATATACCTCAATTTGCATGCCAGAGGTCATTCTTAAATCATTCAAGAATGTTTCTGACTCTTTCAATCTTTTCTCCAACTGTATTTTCTCATCGCGTTTGAGCTTTTGCTGTCTCTCAATCTCTGATGTGAGATGATCAACCTCACTTTCTACCTTCTTATATAGACTTTCGTAATCAACTTCCTCCTTTAACCTTATTGTGTTTACTATTTTCATAGCCTGAAAATCACAATTGAAGTACTCGGTACAGTTTTACAAGCACAAGCGAGAAGAAAAAATATGAAGCAACTTAACAAACAAGTCTATTTGAGCAAATGAACAATTTCAGTCTTAAATGGCCAAAAAAGTTTCTTTGGATAGGAAAGATCAAAGGACAAGAAATGGAGTAGATCTCATGAACTAAGGCTCCAATATTATACACTTCCACACCTTGTGCAAATTTAACACCACCTAGTTTCACTATAGCAATTTGTACAATTTAAGCAGTTTGGATGACATGACCAGCTTAAAGTACAAGAAAGCACATTAGGTAAGGTGAGTAAGTGCCGAAACATTATGGTCTATAACTGATTGGGATTAGATATTAGTAAGCACCGTATGTCAAGTGGGGAAATTTATGTCAACCTAACTATACAGAGTTCACTTCCATAGAAGAGGAAGGCATATTTCTAGGAACTAGAAAGGAGAAAATGAGCAAAATTGAACTTACTCTCTGACCGAACAAAATTGTGCTTGAAGTTTCTGAGTAATGCCTTACGGATGGACCTACTGTCACAACAAGGGAAGTCCTAGCAGTTCCTGCAAATAATTGCGGATTTGAGCAGATAAACTGTACACCTATAGCATGGAAAAATGAAATAACAATGATTTGACCCCTTAAATATTTTAAACCTTGGCAATTGCTAATTCATATTTGTAGGGAATTTGGAATTGTTAATTCTTAGCTCCTCATGCCTTGGAAAACCTTCTTTTTGAATTGCTTGTTTTCTATTATAAATACGTATTGCATTGTCTGCTGTAAGTTGAGACGCTGCTTTTGAAGACATTGGACTACGTGGATATAATCAAGGCAGGGCCTAGAGAGTAGAGACTGAACAATTGTGGGTGCTGCTTATGTTAGGTTGTCATTATTTGCTAAGGAACATGTGTGCTGTGTAAAAATTGGGTTGTAGTGTGTGCACCGTAGGGGTTGTCCTAGATCATATGCTTGTACTGTAACTTTCCTTCTACGAAGGCATTGAGATGCAAAGCTTTTTTGTACTCTCGAAAAAGAGAAAATGGCCCGAAATCAAGTATCAAACTATAGAAGTGTGATGTAGTTATCTTCTACTCTTTTGTTTGGTTAGTAGCACACAACATATGCCCTAGCCTCGTAGGTGAGCTTGAACAAATGTGATTGCACATTCGAATACAAGCCTATATGTTTATTAGGTCAGAAATTTAGACAAACCAATGAAAAACTTCTAGTGAACATTGGTTAGCTACCAAGAAGCATGTCATTAAAAAAAGCACATGAAGAGAATGGCACCTCCAAATGAATCACGAAGCATCCTTGTAAGCTTCGAATCTCTTGTTGGTATATGAGAACTATTTTCTGCTAGTGCATTAATGCACTTCCCTAGAGATGATAATGAAAGATTAATGAACTTGGCTTCTTCAATCATGTGGCCTTCACTTCCTGAGAAAAGAATCATATCTATCAATACAATATATGAAGTATGAAGATGTTTGCATCAACATCAAATAATCAGAATTCCAATATTAGGAAAATAAATATGGAGAGGGATTTCACCTGACTTGTCAATTCGTTCTGATCCAGCAAGATCCACAATCAAGAGTTTGCTTTTCAGAACAAGTGGTAAATCGTCAGGAATAATATGCTCTGCAACACTAGGGACAGAGCTAGTGCTTTCTTCTTCTTTTAATCTTACACTTCTTTGTACATAAATCTGAAAATACATTGAATATTTATTAAAAAACTTAACAAAAGTAGCGTACACTAAGAAGATAGAAATCGACCAACATACAATTAGAATAGCGTGACTGCGAGATGACTCGGTGTTCATCTTAGTATTAGCAGCATGACGATTTGTCTCACCAATTTGTAGAAGTTGAAAAACATGTTCAAGATCTTTGATTTTAACTACTGCAGCACCTGGCAATGAAACTTCACCACTTTTAGGATCCTCGACTATTGGAATATTGGTCTTCTCCGGGGCCAGTAAATCTTGAACAGATTCTAGGTATAGCTATAAATCAAGCAGATACACCGTAAATATGACAAGATATTATGATACAATAAAGGTGATATTAGATCAAGAATTTTAATTATTTGTTATCAGTCCTTAAGTATATAGATATAAGCATAAGCACGAGTTACTGATGACTTGCTTGGATGAATCATGGTCCATTTTTACAAATTTTGTGTCGCAGGGTCAATAAGAAGATTTGTCGTCATCAACAGATACAATAGTTCAAAATTCACAAACATTCATGTCGTGTGTCATACAATTCATTGTAGCATGATAACTTGTCGTTTTTCTTGATGGACAAGTGCAGGCTTAATCAAACAAGTGAAAATAGTCAAAACCATTTTATAAATTACTATGTCTCCAAAGGCATAAGATCAGTTCGCAAAATTTGTGCTTCTCCGTAATCAACCCAAATTTACTACTCCCTCCGATTCATATTACTTGTAGCTCAAATGGACGTATCTAGACATGTTTTAGTCTAGATTCACCCATTTGAGCGACAAGTAATATGAATCGGAGGGAGTATCTAAACATGCCACTCACTAATCGCAGTTTATGTCAATGACTCAATGTATGTGCCATAATGTAAACTTAAGATAGTCTGGTCATTTTCTCAAAAAAAAAAAGATAGTCTGGTCATTCATGCACAAACCAAACGTAAATGGATATCGTGAGTCGGTAGTAGAAAGCTATAAAGCTATCCATGCAAAAAAAAGTGTCCACTGATAAGAAATGGTGACATGTATATAAATAAAATAGGGTTAGTAGTCGTGAACTGAACCTGGAGATATGATACAGCCACGCTGTCTGTCTCCAAAGATATGCTGGAAAGGATATGCTCCAGCGCTCTGACCATTATGCCACGTTCAGAAGGGTCTTCTTTTCCAAGCTGACCAACTGTGTATGTCTTGCCAGTACCTGTTTGACCGTAAGCCATCACAGTCCCATTATACCCTTCTAATACACTCTGCAAAGGTTTATCAGAACAGATTCTACAATTTCTCAGGTCAAGAACTCAAGATAGGTATATAACTTCATGTCAAATAAAGTCCGAGAAAATGGAGTGATGAAAGTAGATTTTGAAGCAACAAATGAAAAGTTATCTAGCAAACCAAAAATAAGCGAGAGTCTAACTGAACTGTTGTAACTGAAGCAAAAATACTTCTGCAATACTGTTTAGCATCACAAATGAGCCACACAAAAATTTGAACAGGCGCAGTAAGCTACTTTGAGGCACATAAGGGTTGCTAACTATCTCAGGGTATACCAGAGATTTCAGAAATTTCTTATTTCCAATAATGGACTAGAAATTACTAGCAGTATTCGAAGTTCTAGCAAGTAACTTAAACATTGCTCCCAAATAATTTTATGTTGCATGACTTGCCTCGACTACAGGCTTGGCGACGACCTGGTATATGCGCTTCTGTGAGGCATTTTCAGTAAAAATCTCATCAAACTGGTAGGATTCAGAGGCCCAATTATTCTTCTTTAGCTTCAGCTTCTTACACTGCGGGGAACGAGAGCAGCACATAAACAAAACTTTACTCGATGCTGGTGATGCTAACAACGAAGCTGGGAGCAGGCAGAGAGTAAAAACAAAAATAGGATGGACAGGCTTACCTCAGGCTGCAACTCAACACAGGTGTCGAAGTCGGCACCCTGGGCTAATTCATCAGAGTTCTTAGGCCGGATCCTTACGGCGACCCTCACTCTGCACAAATCTGAGAAGAGCACCCTTTATCAGTTCCGGAAACGATTCTAAAACTTGTAAATGGTAACGATAATAAGAATAATAATGTGCCGGCATCACTGTATCATGATGTAACTGGAGAGTGCGGATTGCCAGCCCTGACGGGAATAAGCACATACATTTCACGCAACTGCCGTTAATTAGTAGTACTAGGTATAGTACTCTACTAAGTATTATGGAGCTGCTAATCGTGTGATGGGCGTCTAGCTACAGCATTCCCTGTTCCATTTCAGCTCTGAAGCCACTTCCGCGTCGCCTCCCGAAACCCCCAAACACCGCACACGCGCTTCCTCTGTCCGATGCATTTCAACGAGCGGAAGGGGCAGACGTACCTGCGGCGCCGTCGTGGTCGGCGGCGGGGTTTCGCGCGCGGGCGGGGGAAGGCGGGCGGCGCGGCGCGACCGACTTGGAGCGCGCGCTGCCGCGTGGCGCCGCGCCGTTCCTGTCGGCGGGCCGCACCGACGCCCGCCCGGCGGCGGCAGCGGTCGCCATCGTTCGTCCCGGCGGCGCGGGTTCGGGAGGCGGAGACGGGGAGAGACTAGAGAGCGAGAGGGGAGGGAGATTGAGAGGGGAGGCGCCGGGGTTTGTATTTTTTGGTGGTGTTCGAGTCGAGGCGCGCACGACGGGAGGGAGGGAGGAAGAAAGAGTGAATTGCAGAGTGGCTTCCCTTGCCTAGCCTTCCAGGAGAAGGTGCCTCTCCTGTCTCCTGTCTCCTCTCCACCCCTCGCACCTCGATTTGAATTCTTTATTCATAATATATGCTCAGTGGCAGTGCCTTGGGTTAACTAGTTGTACTACTACTGTAGTTTTCTATAAACTTCATTCCAAAATTTTACTACAGTATTTTTCTCTAGAAATTATTATTAATCAAATCAAATACCATCAGTTGGTTTTAACACCACTGCCACTTCTAGGACCCAGAGAGAGGAAACAGTCTTAATTTGGATCAGAAGCTTCTTATAGCATACCAACTTGTATCTATGATCCCAGTTTTGGTTTTTGGATTTTTTTTCATACAGTTTATTCTACCTGGTTTCCTACCTTTAGGCTAGGAAAAGAAATGAAATGTGAAAATCCAACAATGATCACGAGTTCCACATTTGTATTGTAGTGTCAAGTCCAGCAAGATTTTTATTAGCATTCAACAAAATGAGCATACCAACTGGCATTTAAACACACAGTAGCTAGCATAGATCAGCGCCAAAATCTGCACGCATATTTGACATAGTAGCAAAAACATGGATGAACAAGCAAAATTGGCAGCCAGTATCCGCTGGCCTAAAACACCAACCAAAGAAAACCAGACTCCGTAAATTTCTCATTTTCCAATACACTGCATGATACATCTGCCTGCCAACAATGCCCGGAATTACATGTAACAGAAAAAAAAAAGGGGACCAAAACTATGCAACACAGCAATACAGGCTTTTCGACGAGCCTGCCCAATAGCTCAGCACTCCGTGTGAATGGATTTGGGAACGCAATTACACAAAGCGTCAACCTCGTTTTCTCTAGTTGATGCAAGACCATCATCTTGGGCAGAAATGGAGTTATCTGGCTCGGCTCCAGGATGTTGACGTAAGAGCTCCCATGTCCAACATCCAATACAAATGAGCAACTGCACACTTGGATCGGTATCTCCGCGCAGAGGTTGAGCCAGAAACTCGTAAGAGAAAGAGTAATGCACTGCTGATTCCTATGACCTTCCAGCAGAAATAGCAGAAGATGCATGTATCTCCAAGGAGTGCTCCGGTATGTATGTAAGACCTGTGTTAGAACAATACATGGAATGAATCAGCAGCAGCGGACAGGAGCGACTTGAATGGTTTGTTCATCTGATCCCACAATAGAAATACTTATTTAAATTTTATTTTGATGAAGTGAAGATTCAGTGAATACCAAGAGCCTGGTATATTCAGAATATGACAGGTAGTAAACAGAACAACAAATAACACACTTCCCTTTTGGGTAGGCACTAAATCTGTCTGACAAATTATTAATTTTCCATGCTTCTGGTTTCTCGTTAACAACTTACCCTTTTCCTTTATGGTTATTTGCAGTGTATCCAGTGTAATGATCCCATCTGTTAACGGAAGTAGCTCGAGTTTGACAGTGGCGCTCGAATGTGCAGGAACACACCTGTTAATCACATCACAACAAATGTAATTCTTCAGAGTATTGAAATACTGTGCTGTGACTCTTAAGGAAGAAAAAAAAGTGTGGATCAATACCCTAGAGGAACTGCACTCTGCAACCACAGGTGAGTACAACCTGCGGAAGTACTCGTTCTATTTCCTCCGTTTTCACTTTCTTTTGGAGAGCCAGCGACAACTGAATTCAGTCTCCGAAAACCTGTTCCGTGCTTTCCTGATCCAGATCTTCTCGCAGACTCATTAAGGTTATCATAAGAACCATTTGGTGTGGTTGGAGCTGAGTTCAAGGATACAACTGAAGAAGAACCAGATGCTTCTGGAGCAAGAACAGTTAACGTGAGGTTCTCTGATGTCATATTAGTAGCTTCAAGGGTTAAGACCTGGGAAAAAACAACAAACACTATCAAAGTGAGACATGAAGCACAACAAGACTTAAAAAGGGACCAAAATAACCTGCACGGGAGTTGAGGATCTCGAACACTCGGGTAGGATTTCGTAATGACAGTTCAGAAGATACAGAAATCATAAGATCACTAGCTGCACAGGGTTGCCAGCTCGTGGCCTGCTTGAAAAAAAGTTTTGATTCTACAGAGGATAAAAAGGCTGGAAGTCAGAATCATCAGCCAATCTCAAACACACATTATTAAATTTCAACAGTCACCTGTGTAATTGCAGCGGTATGATATAAGTACAGCATACTGATCAGTAAGAGCAACACTGGGGTCGCTAACCCTCAGCACCGAAGCATTTGTGGCAGCTCCAGTGGTCTTTGGGAGTGACAAAGTGGGACTTGCATCACTGTTGCTCCTTCGGTTCCTGGATGACATGATTGCTGGCTTCAAAATAAACGAGTGTTCCTCACCCCTCCTGGAAAGGAACAGAATAATACTTAAGATATATGGAAGCTTTCAGTCTTCAGAAGAAGCTCCAAATCAAGGTATAGTGTACGTAATGCACAACATCTTACCATGTGCACTGCTAGCATAAACAACTACACTGAATCTGGTGAAAGTAAAAGGGTTTGGTCCAATCCAGCATTAAGGAGACCAGTACTCTAGGTCCTACGAAACTAACTTCTTCAAAACAAAAAATGCAATTTTAAAGGAATAAGAAACAAACTTGTTCTGCACATGGTGTGAGAATTTCTTTATTTGTTAAATTAGAGACAAGATCAAGTTGGTGGATTTGGCAATTTCCAAAGAGGAACCAATTTATTGAAGAAATCATGTGTAACGAGTGTTTTGAAGCATCCTGAGAAAATATTTGTATACCTGAGTGCCAGATTTGGTAAACTGTGACCATGCCCAACTTCGATACTGGCAATGGGTAGTGACAGAGGAGAACCTCCTTTGGATGCCTCCTCAAAGACAACAGTAATCGCATCTATGAATACAACTATATCTTGCACATGGTGTGGAGTGATGTTCTGAAAATTGAAGACACAAGCATTAGGTTTGGAAGTTTCTTGAAGAAGTATGACAAATAAATGAAGGATTTGGGATGTCATAGAAACCTTTATTAAGACACACAGAAGATTTTCTGCAGTACATTTGGCAGAAAAAGAATGAACTTCAATTGGCTGAATGATTTCAACTTTCCTTGACCATCGTTTCCCTGGTAGATATACACCTTCCAGACCACAACACAGAATACCGTTCAGGTTCCAGAGGAACTCCTCTAAAGGAAAGCTGTCCATCATTTACATCATCAGGTGTTTTTGCAGGCTTTTCGGGCATAAATTCTTGACTTTCAGAAATTGGTTGTGGTCTTATGTTGGGAGACTGAGCAGAGGAGGGTGAAGGCATTGAATAGCTTCTGAAGTTGCTCAACGAAAAAATTTGAGACGCAGGGGCAGAATAAGATTGTTTGTGTGATATAGTGGGACTAGCATTGAGAGTAGGAGGTGCTAAAGAACGAGGAGGTAGTGTGCGGTCTAAAGGGAGCAGCCAGCTAAGCAGCTCCTGACAGGGATCCTCATTGCCATTAGGGAGTCTGCTGACAAGATTCTCGCGCATATAATTGCTTGATGTTGATTTCTCAAATTGAAGAACTTCAAGCACTGGGTCATCCATATTGCTAACACCAACATTCACTTGCAAAACAACCTGCATCCTTCCAACAGAGAACACAAGTCATTAATCAGTGCACATATAAGTAACCCAGAATTAGACAACAAAATTAAATGAAGGCTAATTAGCTGAGCAAAGCACAATTAAGTTCCTAGAGAAGTTACTTAATATGTAAAAGCATGCATCTTTAACAAACTAAACACAAACATGTTAGCATATTCAGACAACTGCAGTAGTTGTGCAAACGATTTGCATTTGATGTCAATCTGCTAAAACTGATGCATTGAGGTACTCCCTCCAGTTCATGAAGAAAATGATATTTAGGATACTGACACGGTCTTCGTAATTTAACTTTGACCACTAGTTTCCTATCATAACGATAGATTAAAATAATAATTCTGAAAATACCTCTCCTGAAAAATCTATGCATATGATTTTCAATTTTCCAATCTAAATATTTGAAACCAAATCGGTGGTCAAAGTTTTCAAAGTACGACTTAAGGCATGTCTATGTTTTTTCTGAACTGGAGGGAGTAGAATATTTCATATCAGTCACCAAGTATCAAGTAGATACCTGGTGGAACTAGAACTATAGTACCAAACTTGGGATTATATATGCATAGCTATAAGCTTCCAAAGTCAATCATTACAAAAAAGAAATATTTAGTGTATACTGTCACACAAAAAATAAACAGACAGATCATCGGAAACATACCACGATGTCTCCATTCTGCAGAGCATAGCACCTTGCAGTATCACGAGCAACTCCTCCAGACGTGCTACCATCAAAAACCCCTCTATCAGAGATGGTATTGTAAGCATTACTCCTTGAAGCCGTGTTATTTCCCAGGTTATCTGAATACAATAGTTCATCTGCGGTCTTAGTTGCAGCTACTCTTTTCTTGGACCAGAGAGGTTCATCTGACTCCGCAATTCGGACAAAAAAGTTAGATCTTTTGAACTTTTGCAGCATGTTTTCTATCTGTTGTTTGTGGTCTTCCATCCGAAGGAGAGATTCAGTCTCCAAAATATCTTGCTTTGAAGGAGACACATTGTCACTAAGTTCAACACTCTCCATGTTACTCCCAACACTGTGAGGAGAACTATTTTCTTCAGTTGTTCCATTTGCATCACTATTATCACTGACAGGGCTTTTCTTCGTGGGGTGTTTCGGCGAATTTCCATTCTTAGATATCACGGCGATTCTAAACGGAGATATGAACTGTGTATCTTCCTTAGAGTCTGACAGACACGCCAGTATATGAGTCTGCTCACCTGATGACCAAACAAATTCAGATTCCAGAAAACAGCTACTGTACAGGCAATATGCACTAGTGCCAGACCTATCAAGTGGTAACTTGAGAAGGAAGATCCATTTACCAGGAAAAAGGAAGGGGCGGTCCAAAGGCCTCAACTGCAGCATGTCTGAAACATGACTCAATTTTCAGGAAGCTCCCTGCGGTAGTAGATTGTGAATTGTTAAGCCATGAGACGACATTTCCAACCAGAGGTGTGGCACTCATGAAAATCTCTCTAATGCAAGGGAAAGAAAGCAAAGGGGCACCGACCGTCTGGAATTGTGATCCATCCTTCGTCTACCGAGACGTCGCTATGCTTCCCCGCCGGAGCTGAAGTTTTCGAATCTGAAGACGCAGCAGGAGGAGAGACAGCAGCGTCCCCGGCGATCTCTCCAGCTCCGTTGCTAGCAGCCTCGCCTTCTTCCGTGGAGGCAGAGACGCGGAACAGATCGTCGGCGATAAGACCCTCGAGGGTTTTCGCCTGCTTGTGCGGGGCGTGATCTTGCTCGGGGATCCGCGGCAGCTCGGGCTGCGCGGCTCGGTAGAGGAAATTCATCGTTGCTCGTCGTCAGGGGATTCCCCTGCCGTGCGAGCGAGCACGAGCACGAGCAGGAGGACGAAATGTCCAGGTAGACTACGCCGAGCACCCGCGCGCAGGCGCCGACACCGCCGGCCCGTGCGGCGGTGCGCCTCCCGTCGGTCGACCGGCGGGGTGGGCTGGGGATCGGGGAGAGATCCCGGGAGGTTGGGGGGGAAAGGAAGAGCTGCCTCCTGACAGCGAATGGGAACGACAGGGCACCTGCTGGTGGTGGTGGAGTCGTGGGGGTGGGGGTGGGGTGGGGTGGCTCGTGCTCCTCGGCGTCCAGCGGGCAGATCTGAGCCGGAGACGACGATGATGATTCATGGCGATGGGGCGGCTTAAACTAAATCGTCCTTCTCGTTGCCAACTAACATAGGGCCCGACTCGCGGCCCAAGCAGGCCCATGTGCCTCTCGTTTCATCCTTTTTTTTTGTCTCCTCTGTCTGTCCAACATACTCTGAAGAACAAAGTCTCTTGAGAAAACTTTTACTCCAAATAGAACATGCAATATATGTCAAGTAAAACTAGATCATCCCATAAGAGAATATGAATGAGAAGGCATACTCAGATGAATACCCCTAACTAGCAAGGCAACAAAGGTGACTGAGCTCTCAAGACCTACTCTGTATGTATATACATACAAATACGAATCTGGGCAAATCTCCAACATCTATTTCGAGACGGAGGGTATCATAGTTGCTGCAGTAGTAGAAGTTAACAAAAAACCTTGGAAGTGGTTCATCACTCGATTAAGAGCATTTACATTTCCACAGTTAAATCATTAGATATACATAAGAGTGGCCACTATCACCAACTCTGCTAGCAGTACTGCACATGTCTCCTCCACCAATCAGCGCTGCCTCGTAGGATCCTGGTAATTCTTCGCCAAACAGCTCATGTGTTCTTCGAAGCAAAAGCGGCGGTGCTCCAACTTGATCATCAGGGTAAAGCTCATATTTAACGCCTAGGCTAGCAGAATCGCGGGCCTTTGGACTCAGTGCAGCTCTCGCCTTGACACCTAACAAAGAAAGGTGTTCATCCTTCGATGGCTGTGTGATTGTCTTCACGGTGTCAAAAACAGTGCCCATGAACTCAGGTGACCACCACTCTAGATGTTTGCCTTCTAGTCCCCTATTTAACATCTAGGCTAGCAGAATCGCGGGCCTTTGGGCTAGCAGAATCGCGGGCCTTTGGGTTAGCAGAATCGCGGGCCTTTGGGCTAGCACGTTGGTCGCCTTCTAGTGCCTTGATGTCAGCTTCTTTAAGTTCAACCATCTTTCCAATCCTGTAAGAGTAACATCCAAGTAAGGGTTAATATCCGTTGTTCAGCAACTTCATCGTGAACATGTAAAGTTTGTCAAACATAAAGAAGTGTTGATTGTCAAGTTAGTTTTACTTGTTGGGCACAGATATAAACCTCATGCACCTAAAAGATGGTATGTCAGTCAAGTCATTTTACTCCACTGGACTGAATTTTTACACCGTATCATTTTGCGCCAAGCAGCCTGTTCTTCAGATAATTTAAAAGGTGGGGAAAAAGGCATGGAAGAGCCATTTCGGAAATCTGCCAAACAGATTGTATAATGATATCTGACAAACATGTACTTCTGTGCTAAGCAACATTACCCCAGATCTGATGGGAGGCGGAACCTGCCTATCCGAACACGTTTCAATGCGTAGACCTATCAAGAACAATGGTAAAATATCAGCTTCTTTCAAAACAATAATGCAGATATTATTTGATTCACAACAAGATACAAAAAATTCCTCCCAAACAGCCCTGCGTAAAATCGCACAAATAGTTATACACCCGCTAAATGAGCACAACTATAGGGGTTTCCTCTAATTAACCGGGCTTTGTATGGTTATCTGACCCGCTTTCCCTTATAAACAGGTTAACTCTCTTCCCCTTCATGAAATTGCAGGAACACCTTCCCTGTTGAGGTGGTTTAATAATCCGTCAGTTACATAACAAATCTCATATTTCTAGTTAGTTGCACTGCTCAGCTCTTAAGGCAGCTTTTTCTTGCAGTGGTGAGGCATTGTTGGGGCCAATCTCCAATTCTCCATGGAAGTTGAATTTGAGACGAATGAAGCAAACACGGATTAAGAAAATCTCCTAGTCCCTGAAGTCCTGGTGTGGAAATGCACTCAGACCTTTAAGGTTTAACTAGCTAATGTAGATCTATTCCTACCATGATATGCACCCTCTTTCACCAATGCCGTTCTAACTCAACGCCTTGCCGTCTAAACGCAGTCTGACAGACGTTTACCCTCCGAAAATCACATATACTTACTCATTTATATGCAAGAAGAAATACTATGATAGACTGATAATAAGTACTCCTTCCGATCCATAATAAGTGTCGCTCATTTTGTACTAAGCTAGTACTCCCTCCGTCTTAAAATAGATGTCTTAGGTTTTTCAAAATTTGGATGAATCTATATACTAAATAGTGTCTAGATTCATCCAAATTTTAACAAATTTGAGACATCTATTTTGAGATGGAGGGAGTATAAATTTTGTACTAGATGGACGACACCTATTATGGATCGGAGGGAGTACAAAGAAAAATTGACAAGGATATAATGAACACATAAAACAACCTTTAGTCCTGCATTCTGCACAAGTTCACGAACTTCATGGTTTCTTCCTTCATGAACCTGCCAGAAACAGAACTTACCAATATCAGTGCCAGTGAGTAGATAACTAAATGTGATGCCTTTGACTTATCATACGTGTCAGCCACAAGCTGCTTAATAGAACCAATAGATATGCACAGTCAACATGACCTAAAGATACAAAGACTGAACTTTATTGCTAGGATACATTCTTTGCTGAAATGATCAAGTCAAATTTCCCTGTGTTATACATAGTTTGTACCACATGCAGAAGTCAATTGAATGGGGATGCTAGAAAGGCCAATTACCACTATTTTAAGTCGGGTCCTTTTTGTATCAGGTTGTGCATCCAATGGCTCTACAGAATCAGGTACGACCTTGACACCATCAATTTTTGTTCCTTCGCTGATAGCTATGAGGTGTTTCTTGTGTACTGCTCCATCTATAGTTACAACATATCTGCAACATTGAAGAAATGCCAAAATTGTATAATCAAAGTTGGTTTTGCCTATTATTCATTGTCCATTTACCATGTAGTTTAATATTTCTATCTGCCTAAAGAATGTTTTGGTTTAATACTAGTGCTATTTCAACAGTACTTCTCCACATTACCACTGCAAATTGAATGTCAACATGAGGGTACCAAAAAGACATCCTAAATTGTCTGCTTCAAACTTTTGAATAGCATCTACAATATTTGACGTACAGATCATTTCTGCATTATAGTACTACAAATGATGTAAAGGAGGTCGAACTTACTCTTTCGTTATATTCGAAGAAGGGTGTGCGACTTTCTGGGCGAATTCACCTGAAAGGAGAGCAACTAACTTTAGGTCTTGGATGGTTAAACTGTTGATTCCTGAGTATTTTCTATCAAGTATGATAAAATTACCATCATTGGTAACTACTATCAAACCAGTTGTTGCAACATCAAGACGACCCACAGTAAACAAGCGTGGTTTTGGTGTCCCTGGCTGAATTTTGTTCTGCAGTGTGATAGATAGATATATTGGAAAACATGCAAACGTATAACCAAAGGTGCAGTACAGCATGAATATTACGTAAATGTCTATTTTACAAAAAGCTCTATTATAGAACATACCCAGCCTTTCATATAATCGTCCAATAAGGAGATAACAGACCTTTCTTCACCAGATGAGCAAATGTACCTATAGGACACATAAGAAATAACATTTAGGTATATCACATAGCTGGACTGATGGCTCCTTCTATATGATTCAAAGAAAAAATCTGCTGGAATACAGAAGGCAACTTTTTACTGATCTACGGATTACAATAATATGGAAGAAATTATACGGACCCTTTTGGCTTGTTCACAGCAAAATACAGCTTTGGAGGCAACTTCTTTGCAATGCGATTCCCGTTAACGTAGATAGAATCCTTTGAGATGTCAACCTTGGTCTACATAAGAGAAACTGATTGTGAATAAAATGCAGCAAAAACTGAAACCATTTTCAGTACATATATTTGAAGCAAACTGATCAAACTCCTTACAATGGTACAGTGACAGAATCTAGCAAAATTAAACAAGCAAATTTAGCTCCTGTTTTGAGATTAGCAGCAAATAAATGTGGATAAGAGCTACCAAAATATTTACATTTGTACCAAACTTATGGAACTAGCTCCTTGCCGTTCTTGTATAATATGGCTTCAGGTTTGAAATTTCATACCTGGGGAGTAGTGCAGACAGAACCATTGACGGTCACCTTCCCTTGGAAGATGAGCTCCTCGCTGGTCCTTCTTGAGGCCACTGGGAAGAGCCACCGAGTCAGAATCATAACAGATAAAATGCTGCTCCCATTAATTTTTAGCCTCTTATATATGAGAATTATCAATCTTTCTGCGTAATAGGATGGACGGGTACCTCCTGCGGCGGCAAGGACCTTGGCAAGCCGCTGCTGCTCGTGCTCCCTGATGTTCTCATTGTAGAATCTCCTGGCCGCCTTGGAGAACTTGGGCGGAGCGGGCCGGGCGGCCTTCCTCTCCTCCACCTTGAGACTGGCGACGGGGGCGTCACCGGCGGCACCTCTCTGGCTCCTGCTGGAGTTCCTCTTGGCCCTCTTGGCCTCCGCCTCGGCCGCGGCGACGGCCTGGAGGACGTCCGGCGGCGGAGAGGTGTGGAGGGAGGGCTTGCCGTCCGCCCCGCGAGCGATCCACGGGACCAGCGGCTCCGCGGAGGGGCCGGCGGGGGAGGGTTTCGACGGGGCGGGCTCCGCGAAGGTGATGTTGAAGTCTGAGGAAGAGGTGGAGGAGGCGCGGAGGAGGAGAATGGGCGGGAGGCGGCGGCCGAAACGGAGGACGCAGGCAGGGCGGGAGAGGAAAGGGTGGATGGAGATGGCCGCCGCGGCCGCAGCGGCTGAGGCGGCGGTGGCGAGGGCCATTGGGGGGTGTGGGAGTGAGCGAGCAGGGGTTATCGGATATCCCCGCGGTAGCGCTGCTGAGCCGGGAAAGCGATACAGCGTGACGGTGGTGCCTTTTATTCACTCGTTTTCAAAAATAATCAAAATTAGTAGTTTGGTTGTAAGTTGAACTTCTTAAGTTTAATCAATTTAACAAAAAAATCCATATTAATAGTCTCAACTTGAATACACCTTGAGACCATTAATATGGATAGAAAAAAGTAATAAATGTATTATATAATAAAACCAAATTGGTATTTTAGATGTAAGAGATACTAACATTAAAATAGTTTGACTTACAACAAAACTATAACTTCAGTTAATTTAATTTTGAAACAAATGGAGAATCTTGTACCCACGAAATAGATTTTGAAGCAACCAAACAGATTTTGCTCCTCCAAAACTTTCGTCCAATCCGAACACAAATCAAAATTAGACCATTTTCGCACCTTTAAAAAGGCTTTCTTCCCGTTTTATGAATAAAGCAACCCTCCCCACCCACCCACCACCACCCCTCCCAAGATTGGACACATGCATGAAGAAAAAATTCTAGAAGGACTTGGATAAGAATTTTTTGTGTGTTTTGCCCTCCGCTTCTAGAACCTCATGACGTTTAGTCTTGGCAAGCTCATCGAAATAAGGCGACATTCCTTGTTGCACTATTCCAAATTGTCAACGCAGCAGCATAATGACGCGCCACCACCGGCCCACCTTCCCGCCCTTTCCCATTTCCCGCCCTCGCCACTCTTTCCCCAAATGGCTATAAATGTCGGTCATCCTCGCCATCTTCAGAGAACACACTTCCACTTCTCCATTTCCTCCCCCCAAAACACCAAGTTCCACGCGAAGAGAAGCTCGGTGGAAGCTATGGCGGAGAGGTATCCCGACGACCCGTGGCGTGAGCAACCCGGCCGATCTCTGCAGTTGTGGGAGGCTCGACTCCTCCACAACGTCGGCTACCCGACGCCGCCGGATTTCAGTGCCCGGCGACATGGAAGCTGAGCGCGAGCAGCATGCCCATGCTGCCGGTGTCGTAGGGGCAAGACCGGATCAACGAGATCCAGGTCGTGATCGCTGGTATGGACCCTGACGACACGGAGCACCCCCGAGAACCACGCCCACTGGGACTAGTTCTGTCACGCCCCGAAAATTGGGGACCGTGACTAGAAATTCCACGAATTCTCCGAAGGAAAAATCCGTGAAATTTCGAGTGATTACAAAACACAGCCATCGCATACAAACTCATAAGAATATTATTACATGGATAGTAAAAGTCACACAAATAGTTTTATTACAACTTGGCATAAAACGAGGTTCACTTTGTCTTAAAATCATTAAACCTTGATTAAAACATACAAACTTGGTGACTTCACACATGGCTACACTTCTAGGATCGCCTCGAGCGTAGGAATGACCTAG
Organism: Avena longiglumis; assembly: GCA_030063025.1. Lineage (NCBI taxonomy): Eukaryota > Viridiplantae > Streptophyta > Magnoliopsida > Poales > Poaceae > Avena > Avena longiglumis. Next base: position 542,304,700 of record CP125975.1, read on the forward strand.
AATTCAAATCTTCTCCATAAAGGATAAAGTCAGGATTAACCTCCACGGTGTCTTCAGGTATTTCTGAAAAATGTTTATATAGCAAGGGTGAGTACAAAAGTACTCAGCAAGTCACAAGACGGTTTCCAGTTTAAAGATTTACTTAAGATTAATTAGCCAGGAAGATCCCATAGGGTTTCCTCAAGGTCAATCCCATAATAGTATTATTTTCACCACTTTGCCAGACGGAGGGAAAACATCATCCACCCGTGGCATACTTAATTCCATCAAGTGACCACACTTGGTACCACTTATTTTCTTTTATATATTTTTTTTCTTTCTCTCTTCTCCATGGATTTTAAATATGTAAGTGTGTGCCTCTGATGGTTCCGTGCTAAGCCACAGTGGCTCAAATCACTAGGGTTTGCGATATTGCTACCGTTAGCATCAGAACCTTTAATCGAAAGCTAAGTTTTTATCTACTCTATCTTTTGAAAGTTCTACCCGGGAAGGTCTCATCACTCGAATCCCACCGGGAGTATGTCAGGGCCACGGAAATCGATAACATACTATAGCATCCTGACTCCGAGTGTCTTCCCGTTGATCACCCATACCAGGGTCAATCTACCATGTAGAAAATCCATTGGAATAGAGTAGGGAGTTCTTACAATTTGTGTGGTGTGTTTTATTGTTTTGTGGCAGGGATGTACCACAGGTTTACCCATCAACCACGCCCACATACTAGGGCACATAATCCAAAGTCGAGGCTCTCATCCGGGTGATGAGTCCTTTTTATACCAAGATTTTAAAGGTAAATATTACCTCCAAGCAATCATACAAACAATCATGCATCATCCATCAAGCAAGTCCAGGGTTTCCACTAGGGTTGGTCTCAAGGCATAACATAAAATATTAATGGTTTAGGGGTTCTATTATTGCACATAGCTTCAATATTCTTAAATCATTTATCACCAAAATTTCATCGATGAGAGGTGACTTGCCTAAAGAAAGGTCTCGGAAGATCCTCGACTCAGATGGTGCACTCCTATGTCAAAATCCTCAAGGCTTCACCAATGGGTCCTAAACTATTGAAATATCATCCAAGGTCATTTCTTGTATTTGTAGACTAGAGTTGAAATATGAAATATAGAAACTTTTTATTTCATTATGTATGCGTGGGGTTTTGGATTTAAAAGCTTCAAGAAATGAATTTTTGAATACTTTGGAGATGATGTCAAAAGTTAGGGGTTTATGAGGACTAGTATACCCCCCCCCCTTTATTTTAAAACTTTTAGCCAAAGAGTTTTTGCAAAAGAGTTTGCTTTTAAACGCTAAATGGAAAACAAAAAAATAGAAAAAGAAAATGGTTAACCTTTTTTTGGGCTAGGGAAAGAAACCAGACCCATCTTTGGCAGCCACGGCCTAGAAGGCAGCCGTCTTTGTGCTTCGGTACCACGGGAAGAAAAGAAAAAAAAAGCGGGCGGAGGAGAAGAAGAGAGGAGCTCACGGCGGTCGGTGTTGGAGGCAAGCTTGGCGGCGGTGGTTGAAAATGGCGGTGTAGAAGAGGTTGGGAGGCGAGAGAGACTAATTCCGAAAAAATTGAAGATTGGCAATGCGGTGTGGCTTTTATAGGCGATGGGGCGCTCGGGAGGTTTGCCACATGGCAGCGGTGAAATTGGCGGTGTTGGCGAGCCTATCCGTCGTTGTTGAGGTTCTCGAACCGCCTTGAAGCGGCGGCGTGTTCGGCCAGCTCTGGAGGTGGCGGCGGCGATGATTTGATGGCGGCGATGGCGTGGTCTCTGACTGGCGGGCGGCCGAGGTATGGACGATGAGCGACAGAAGCGGCGGCGCGGCCTTGAGTGCGCGTCAGCCATAGCGATGGTGGGCCAGGGACGGCGGCGTGGTTGTCCGCTAATGGAGGGATCGACGGCAGCTAGGGTTTGCCCTGTTCTTCCTGTTCTTCATCTTTTTCTGCTTGTTTTGTTTGGTTTTGATTTGATGAATTTGCAATTCAAATTTCTTTTGTTGCATCCAAAATTTGGGTTGTTACAACCTACCCCCCTTAAAAAGAATCTCGTCCCCGAGATTCATTCTTCCTCTGGAAACAGATGCGGATATTTTTGTCGGATCTCCGATTCTTTTTCCCATATAGCTTCTGCTTCCATGCGATTACTCCATTGCACCTTACAGAACTTGATGTTTCGTGTCCTTAGTTGTCGCTCATTGGATTCAAGGATTTTAACTGGCTTCTCTGTGTAGGTCAGATCCTCTTGGGGTTCAATTTCGTCCAGGGGTATCTTCTTTTTTGACGGCTCTAAGCATTTTCGGAGTTGTGATATATGAAACACATTATGTACTCTTTTTAGCTTTGGACTTAACTCCAGTTGGTAGGCAACTTCCCCTACTCGTTTTGTAATTTTGAATGGTCCCACAAATTTGGGTGCCAATTTACCTTTTGTGTGGAACCGCTGGATTGAATTGAATTATATATACATAATCCCCTTCCTGAAAGCTAAGATCAAGTCGGTGTTGGTCGGCATATTGTCTATATCTGGTTCGAGGTGCTTTGAGCTTTTCTCTAATAATTATCACTTGAGTCTCTACATCTTGAACTATTTGTGGTCCAAGAAGTTGCTTCCCTCCTACCTCAGTCTAATTTAACGGTGTTCTACAACTTCTTCTATACAGGACTTCAAATGGTGATCTCCCAATACTAGCTTGATAGTTGTTATTGTAGGAAAATTCTAGAAATGGTAAGCATGTATCCCATGCTACTCTATATACTAGTGCGCATGAATGTAACATATCTTTCAGGATTTGATTCACTCTCTCAGTTTGTCTGATGGTTTGTGGGTGGTATGTTGTACTAAAATCCAAATTTGTCCCCTTGGCTTCATGTAACTTTTTCTAAAAGTGAGAAGTGAACTGCGACCCTCTATCAGAGCAAATCTTCTTAGGTACTCCATGCAACACTACAATCTTGGTTAGATATAACTAAGCAAGCTTATTCTTTCTATATGTTTGCTTTATGGGTATAAAGTGGGCTACCTTAGTCAATCTATCGACAATGACCCATATAGCATCATAACCATTTCTGGTCTTAAGTAAACCGGTAATAAAATCCATATCGATCGTCTCCCACTTCTAATCTGGAATAGGTAAAGGCTGAAGTAGTCCAACCAGCTTTTGGTGGCCTACTTTCACTCGTTGGCATATGTCACAAAGTGTAACATATTCACCAATTTCTCGTTTCATATTTCTCCACCAATAATTCTTTTTCAAATCCTGGTACATTTTCGTACCTCCGGGGTGTATAGAGAATGCTGAAGCATGTGCTTCCTGCAGGATCAAGTCTCTTAACTCCTTTTTATTTGGTACAAACAGACGGTTTCAGAAGTATAGTACTCTCTGGTCATCTACCGAAAAGTCTAGTGCCTCATTTTTCCGCACTTTCTCTTTAAGCCTTTATATTTCTTCATCTTTTTCCCGGGCTTGCTTGATTCGTTCATCCAATGTGGTTTGAACTTGTAGAGTCATTACTATTCCTTCGTCAACTAATTTGAAATTCAGCTTTTGGAATTCTTTTCCTAAATCCAACTAATCTTGCCGCATAGTTGCGGTGCTATGATATATCTTTCGGCTCAATGCATCTGCTACCACATTGGTCTTATCGGGTTTGTACTGAAATTCCAACTCAATAATCCTTTATCAGTTCTAACCATCTTTGTTGCCGAAGATTTAAATCGTGCTGTGTAAAAATATATTTATGATCTGAAAATATCTCACGCTTATTTCCTAACAAATAGTGTCTCCATATTTTTAACTCACGTACCACGGCTGCTAGCTCCAAGTCATGTGTCGGATAATTTTCTTCGTGTGGTCGGAATTGTCTTGACACATATGATATGACTTTTCCGTCTTGCATCAGCACACATCCAAGTCCTTGTTTTGATGCGTCACAATATATCTGAAACCCTTTATACGAAACTAGTAAAACTAAGACTGGTGCGGTGGTTAGCCGGTTCTTCAATTCCTGAAATGCACTTTCGCATTTACTTGTCCATTCATAATCTTTATCCTTGTTCGGCAATTGGGTTAGTGGTCGGCGGATTCTTGAAACTCCTTCGATAAACCTCCTATAATATCCTGCCAATCCTAAGAAACTTTGAACCTCTTTCATGTTTGTTGGGGCCTTCCATTCCAATATTTCTTTCACCTTCTCTGGATCCATTTTAACTCCTTCTTCTGATATAATGTGACCCAGAAAAGCAATTTCCTTCATTTTGAATTCACGTTTAGAAAACTTTGCGATTAACTTATGCTCTCTTAGCCTTGTTAGAACTTGCCTCAAGTGTCGCTCGCGCTCATCAGGACTACTTGAGTATACTAGGATATCATCGACAAAGACCACTACAAATTGGTCCAAAAAGTCCATCATTATCTTATTCATGAGATTCATGAAAAAGGCTAGTGCATTGGTTAATCCAAAAGGCACTACCGTGAATTCATACAATCCATATCTGGTAGTAAAAGCGGTCTTTGGTCTATCCTCTGGGCGAATTTTCAGCTCATGATATCTAGATCTTAGGTCAATCTATGAAAATATTTTAGCATTTATTAATTGGACAAAAATATCATCAATTATGGGAAGAGGGTATTTATTCTAAATGGTGACTGCATTCGGTCCTCGGTAGTTTACACATAGTCTCGAGCCACCATTCTTCTTCTTTGCAAATAATACCAGTGCTGCCCATGATGAGATGCTTGGTTGTATAAAGTTCTTGTCTAGTAACTCGTCAATTTGCTTCTTCAACTCTACTATCTCCTTTCTTGACATGTGGTATGGTTGCTTTGTAATTGGTTATATTCCGGGTTTAAGTTCTATTTTAAATTCCACCTCTCTATCTGGTGGCTCCCCAGGTAATTTCTATGGGAACACATCTGCAAATTCTTTAACCACCGGAATCTACATTACTTCTGCTACCGTACTACATATCCTCTTCTTATGCTTTCTCAGAAAGGAATTTTGTGACTTCATCCTCAAGGTCAGATTATTCAGACTGGTGACATAAACCAGTTTCTCCTCACAATCGACCTTTGCCTTATATTTATATAACCAGTCCATTCCTAATATGACATCCAAATCTCTTAGTTGCTAGTGTATCAGGTTTGCTTTAAAATTTTCTCCTTGGATGTCTATTTCTACCTCATTGGTCTTTGATTGAGCTTTCATCTTTGCTTCGGGTTCTGACTGGCTTCCTGGAAATTTATCCACCAAGCCGCGGCAGATCCTTGCAGTTGGTGTGATGCAAAAAGCACATTTTCCCATGTCCTCACATCCTATGGTTTGCAGTCGTCGTTCAACATCTCTAAGCCAGTCATTGGAGTCTAATGGCTCATCTGATCCATAGAAACTGGAGGAATCGTTTTCTAAAAATCTCCCCACCTTGGTTTTCTTGATTCCTTCTTTGCTTCCGGACTTCCCTTTTGTTCTGCTAATTTTGTTGCTATTCTTTATAGCATCTAGTCCTGCGTTTCTATCATCCTCATACTTAAACACACAAACATGCATACATCACATACACCACCCAACATAGCACACTTTATTTTAAAACACAAACCTAGACTATACTAGCGCCTCCCTTGGAACAACTATTTGTCGTCTGATGAAGGGTTGCTTCCGGTATAGGACTCACGTTCCATTGGTTCCTCTTCCTCTTCGTTTTCATGAGTTGGTGGTGCTTCTGATTCTTTCGGATTCACTTATGGGACATTCTTGAAGCGTTTAAGATATTTTCTTGGTCCATATAGCTTTAATATTCTTCGCTCCTGGTCCTTGGGATTGGTCCCCTTGGCAAGCCTTTAATCGTTTCGTACTAGGACCAGTCATATTCTATTGGGCACTTAAATCTTCCTTATGTCTTGCCTCCAAGTCGACTATGTTCTGACGAAGATCTATATTTTCGCCTCGCAACGAAACTATCTCATCTTGGGCTTCTTGATATTCCTTCCTAATTTTACCATATTGCCCTGTCACAAAGGCGATGTCTATTAATAGTTCTATCTCCGATCCGTTGTTCACGAATGGCGGAAATGGTACTCCCACACTATTCTCGTCGTTCAGCTCCTGAGCCATGAGTCAACAGAAGGACTCATCAAATGTGTCATCATACTTATGATGCAGGTTTAGTATGGCCTTTCGAAATGCATCCTGAATAGCATTCTCTTCCATATCTCTTTGTCCGACGTAGGTGGTTTTAGTACCGTTAACTTTTACATTAACCCATCTTGTCCAGTACTGGAGTATCCCATGTGCAAAAATAGCTTTTGCATGAGAGTATGGGAGGTTCCGTCTTGGCAAAAAAAAGACACCCCAACATCCTCCATAAAAGTTGGTCCCATCCCCCGAGGGAGAGGTATAAAAATAATTTCCCAAGGGTCATATCTTGTATTTGCAAACTATGGTTGAAATATGAAGGAAAGAAACCTTCATTCTACCATATATACATAAGGGTTTTTTTATAAAAAAACTCAAGAAATAGTTATTTTTGAGAATATTGGAAAGGGTGTCGATATTTAGGGGTTTATGAGGATTAAAATGAACCCCTTTATTTTAAAAAAATTTGTTAAAGCAGTTTTGCAAAAAAAAAAACTTGCTTAAAACAAACCCTAAAATGAAAAAATGAAAATAAAAGGGTTTAAAGAGCGAAGTTTTTTTTTTGCTTTTCACATGTAATTTTTTTTCTCTTATAAAATTTATATCCAAAAACAAAAGATCTTAAGAGCTTAATAAACACTTCAAGAAAAAAATTCTATTTTTATTTTGTAAGTATGTACCATTTTCTAAAAATCGGGGTCTTTCCTACGGTCAAGGCTGGCTCTGATACCACTCTGTCACGCCCCGAAAATTGGGGACCGTGACTAGAAATTCCACGAATTCTCCGAAGGAAAAATCCGTGAAATTTCGAGTGATTACAAAACACAGCCATCGCATACAAACTCATAAGAATATTATTACATGGATAGTAAAAGTCACACAAATAGTTTTATTACAACTTGGCATAAAACGTGGTTCACTTTGTCTTAAAATCATTAAACCTTGATTAAAACATACAAACTTGGTGACTTCACACACATGGCTACACTTCTAAGATCAGCCCTCGAGCGTAGGAATGACCTAGAATTCGAAATCTTCTCCGCAAAGGATAAAGTCAGGATCAACCTCCACGGTGTCTTCAGGTATTTCTGAAAAATGTTTATATAGCAAGGGTGAGTACAAAAGTACTCAACAAGTCACAAGACGGTTTCCAGTTTAAAGATTTACTTAAGATTAATTAGCCAGGAAGATCCCATAGGGTTTCCTCAATCCCATAATAGTATTATTTTCACCACTTTGCCAGACGGAGGGAAAACATCATCCACCCGTGGCATACTTAATTCCATCAAGTGACCACACTTGGTACCACTTATTTTCTTTTATATATTTTTTCTTTCTCTCTTCTCCATGGATTTTAAATATGTAAGTGTGTGCCTCGGATGGTTCCGTGCTAAGCCACAGTGGCCCAAATCACTAGGGTTTGCGATATTGCTACCGTTAGCATCAGAACCTTTAATCGAAAGCTAAGTTTTTATCTACTCTATCTTTTGAAAGTTCTACCCAGGAAGGTCTCATCACTCGAATCCCACCGGGAGTATGTCAGGGCCACGGAAATCGATAACATACTATAGCATCCCGACTCCGAGTGTCTTCCCGTTGATCACCCATACCAGGGTCAATCTACCATGTAGAAAATCCATTGGAATAGAGTAGGGAGTTCTTACAATTTGTGTGGTGTGTTTTATTGTTTTGTGGCAGGGATGTACCACAGGTTTACCCATCAACCACGCCCACATACTAGGGCACATAATCCAAAGTCGAGGCTCTCATCCGGGTGATGAGTCCTTTTTATACCAAGATTTTAAAGGTAAATATTACCTCCAAGCAATCATACAAACAATCATGCATCATCCATCAAGCAAGTCCAGGGTTTCCACTAGGGTTGGTCTCAAGGCATAACATAAAATATTAATGGTTTAGGGGTTCTATTATTGCACATAGCTTCAATATTCTTAAATCATTTATCACCAAAATTTCATCAGTGAGAGAGGTGACTTGCCTAAAGAAAGGTCTCCGGAAGATCCTCGACTCCGAGATGGTGCACTCCTATGTCAAAATCCTCCAAGGCTTCACCAATGGGTCCTAAACTATTCAGAAATATCTGTCCAAGGTCATTTCTTGTATTTGTAGACTAGAGTTGAAATATGAAATATAGAAACTTTTTATTTCATTATGTATGCGTGGGGGTTTTGGATTTTAAAAGCTTCAAGAAATGAATTTTTGAATACTTTGGAGATGATGTCAAAAGTTAGGGGTTTATGAGGACTAGTATACCCCCCCCCTTTATTTTAAAACTTTTAGCCAAAGAGTTTTTGCAAAAGAGTTTGCTTTTAAACGCTAAATGGAAAACAAAAAAATAGAAAAAGAAAATGGTTAACCTTTTTTTCTGGGCTAGGGAAAGAAACCAGCCAGCCCATCTTTGGCCTGGCCACGGCCTAGAAGGCAGCCGTGCTCTTGTACCAGTACCGGGAAGAAAGAAAAAAAGAAAGCATGACAGGAAGGGAGAAGAGAGGAGCTCACCGGGTCGGCGGTGTTGGAGGCAAGCTTGGCGGCGGTGGTTGAAATTGGCGGTGTAGAAGAGGTTGGGAGCGAGAGAGACTAATTCCATGAAAAATTGAAGATTGGCAAGGCGGTGTGGCTTTTATAGGCGATGGGGCCGGGAGGTTTGCCACATGGCAGGGTGAAATTGGCGGTGTTGGCGAGCCTATCCGTCGTTGTTGAGGTTCTCTGGAACCGCCTTGAAGCCGACGTGTTCGCCAGCTCTGGAGCCAGGTGGCGAGCAACGATGATTTGGATGGCGGCGATGGCGTGGTCTCTGTCTGGCGAGGCGGCAGGTATATGACGATGGCGCGCGACCGTGAAGCGGCGGCCAGCGGCGCGGTGCTTGCGTCACCACGGCGATGGTGGGCCAGGGACGGCGGCGTGGTTGTCCGCTGATGGAGAGATCGACGACAGCTAGGTTTTGCCCTGTTCTTCCTGTTCTTCATTTTTTTCTGCTTGTTTTGTTTGGTTCTGATTTGATGAATTTGCAATTCAAATTTCTTTTATTGCATCCAAAATTTGGGTTGTTACAAGTTCTTCCGTGAGCGATGGCCGCGCTAGTTGGCCTACCACGAGGGCGAAGGCCCGGCGCTGGCGCACAACTCATCGCGCTTCATGGCGCCGCTCCGCCCGGTGAGGCCGAGCGCGTTTGTCACCTGCAACAGCAGGCCGAGCACGCCAGGCTGCATGCGCCGCTAGCCGAGAGTGCGCCTACCAGGGCACGCCGCTCATCTTCCTCGACGGCGATGAGGACAACGAGGGGGGTGGGACCTTTGTCGTAGCACTGGCGCTGCCACATGCCGGCCAGGGCAGCTCCCAGCGGCTGAACCCGCCGAGCAACTACGATGATGATGGCGTTGACGACGCCGATTACACGGTAGCGCCTCGTCACGAGAATGGTCGTCTCCTCGGCATCAGCTCGACGTTGATGTTATTTGTATGATTTTTATGTTTTTCTTAGCTGCAAGTCGAATTTGGATATATGTCCGAATTTAACATAACATGTACGAACTCGTCTATAATCTAATGCAATCGCTTAAATTAGTGCCAAATTTGCTGTGTTTAGTCGAATATTAGTAGAAGTTTCAAATTTCCACGAACGAAACTGAGGATCCCGAGTGAGAATTTGGCTATTCCCAAACTAAAAGTTTCATCTGTCCGGCGAATTTTAGCTTTGGATTTCGGTATGGAAACACGGAACGAGTGAAGGTGATCGGTTCTTGAGTGGCTGATACCGATTGGCAGGACCTTCGCTGCTCCGATAGGTCCTTTCCCCGTGTGTGTGTCATCGAAATCGATAGAAATTGCTTTCACTTTACGCCAGTCCTTAGTCGTTATCGTCTGTAATTCTTCTTCAATCAGTCCAGTTTCAGTCAAAAAAGGTCACCAACCGTGGAGATCCTTCCGAGCACATGACATGGCCGTGATGCGATAGAAAACGTGGGCACGAAGCAGCTTGCATCAGGGGTGACGCCTTGGTCCATGCCGATCCAGATGTGTATTTATATACATAGTCAATACTACTAGTAGCATCGATCCCAACCCAGACCCACACCCCCACTCACTCACAGATCCATTTCAGGCCATGGCGGGAGGAGGACATGAGCATGAGCATGAGCATGAGCTGAAGCTGGTCGGCATGTGGGCGAGCCCGTTCGTGACGAGGGCGAAGCTGGCGCTCCACCTCAAGGGCCTGGGCTACGAGTACGCGGAGGAGGACCTGGGCTGCAAGAGCGAGCTCCTGCTGAGCTCCAACCCCGTGCACAAGACGGTGCCCGTCCTCATCCACCGCGGCAGGCCCGTCTGCGAGTCCCACCTCATAGTGCAGTACATCGACGAGGCTTTCGCCACTGCAGGCAGCCCGTCGCTCCTCCCCGCTGACCCCTACGAGCGCGCCACGGCTCGCTTCTGGGCGGCCTACGTCGACGACAAGGTGCTCCAGCCGTGGCGGGGGGTGTTCAGGGCCAGGACGGACGAGGAGAGGGCCGCGTGGATGGAGCAGGCGACGGCCGCGGCGGGTGCTCTGGAGGGAGTGCTCGCGGGCGGGAAGGAGGGGGGATTATTCTTCGGCGGCGACAGCGTGGGGTACGTCGACGTGCTGCTGGGAGGCGTGGTGCCGTGGGTGCGCGCGACGGCGGCCGTCACCGGCGACGAGATCTTCGGCGCCGCCAGGACGCCGCTCCTGGCGGCCTGGATGGAGCGGTTCGGCGAGCTCGACGCCGCCAAGGCGGTCTTTCAGGACGTCGACAAGCTGGTCGACTATGCCAAGATGTTAATGGCGCTATTTGCGGCCGGGCCCGCAGACAAGTAATAGTCAAGCACGGCGGCGTGGCTACAGAGCATGCAAGGAACAGCCACGTATGCAAGCACTCTGTCCTCACGGTTGAGTGCCTCTCACATTTGTGTGTACCCGTTTCTCTGATTTTCTTCTTCTACTAAATCATGCGTTTATACAATTATTAAAAAAAAAACACGTTCAGATTTAAATATTGTCAAATGTGAAGCGAAATTAGAATAACTTCAAAAAATTCTGACAGCGACAGTCAAACTTGCACTCGAAACAGATGTGCAGGTTTCAAAGCTAGGAAACGGCTTTCCATGAATCGCTCCTCAAAATCCGAACTGTATAAACAGAGGATTTTATGAGCAAAAACCTGTAAGAAACGGATGCAAGACAATACACAGAAGCACACAATTTCTCTGTCCTTCAGAAAACAAAATATCAAACAAAACTTTAAACGAAAATTCCAGTTTTAAAAAGCAAGTTCATACCATTTGCCACTATCAAATATAAAGATTGCACTTCGTTGTACTAAAAGTTGAAGAAACCATGATCTTGCTACTTGACTGTTCTTGGTCAGAAAGACAAGCAAAGAAGGATGTTAAACCACAGATCACTCTTTATACCCCATCTTAATGCCACATGTACGTGAACCTCTGAATCATTAGGATGAAGGGAGCAGATAGTCGACTACATTTATACACTCTAGCACCGGCAACTTGTAAACTGAGAATTTTCTGTTCTCTACAAACAAACAGAGCTTGCTTCCGCAGTGTCACACTGCGCCAGATTTCGTCGGTGTGCACTACTAGCTACTAGCGCCCTTGAGTGCTAGCAATGCAGCTCCATACGCCGCCTCAGTCTGCTCCGCCTTCCGCACCGGCACGCCAAGCACCCTCTCCCGAATAGCCGTCCACTTCTCGTTCCGCGCTCCCCCTCCTGCCGTGAACACCTCCTCCACTGCCGTCGCGCCAAGATCCTTCAGCAGGTTGTACCCATTGGCCTGTAAACATTTCATCAGGTGGTGATCAGAGTGTGTTTGAATTTGATCGTTGTGCGAACTGGGTCATTGATGCATGACCTCAATACGCGCGATCGACTCTAAGATGCCGTGCAAATACTCCGCATTGCTGTCGGGCCGAGGCTGCAACCGTGGCGCCATGCTGGGGTCGGACACCGGGAACCTCTCGCCTTTCTTCGGCAGAGGGTAGTAGTCAAGAGGAGAAGGAACCGACGGGTCGATGTCCCTGCTCAGTGCGAGCAGCTGGTCATCGGTGAAGAGCTGCCTGAGGACTGCTCCCCCGGTGTTCGACGCCCCGCCGACGAGCCACATGTTGTCGAGACGGTGGCTGTACACACCAAACCTCGCGTCCTCCACACGGACTCTGCTGAGGAGCTTGATTGCCATTGTTGAGCCAAGTGATGTGACCTATAAGAGAAATAAGGTGATTGAAGAGAAAAATAAGATTTGGCGGTGTGGTACTAGCATCAAAATTGTTTAGGGCATGAGGTTAATTTTTGGCTGTCTGGACCAAAGAATTCTTACAGCCTTTCCTGGTTCAGTGGTGCGGGCTGCAAGAAACGCAGCGATGCTGTCTGTAGTTCCAGTACAGACAACACAGTTCTTGGAAAAGCCTGCCAATAAAAATGTTTATGCTTGTAGTATTTAGTAACAATTTCAGATCTACATAAAACAAAATTCACAAGTACTATTCTTAATCTCCTCTACAAAGATTTAATATGGTTGACACTTGGAAAAACTGATAATCTATTGCATAGTTACTGAAGATGAAAAATTACGTGAAATGACTGTTTACCAAACTGTGAGCGTAGATCTTCTTTGACAGGACCAATCGGAGCTCCTGGTGCTCTGACGGAAGGCAACATGTGTGAATACGGTTGTGCCATCAACCAGCTCGGGTAGGAGTCAATCTCTGGATCATACCCTAACTGCAACACAGACAAGAATACAAATCTCTGACAAAATGTTGGCAATACTCTTTAAGTGTTTCTTGCTCTACTAAAACTACAGAGAATAAACTAGTTACAGGCTTACTACTGCCAATAGTGATCCATGTGTACTGTTTGCAGGAAGTCCAGGAACTGAGTGACAAAAGAATCACCTTGAGAGTATTGTTATAATCAGAGACACCATATTCTCCATGCAAAAGCCACAGCAGCCAGTCTGATTGATGCATCAACACTGCCGAATCATGGACAGAGTTCGAGTTCCACCATGACACAAGCTTGCACAGGGTGGACGAACCAGAGCACACCGTGTGGTTCACCGGAGCAATCGACTCGACTGCGGGAAGCGCGTCGGGAAAGCTCTCGTTGTACAGGAACGGGCCAGCAAGAAGCTCCCCACTGTTTCTGCTTGATTGCAGAGAAGTTACATATACAGGCGTATAGAAATGTTTCTGCTTCATTGTTGGTGCATTGACGGCGTGAAATACCGCAATGGAGGGTCTGAGATGGAGGATAGGCCGCAAACCTGTCAATGATGAGAGTGGTGGCTGAAGTCCCATCAATGGAAATGGAGGAGATGGATGGCCTGTAAATGGACGGGACATCGCCGAGAAGGTGGAAGAGCGCTTCTTTCCAGGAGCTTGCCCAATTTGTGGCATTGCCAACCTGCCTAGCAAATCCAATCAAAGGATGTATATATTTGGTGGTCAGAAATTATGAAAGAGTGCAGAAAATCAATCAGTAATCTGCTCCGTGTCCAATGAACCCAAGCCAAACGAAAATATCACAGAAATTATTAGACGTATCTTACCGGTGGGTAAGTTCTTTTGCCTTCCGAGTGGATGGCCCCTTGCTTGTCAATAAGAGCGAATCGGGCACCTGAAGTTCCGAAGTCTATCCCAAGGTACAGAGGCTTGCTGCTGGTTTCGTCATGGCTTCCGATATTCATCCTTATTCTTGTTGTAAACGTAGAACTCAATGCCCTTCTCAACCTCGGCAATCCTGAAATGCAAGAGCCAAGACATGAACGAAAGCAGGGTAAGAGCCAAGACATGAAATGAGTGCTGCTGCCATATTTATGCAGAAACCAGAATCTGAATTTGAGTGGTAATAGGGAATGATCGATGCATCACCTCGTTTTGATGGAAGGTGAGAGAGCGGTATAGTGGAGAGACTGGAAATCGGCATGATTTTATGAAGCAATGGTTGATCGATTGGTCAGTTTTGCAGGCTGTAGGAGCTGAAGTATACAGGGGCGTGGTGGAGAAGATAAGGAACCACTGGACAGAAAGAGACTTGTGGAGGCTCCAGCACAAGCATATCGCGGGCATGTTCCAGGCGACCTAAAATAACGTCCAAACGGAGCAGCCTGGTCTGTAATTTCCGCTGGCCGTGAGGAGACCACCATGCCGGCGAGCTCATCGGAGAAGATATCGCCGTCCAGGGAGAGCTTATCGGGCGCTGTCAAGGGAGGTGAGAGCTCGCGGGGGAAAGGGCGGCTGGGATCCACGGAGGTCCTCACCGAGGGAGATCGACAGTGCCCGTGGGCCGTGGGTGAGATTGGGGCTGATTTGTGCCGGCTACCGGGTTCGGGAGAGACGAGAAAATATCTAATGTTTTCAAATTTTGTACTAACCTTTTTTTTTTTTTGACGCCGCTACATTCCAATAGTGATGCATGCATGCGTGTTAGAAAATTATACGCTAGCAGCCAAAAAAAGTAAGTTGTGCAATGCCTGCATGCGTTGGCCTCTCTTTCGGTATTAAACATAAGAGAACAAAAAAGTGACGTTAGCAAAAATTAAATGTGAAAATCTGAATATTCAAAATGTTTTGTAGGTCAGACCGTTTATCCGATTTAGGATCCATTTTTATCGTTAGACTAGTTGCGATGAGATCTTCGAAACTAGATCCCATATCGACATGTTTCGAGAACTTTTTTTTCGAACCAAAAGATTATCCACACGTAACATATAAGTTATCCGGACTTACTATGTAAGTTATCCATTAGATAACACATAAGTTATCCATCCTATAAATGAGTTATGCGTTTAAGTTTTTTTATGCGTGAAAACACAAATATAAACTTTTCTGATTTAGCATCCATTTTCACCGAGTCGACAAAGCGAAGTCTCGCTATCATAGCACCTAGACTATCATATTCAAATAAACTAATTCTATCGTATATGTAATTAACTAAAAATAGAGGTAATCAGGACTTAATAAATATAGTGGTCACAAAAAAAACTAAAGTTATTTTAACTTTTTTATAAAGTTATCCATTGAGATAAACAAAAAAAATATCCATAGCAGTATACAATAATTATCCACTATTAACATGAGAGTTATCCATGTTTTAACAAATAAGTTATCCACTTAATAACATGTAAGTTATCCACCGCTATAAAAAAATATCCATAAATAAAATATAAAAGTTATTCTAGCGGTTCGGCTTCAAGCTTAATTTCTTAAAGGAATTAAACCTAAACTTCGAAGCCTCGAAGGGTATTAGTGTACCGAGACTTTGTCGCAACGCATCAATGGCGACGAAGTCTCTATACCCTAACATCTAAGCTATCGTGTTCCAATTTAAACTAGCTCGTACCTCATATTTAATTAACTAAACTAACATACATGAAGCAACTGAGGTTTCATGAGGCGAAAAATAAATAAAAAGTTATCCATAAATGAGAAATGTGAGAAACATCTAGACCTAATCCGTTTATAAGGTGAGTAACTTATATGATATTGGGTGGATAACTTACATATTATGACATGGATAACTCACGTGTTAAGGGTGGATAACTTTTAGTCCGAAAAAAATTTCGTCTAAACATATCAATATGGGATCTAGTTTCGAAGATCTTGACGCGACTATCTCAACGATAAAAACGGTTCCTAAATCGGACGAATGGTTTGATCTATAAAACATTTTGAATTTTTGATTGGATTTTTAGCTGACTCAGATTCGCGTTCCACGCCATGCACATTTACACGATCCATCCCACTCTAATCAAACGGCAAATGTTAGCCCGCGAATTTTATAATCTACCGACTGGTCTACAAATAGATTTTCCGTTTTTTTTTTTGCGGGGACTCAAATTTTGTAACTTAGCACAACTGCACAACGATGTGTGATACTGATTTTTTCTTCATAGTTCTTAGGGCATGTTTGATTCAAAGTATTTGTATAGAAAATTTGTAGGATTAAATTCTATAGGAAATTTTTCTATGGTGGTTGTTTGATTTGTAGGATTGATTCCTATAGAAAACTTTCCTAGGAAATCTTTTGCACTAGATTGCATAGAAAATCTAACATCCACCCAAAGCTCTTTCTTAGAATCTTTTGATGGAATCAAACAAACTTTGTTGCATGTGGATTTCTATAGGATTGAAGTGGACATGACATTGCAATCCTATGGTTTTTCTATTCCTTTGTTTTTTCCTATCCTATAAATCAAACAAGCCCTTAATCTTTTATTAACCAGATTACAATTAACGTCCAACACAAATAAAGATAGAAAAAGGCAGCACATAGTGAACTAGGCATTGGAAGTAATCCAGTCAATCGGAAATGAAAAACACAAAGCAATAAACTCCTAAGGCCTTATTTACTTCTAGGGTATTTGAGAGGATGGAAGGAGATTATTTTATATCATGAGATTTTCCCGATAAATCGTCTATTAGGCCGGATTTGGAGGGAATAATCTCGAAATATTCTCACAAATCCCCTCCACACTAGTGTATTTTTAGGTAGATTAAAAACTCTTCATCATGATAGAGTATTTTCGAGAAGGGTATTTGAGGGGGTTGGAGGATATTGGGTGTACACCAATCCCCGCATATCCCCACATCTTTTGGAGATAAAAATACCAAAGAAGTAAACAAGGCCTAAAGAGGACTACGCCGGTGAATGTGAGTAATACGCTATTCGCAAGAGCATTGTCATCTCGACTTTAGTCTGTAACCACACGAAACCCATGGTCTTGAGCAAACCAAAGATGACATTATCGGCAGGCTAGAGCCCACCATAGAGCTTGAGTCGGCGCACCAACAAAAGCCGCACCCCGTCAAGACGCCTACACCACCATCGTATACATCGCCTCTAGGAAGCTTTACCACCATAGCCAACACGCCACCGCTGATAGAGAGACACGCGGTGCACTCTAAGACAACGCCTTCAAGAAGGATGCGACACCAAAGAGTTATGTCGTCGCACGATCCAAAGGAGTCAAGGGTTTTCCCTCGAAGAATCGAGAAGGATAGAGAGGAATTCACAATGACATATTGTAGAATAAAGCAACACCCTTGGGCATCGCTGCCGCCGGCCCTGGACACTCTGGGTAGAATTTCAGTATATATCCGAACTCGAGAATGGAGCTATAGCAAATGGAGCCTACCACAAGTCACTCCCCGGTCATCATGCAACCCTCGTGGTCGTAACCACCAGGCATCATGTAACACCCTCAGAATCGGCCCTATGCAAGTTTCAGCGCTTCCCGCCAAACCCGCATAGAAACGATTCAAAGGTGCCCACCAGGCACTTGCGTGCGGGTGGAAAACAAAGTAATAACATTGCACAACAGTCCTTGATGGGACCCACAGAACAAATATATATACAACACGACTCCATGAGTCAAGAATACAGATATACAGAACAAAGATCCAAATCACCTTGAAAACGATAGAGCGTCCAGCTACGGACAAGATGCAAATGGGGCTAAGAGCCCTGAAGAATAACCAATGGCGTCCATAATCCTGCCAAGCCAAGCGAAAGGGTAACCACGCTATGACGTCGATCTCAAAACCTGCTTAAACAAAAGGGGTGCCGACAAAGGCAAAGGAAAGAGAGCGGTCGATTGAGGCCAAGACAGCGAGGCTAGAATTGGCGGTCCTCGCCTACATAGGTATGGTGGATTTGGCAGCGCGGCATGCACTAATCAACCTATAGAGACTCGATACAACTGGCGGCTATCAGAGAGGGATAAGAAAGATCTATTCGGATCCAACCTAAATCTAACACCAAACAAACCCATCCTGGTATTCCCCCTCGATACCAACCGAGAAAGTCAGAGAACTCACGGTTGGCAGTTTTATTTATTCAGTTATCATTGCAGCAATTACTAGTCAGGTATAGATAGTCATCCTGATAAAATAAGCAGTGGGCACTTTTAGTTAACCATTCCGTTATAGTTGCAACACTTACTAATCAGATACAAATAGCATGAGATAACCCCAAAACCCAGCAGTTGTTGATACTTTTATTTAGCCATTCCGTTATAGTTGCGATACTTACTAGTCAGATACAATGGTCGCAAGCGACAACCAAAACAAGCAATTGTTGGCAGTTTTATTTAGCCATTCCATTATAGTGAAGCTGATTACTAGTCATTATAAAGTCAAATTTATAGCACTACTTTAGTTATAGTTGTCTATGATCGAGATCTTGCTCCAAGTCGTCGTCCATAACCGCGGACACGGCTTTGAAAGTTTTACCTGCAGGGTGCACAAATAGCAACACACTCGATCAACCTAGGAAAAACCAAATCAAAACCCAACGAGGCTTTCACGACAAAGCAATCACGATTGAGAAATATTTGAGGCCACCCCATTAAGTACACCATAGAAGTTAATGACTCGAGACGGACTCAAGGTTTGCGCCAATGGTCAGTAGCGACTAGGAACCCAAAAGCTGGGCTTGTCGATACCGCGAAAACACTCCGCTTACTTAAGCGATGTGCTCCTCGCAAATCGTAAATAAAGCGGTAAAGCATGGCATAGGTACATGATAGTAAATAAAACCTCAAACTAGTTTGTGCCCCAAGAAATAAGAAATGAATCAAGCTCGGCTGGGGTCCCATAATCCTCCCGGATGTGGATAGCGCGAATATTCAAGGAACATGTATCAAGTACTCGGGGTCCTACGGGACACAAGTGGACGGTTAACAACCAAATAACATATATTGCCCACCTGTGCCTCTGCTTACCTACTTCAATTTTAGTTGTTAAACAGTAATTAAAGTAAACGATAATGAAAGTCATGATCATCTCCAACCTTAAACATACGGCAACACTCCAACAACTGTGGTACTGGACGACACGCAACAACACTTGAGCAAGCGACTACGACGCGCAAGTCCAACTATCTACCAAACAACAGGTAATAGGATGTGTCCAAGGCAATATAAGGCTGCAAGGGATATCACGGGTACGAAAACTAGAGCATCGCAACACAGATAGCAATAGTTCAACAGGAGGGAGTAAATACTATAAAAGTAAGATAGGTAGAAAGGGGGAGGTGCTCGCCTGAAAACATTGTCGAAGATTCAACCGAAGATCGGGTCGACACTCGCATCAACTCAACGGCCTTATCCGCGAAGAACCAAAACACTAGAATAAACACCGGATGCACTATTTAATACTACGGCAAAAGATCGGGCATGATGCATGTATGATGTATGACATGGCAAAGGTGCGATGCAATTAGGCCATATTGCGGAACCGGGTCCGACAATATTTAGGTGGTTCATGTTGTTTAGCTACCCATAATTTAAATGTTGTCTTAACATGGCAAAATATATCACCGGTTCGCTACACAAATTTAAATGGGGCCAATATTAGACTAGATAAGCCCGCATATGACCCCATATTTAATTATTAGGTGTGTCGATAAAAGACCCCAACCCACATGATATGCATGCGAGATGAACAATTAATATGCAACAAGTTTTATATAAAACATTTATAAAATAGGGCTCGGGAAAAAGGGTCACACATCTGGGTTCGGGAGATCTTGGGGTTCCGGGGTTCGGGGTTCGGTCTCAGGGTTCAGGGTTCGACGGGGTCGGTCTCGGACAACGGAAGTAGATCTTGTCGCACCCGAAAAGGAGGACTTGGTTTGTGTCGGGGGCGCATCGGACTCGCCCTGGTCGGTGCCGATCTTGCCGTCACGAAGGTCTTGTCGGGTCGTCGGTCTTGTCGTTTCACGGCGGAGATCTTGGTGTCCCGGGTCTCGGCGTCTCCGGATCCGAGAGGAAGAACTTGACGTGCCGGGATGAAGAACTTGACGTCCTTCGGTTCTATGTCGACGGTCTTGGTGTCCTCGATGGAGAACTCGGTGTAACCGTGTCGACGACCTTGGCGTCCGGGAAGAAGTACTTGTCGCATCTGTGGCCTTCGGGTCGAAGAACTTGGCACGCCCGGGTTCGGTCTTCGGGATCGGGGTCTTGACGCCTTTGAACCCGGGGACTTGGCTGTGGCATCCCGCAAAACCACTACTAGAAAATCGCGTTGAATTTGTGCATTGCATCGTCATCATCATGCATTGTTGGCCAAAACTATTTTTCGCAACACCCGTTTTGTTTTCTAAAACGCCCCCTCTTGATTCAAACACCAAAACCGGGTCCCCGGAATATTTTGTTTTGGCCGCTATCGGTTTGCAGACGGCCCGTTTAAATCAAATAAAGTATTTATTTATTTTAGTAGGAGCAGTCGAACGGGCCAACCCGACCCGAACGACCGCCCCAGATTTTTTCCAAACGGTCCACCTACCCCTGCCCTTCTAATCCTAAACCCACCTAAAACTCTACCCAACCCATCCCTCCACCTCACCCCACCCAATGATCTGCTGCCACCTCAGCTTCCCTCTCCCCCTCTACCAATCCAGTGCCGCCACGTCACCTTGGCCTCTCCACCTCTCTCCTCCACCACACAACTCCCCACCAACACACGCACGCACACACGCCAACCCCACACGCCAAGGTGGTCCCTGTCCCCTGGGCCCCACTACCAACCGACCCCCCCAGACCAACCTTCCCAGCCTTGGTCCCACGGGACCCACAGCGCCCACCTCTCCTCACGCGCCTGCTTCTTCCCGAGGCTCTCCCTCACAGGCCCGCCAAGCACCACCCGTCGCGAGTCCCCTCTCCCACCCGCGCAGCGCGGCCAACCGCCAGCGCCCTTCCTCCTGGGCGTCGCTCACGCCGCCACCGCCCGCCGCCGTAGCCCGCTGCGCTTGAGCCCGCCAGCCACCGCGACCGGCGCTTCCCTCTCCGCGACTGCCGCCGCCAACCCGCCCCTGCCGTCGTCCTCAACCGTCTCCACCAGCAGCTTTCCGGCGCCTCTCGCCGCCGTCGAACGCCCGGCCACCGCCTTTCCAGACGCCACCACGGAACCACGCGACACCGCCCCCGCCTTCCTGTTCGGCGTCGCGCGCCGTCGCTCACGGCTCCATGCCCTGCTGCTGCCTCGGTTATGTGTTTGGGCAGGCGGCTAGTAGACGTTCGGCGGACCCTAACACACGGTGACAATCTTCCGGAGATGTGGCCGTGTCGCCCCAAAAGCCCCTAAGAACGCATGCAAGGTCTACTTCACGGATCCCCAGTTCGCCATCGATCCCGAAGGCGATGGTGTCGGAACCCCGAAGACCGATCCCGGTGCATCGGAGACCGAAGCCTCGACACGCCAAGATCTTCCCCCCCGGAACGTCATGATCGCCCACACGAACCCTAGCGCTTGCTCCCGGAACTCGAAGACCGAACACGGCGTTCTCTCCCTCGTGGATCCGAGGTCCGATCTTCAAACCCTCCGAAGCCGCCAAGATCTCCATGGAACGACAAGTACTTCCCCGGACAACGAGACCCTGTGCGACAAGTGCTTCTTTCCGGACACCGAGGCCGCCGAGAACCCGGACGCCATTCATCTACGGATCGACAAGTGCTCCTAGAGGATGCCCGGTCCCTCACCTCAAGGCTAAGACCGACTGACGGGCGGACCCGGAGATCGACGACGACAAACGGCACCGACCAAAACGAATCCGATGCCCGACGCGTAACAAGTACTTGCCGAACGTCAGGACTCCGTGAGACGTCAAGACCAACAACATGGCCCGACCACCGCGGATGCGACAAGATCTACCTCTTTAGCCGAGACCGAACCCGTCGAACCCTGGACCCCGACCCCGAACCCCGGAACCCCAAGTCCGTCGAGACCCCTCAATGTGTGAACCCTTATCCGAGAACCCTATTTTATAACATAATAACTTGTTGCATACTTAATTGTCATACTCGCATGCATATCTGTGGTTTGGGGGCCTTATGCCGATTCACCTAATAATTAAATATGGGGCCCATATGCGGGCAAATCTAGTCTCATATCGGCCTCATTTAAACTTGTGTAGCGGACCGGTGAAACTTTCTGCCTTGTTAAACAACATTTAAACTGCGGGGGTTCTAAATAACTTAAACCACCTAAATAATTGTCGGGACCCCGGTTCCACTTAATATGACCTAATTGCATCGCACCTTGCCATGCCATACATCATACATGCATCATGCCGATCTTTTGCCGTGTATTAAATATTGCATCCGGGTTTCTTCTAGTGTTTTGCTTCTTCGCGGATAAGGCCGTTGAGTTGATGTGAGTCAGCCCGATCTTGGATGAACCTTTCGCAATGTTTTCAGGCGAGCATCTCCCTCTTTCTACCTATCTTACTTTTATAGTCTTTATTCCCTCCTGTTGATCCATTGCTATCTGTGTTGCGGTGCTTTAGTTCTCGTACCCGTGGAATCCCTTGCCGCCTTATATTGCCTTGGACACACCCTATTACCTGTTGTTTGGTAGATAGTTGGACTTGCGCGTCGTAGTTGCTTGCTCAAGTGCTGATGTGTGTCGTCATATGCCACAGTTGCTAATGTATTGCCGCATGTTGATGTTGGAGATGATTCTAGTTTTACTTATTGTCACTTTAATTTCTGTTTAACAACTAAAATTGAAATAAGCAGAGGCATCGGTGGGTGATAGCAAATATTTGGTTTCCGAACGCCCACTTGTGTCCCGTAAGACCCCGAGTACTTGATACCTGTTCCTTGATTTTATGCTATCCACATCCGGGAGGTATATGGGACCCCCGAGCCGAGCTTGATTCATTCTTATTTCTTGGGGCCACAAACTAGTTTGAGGTTTTATTTATCTGCTTATGCCATGTTTCTTTGCTTTATTTACGATTGTGCGAGGAGCACACTGTACAGTTAGGATCATGGCACGATTCCGCGGTGTCGACAAGCCCAGCCACACTTGGGTTCCCGATCGTTCACAAAGTCCCCATAACCTTGAGGCCGTCTGAGCTTGCTTACTCGTTCGGATTCTACTTAAGGGTGGCCTCAAATATTTCGAATCCTGTGATTGTTGTCGTGAAAGCCTCGTTGGGTTTTGTTTTGGTTTTCGAGGTTGATCGGCGTGTGTTGCTATTGGTGCACCCCGCGGTAAAACTTTCTCAAAGCCGTGTCCGCGGATATGGACGACTTGGAGCACATATCTCGATCATAGACAAGCATAACTAAAGTTTATCGCTATAAATTTGACTTATAATGACTAGTAATCAGCTTCACTATAATGGAATGGCTAATCAATACCGCCCACAATTGCTTGTTTGGTTGTCGCTTGCGACAATTGTATCGACTAGTAAATCTTGCAACTACAAGCGAATGGCTGAATAAAAGTACTAACAACCTGCTGGGTTTATGGGTTATCTCATGTTAATCGTGTCGACTAGTAAGTGTTGCCACTATAACGGAATGGTTAACTAAAAGTGCCACCGCTTACTTTATCGGGCGATTATCTAAATCGACTAGTAAAGTGCCACAACTATAATGAATAAGTAAGCGCCAAGCGTGTGAGTTCCTCGGTTGCCTTCCTCGTTTGGTCTCGAGGAAACACGAGATGGGTTTGTTTGGTGTTAGCCTCGTGTTGGAACCGGATAGGTCATTCTCACCTCCCCGATAACCGCCAGTTGTATCGAGTCTCTATAGGTTGTTTTAGTGCATCTTCGCTGCCGCTTGATCCACCATACCTATGTGGCGAGGGCCCAATTCTAGCCTCGCTGCATCGCCTCGATCGACGCTCCTTCTTTGTTTTTCGCTTTGCCCTTTCGGCACCTTTTGTTAAGCAGGTTTTGAGATCGGCCGTTAGGTGGTTACCCTTCCCGCTTGGCACAGGCGGTTATGGACGCCATTGGTTATTCTTGAGGGCTCTTAGCCCCATTTGCATCTTGTCCATAGTGGACGCCTATCATTCTCAAGGTGATTTGGATCTTTGTATATTATATTCGTATTCTTGACTCTTTGAGTCATTGTTATATATATCTGCCTGTGGGTCCCATCGAGGGTTGTGTAATGTTATTACTGCCGTTTTCCACCCATGCGAAAGTGCTGGTGGCACCTTTGAATCGTTTCTATCGGGTTTGGTGAATTTTGCCCAAATTTGCATAGGTCCGTCTCGAGGTGTTACTGAGTGGTATCGAGCTCAGCGGTTGCGATACCCCACAAGTCCACTGAGGAAACCTAGCTAACGGAGGTAGAGTGTCAAAACTATTTTGCAAAACGGTTGGATAGTTACGGTTAGGTCGATTTTACTCCTTACCCTCCGCTATTCTCCTCTTACCTCGGCGTGTTTTGAATCGCTCTCTTCTCTCTCTTGAGTCCAGGAATTCTCGTGGTTGGGTTTCGATCTTCGTACCTTCGCTTTCTCCCTTTTGTAACGGAGGTGCTACGACCGTCAATCTGCAACTTGTCTGTTGTATCCTTCCTCCAATCTGTTGTTCTTGAGCTCTTTATCCATATGTGTTCCTTGCCGGATATCTGTGTCGTTGAAAAACATATGAGAAGGACGAGCTTTGGTGAAGTTGGGGTTAACCTTGAGCATGTGTTGTTCATGCCAATGGAACCATCGCGGAACCTAATCAGTGTGTCTTTCATACGATTTCTGCTGGCAACACTCCCTTGTTTCCGAACATTGCTTGTCGAGATCTTCAGTCTAATTCCGAGAGTTGGATGCTTAATCCGCTTATTCGTGTGCAGAGTAATGGTTTGAGTGTGGGATGGAGTAGCTACCCTACCACCGCTCTTATCATTCGCTCTTGTACGTCGAATCAGTGGATCCAGCAGTTTACTCCGTCCACGGAAGTTAGGGGTGGCCTTATTTGCGATACCTCTACCTTCGACCTTTTGTTCCCGGAGTGCTCCCTCGACGATCAGGAACAACGACCCTTTGTTGGTGGTGTCGACAATTTCCAGATGAAGAAGGAACCCTCGTTAGTGGTGTCGCGAGGATCTATACGATGCGAGAAGATGCAGATCGCCGACCTTCCTTCCGGTACCATGAGGCGGATCTCGAGGGCGAGATCCATTGTTAGTGGTGTCGAATTGTGGCATCCATAAAACCACTACTAGAAAATCGCGTTGAATTTGTGCATTGCATCGTCATCATCATGCATTGTTGGCCAAAACTATTTTTCGCAACACCCGTTTTGTTTTCTAAAACGCCCCCTCTTGATTCAAACACCAAAACCGGGTCCCCGGAATATTTTGTTTTGGCCGCTATCGGTTTGCATCGGCCGTTTAAATCAAATAAAGTATTTATTTATTTTAGTAGGCGGTCGAGCAGGCCAACCGACCAACGATCGCCCTGATTTTTTCTAAACGGTCCACCTACCCTGCCTCTTCTAATCCTAAACCCACCTAAAACTCTACCCAACCCATCCCTCCACCTCACCCCACCCAATGATCTGCCACCTCGGCTTCCCTCTCCCCTCTACCAATCCAAAGGTCTGCGCCGTCACCTTGGCCTCTCCACCTCTCTCCTCCACCACACAACTCTCCCAAGACACCAACACACGACGCACACACGCTGGGCTACCCCCACACGCCGCGTGGTCCCATCCCCCCACTACCAACCGACCCCCCTGACCAACCTTGAGCCCGGTCCCATTGGACCCACCCACCTACCGCCTCCCCACGCGCCTGTGCTTCTTCCCGAGCGGCTCTCCTCAGCGCCGCCCGCAAGCACCACCCGTCATGAGTCCCCTCTCCCCAATCCTACCCGTGCCAGCTGCCCGCGCCCTTCCTCCTTAGCGTCGCTCACCGCGCGCCGCCCGGCAGAGCTCGCCCGCCCGCTGCCCGAGCCGCAGCGCCCGCGACCGGCGCCCCTCTCCGCCTCGTGGACGCCCGCTCTCCAACCGCCGCCCTGCCGTCAAATCTCTCAGCCGTCTCACGGCAGCGCCTCTGCCGCCTGTCGCCGGCCACCGCCTTTCCCAGACGCCACCACGGAACCACGCGACACCGCCTGCGCCTTCCTGCTCGGCGTCGATCGCGCCGTCGTTCGCCGGCTCCATGCCTGCCGCGCCTGGTTATGTGTTTGGGCGGCGGCTAGTAGACGTTCGGCGGACCCTAACACACGGTGACAATCTTCCGGAGATGTGGCCGTGTCGCCCCAAAAGCCCCTAAGAACGCATGCAAGGTCTACTTCACGGATCCCCAGTTCGCCATCGATCCCGAAGGCGATGGTGTCGGAACCCGGGCCGATCCGGTGCATCGGAGACCAAGCCTCGACACGCCAAGATCTTCCCGAACGCCATGATCGCCCACGAACCCTAGCGCTTGCTCCCGGAACTCGAAGACCGAACACGGCGTTCTCTCCCTCGTGGATCCGAGGTCCGATCTTCAAACCCTCCGAAGCCGCCAAGATCTCCATGGAACGACAAGTACTTCCCCGGACAACGAGACCCTGTGCGACAAGTGCTTCTTTCCGACACCGAGGCCGAACCGGACGCCAGTTCATCTACACGGATCGACAAGTGCTCCTAGAGGATGCCCATCCCTCACCCGAAGGCCAAGACCGACTTCGGACGCGGACCCGACGAGATCGGCGACGACAAGAACAAACCACCAAAAACGAATCCGATGCCCCGACGTATCAAGTACTTCGCCGAACGTCAAGGACTCGCGTGAGACGTCAAGACCAACAACATGGCCCGACCGCGGCGATACAAGATCTACCTCTTTAGCCGAGACCGAACCGTCGAACCACGGACCCCGACCCGAACCCGGAACCCCAAGTCCGTGAGACCCCTCAATGTGTGAACCCTTATCAAGAACCCTATTTTATAACATAATAACTTGTTGCATACTTAATTGTCATACTCGCATGCATATCTGTGGTTTGGGGGCCTTATGCCGATTCACCTAATAATTAAATATGGGGCCCATATGCGGGCAAATCTAGTCTCATATCGGCCTCATTTAAACTTGTGTAGCGGACCGGTGAAACTTTCTGCCTTGTTAAACAACATTTAAACTGCGGGGGTTCTAAATAACTTAAACCACCTAAATAATTGTCGGGACCCCGGTTCCACTTAATATGACCTAATTGCATCGCACCTTGCCATGCCATACATCATACATGCATCATGCCGATCTTTTGCCGTGTATTAAATATTGCATCCGGGTTTCTTCTAGTGTTTTGCTTCTTCGCGGATAAGGCCGTTGAGTTGATGTGAGCTTCGCCCCGATCTTCGGATGAACCTTTCGGCAATGTTTTCAGGCGAGCATCTCCCTCTTTCTACCTATCTTACTTTTATAGTCTTTATTCCCTCCTGTTGATCCATTGCTATCTGTGTTGCGGTGCTTTAGTTCTCGTACCCGTGGAATCCCTTGCCGCCTTATATTGCCTTGGACACACCCTATTACCTGTTGTTTGGTAGATAGTTGGACTTGCGCGTCGTAGTTGCTTGCTCAAGTGCTGATGTGTGTCGTCATATGCCACAGTTGCTAATGTATTGCCGCATGTTGATGTTGGAGATGATTCTAGTTTTACTTATTGTCACTTTAATTTCTGTTTAACAACTAAAATTGAAATAAGCAGAGGCATCGGTGGGTGATAGCAAATATTTGGTTTCGACGCACTTGTGTCCGTGAAGACCCCGAGTACTTGATACTGTTCCTTGATTTTCGCTATCCACATCCGGAGGTATATGGGACCCCCGAGCGAGCTTGATTCATTCTTATTTCTTGGGGCCTAAACTAGTTTGAGGTTTTATTTACGATCTGTACTTATGCCATGTTTCTTTGCTTTATTTACGATTGCGAGGAGCACACTGCGCTTTAGGATCATGGCACGATTCCGCTGTGTCGACAAGCCCAGCCACACTTTGGGTTCCCGATCGTTCACACCGTCCCCATAACCTTGAGGCCGTCTCGAGCTTGCTTACTCCGCTGCGGATTCTACTTAAGGTGGCCCCCAAATATTTCTGAATCGTGATTGTTCACCGTGAAAGCCTCGTTGGGTTTTGTTTTGGTTTTCCGAGGTTGATCGAGGCGTGTGTTGCTATTGGTGCACCCGGCGGGTAAAACTTTCAAAAAGCCGTGTCCGCGGATATGGACGACTTGGAGCACGATATCTCGATCATAGACAAGCATAACTAAAGTTTACTGCTATAAATTTGACTTATAATGACTAGTAATCAGCTTCACTATAATGGAATGGCTAATCAATACCGCCCACAATTGCTTGTTTGGTTGTCGCGACAATTGTATCGACTAGTAAATCTTGCAACTTCTAGCGAATGGCTGAATAAAAGTACCAACAACCGCCGGGTTTATGGGTTATCTCATGTTAATCATGTCGACTAGTAAGTGCTGCCACTATAACGGAATGGTTAACTAAAAGTGCCCATCGCTTACTTTATCGGACGATTATCTAAATCGACTAGTAAAGTGCCACAACTATAATCGAATAAGTAACCGCCAACTGTGAGTTCTCGGTTGCCTTCCTCGTTTGGTCTCGAGGAAACACCAGGATGGGTTTGTTTGGTGTTAGCCTCGTGTTGGAACCGGATAGGTCATTCTCACCTCCCCGATAACCGCCATTGTATCGAGTCTCTATAGGTTGTTTTAGTGCATCTGCCGCCGCTTGATCCACCATACCTATGTAGGCGAGGACCGCCAATTCTAGCCTCGTGTCTTCGCCTCGATCGACGCTCCTTCTTTGTTTTTCTGCTTTGCCCTTTCGGCACCCTTTTGTTAAGCAGGTTTTGAGATCGGCCGTTAGCGGTTACCCTTCCGCTTGGCTCAGGGTTATGGACGCCATTGGTTATTCTTCGTGGCTCTTAGCCCCATTTGCATCTTGTCCGTAGGTGACGCCTATCATTCTCAAGGTGATTTGGATCTTTGTATATTATATCTGTATTCTTGACTCTTTGAGTCATTTATATATATCTGCTTACATGGGTCCCATCGAGGACTGTTGTGTAATGTTATTACTTCGTTTTCCACCCGCACGAAAGTGCCTGGTGGGCACCTTTGAATCGTTTCTATGCGGGTTTGGTGAATTTTGCCCAAATTTGCATAGGTCCGATTCTGAGGGTGTTACATTGGCCATCGTATCCGTGTGGACGGTCTCGTGGTTCCATGAAGGAGGACTTGGGGTGCGGTGCCCTACGGTCTGCGAGGAAGAACTTGGCGTTGGTTGAGAACTTCGAGGAGCGTCGCCGATTGATCAATGCGGTTGATCTTGACTCCACTTATCCTGACAAAACCCCTTTTGGTAGCATCTCATCTACTTAGACATTATATCAAGAAGATCGAGACACGCTGCCTTGGTTTTGAGCTGAACACCGTGAGGACCTTGGCGTCCAAGGAAGCTGCAGGAGCGAAGCCGAGCTCCAAGTCGGGGCCGCGCAGGCAAGCGCGACACTGGGGCGGTGCGGCCGACGCACACGACCGGAGGCCCGGAGACACGCGGCAGGGAGGGCAAGGGCGCCGCGAACAGCGATGTTGGAGTTGCAAAACAGAGACGACCGGAGGTTCTGGACATGGCGTTGTGCCTGCACGGGAAGAGGACGGTCCGCATGAGAGGTGGAGCCAGCGGCACGGCCGAAGCGGGCGGCGGCGCCAGCCAGACGGGGAGGCTGCCATGGAGCGGACCTGTGGCGGTGAGTAGAGGAGGCGAACGCCGGAGATGAGGTGACCGGCGACGGGTCACATGGACGGGCAGGCGGAGGGCGGCCGACCTGACGAGGGCGAGGCGGGACTCGGGTGGGGCGCCCGCGGTCGGCAAAAAGAGGAGAGAGGTCGCCGAGGCAGGGGCAGGGAGTCGGGGACCATGGCGGTGGCCGGATGGAGAGCGGAGCGGCCAGGCGGCAGCAAGAGTGAGACGTGAGGGCGACGCCACGTGGAGATGCGGCGGCCCTGCGAGCTTGGCGGTCGGAGGAGGTGGCAGCGACTAGGAGCTTGTCAGCGAGCTAGGGCTTCAGGCGGAGGAGGGCGAAGCGGCGATTGACCGCCGCAGGGGAAGGGAGGCGCGGCGAGGCAGAGGGTGGTGGCGAGCGGCGGCGCCCGGCGAGGGGAGAGGAGGGAGAGGAGGGCGCCGGCCGGAGGGGAGGAAGAAGGGGGCGGGTTCGAGCGGGGGAGGAAGAGGTTGGTGGGGGAGTGGTGGGGCCGGGGGTGGGTGAGTGGTGGCCAAGGCGGGGCGGGTGGTGTCTTGAGACCTAGAGAGAGAGAGAGGGTGGTTGCGGTGTGCGTTGTGTGCGTGTGGGGCCAGGGTGGCAGGGGTGTTGAGTGTGTGGGGTTAGGGTGGGGCCTAGGGAGAGAGGCAGGGCCAGCTGGGATTGGTGAGGTGGATGTGTGGAGTGATGAGGTGGAGGGCACGGTGAGGTGGCAAGCTGTGGTTGGTCGGGGTGAGGTGGAGGGGGCTGGGTAGACTAGGTTTAGGTAGAAAAGGGTCTAGGTTTTAGGTTTTATTATTTTGTAAGATACTCATTTGTTTTGTTTTGTTTTAAATCTTTTTAGCAAATAATTTTTAGTTAAATAGTTTAGCAGATAATTAATAAACTTTCTTTCGAAATAAAAGAAGGTTAATTTTAGAAAACAAAATTAGGCTTATTGAAAATAGTTTCAGGCAAACAAATGCATGATGATGACGATGCTCAAAAGCAATGCACAAAACAACGCGATTTTCTAGTAGTGGTTTTTGCGGGATGCCACAATTCGACACCACTAACAATGGATCTCGCCCTCGAGATCCGCCTCATGGTACCGGAAAGAAGGGTGGCGACCTGAATCTTCTCGCACCGTGTAGATCCTCGCGACACCACTAACAAGAGGTCGTTGTCCGGGTTCGTCGAGAGAACACTCCGGGAACAAAAGGTCGAAGGTAGAGGTATCAACAAATAAAGCCACCTCTAAATCCGATAGAAAGAGAGAACCGATGCATTCTCATCCACTTCAATGTACAAAAGCGAATAGAAGGGGTAGTCGGCATGGGGGCCAATCCATCACGCACCCAAACTATTACTCGGCACAATCAGTAGAAAAGAGTGCAACCATTCTCGGAATCAGACTGAAGATCTCGACAATCGAGGTTCAGAAACAAAGGAGTGATGCAGACTCTGCATCGAATCTGGCGTAGATGATGTCGTCGCGTCGGAAAACACCGGGAGGCACGAGAAGGAACAAATAGAAGTCCACCAAACGGAGGATTCCTCGGATAGCATGAAGACCAGATGGTAGAACACCGTTATCAAAGGAGGAAGCGAAACTCGAAGGTACGGAACCCAACCACGAAATCTGGACTTGAAGAAAGGTAAGAGAGTGGATTCAAAACACGCAGAGGTAAGAGGAGAATAGCGGAGGGTAAGGAGTAAAATTAGACCTAATCGAACTATCCAACCGATTTTGCAAAATAGTTTTGACACTCTACTTCGGTAGTTAGCTAGGTTATCCTACTGATTGGACTTGTGGGTATCAGAATCGCTGGCTCGATACTCTGTAACACTCGAATCGTCCCTATGCAAGTTTCAGCCTTCCGCCAAAACCCGCATAGAAACGATTCAAAGGTGCCACCAGCACTTATGCGGTGGAAAGCGAAGTAATAACATTACACAATCCTCGATGGGACCCATAGAACAGAATATATATACAACACGACTCCATGAGTCAAGAATACGAATATATACAAAACAAAGATCCAAATCACCTTGAAAACGATAGAGCGTCCAGCTACGGACAAGATGCAAATGGGGCTAAGAGCCCGAAGAATAACCAATGGCGCCCATAACCAGGCCAAGCCGAAGGGTAACCTGCTAACGACGCCGATCTCAAAACTGCTTAAACAAAAGGGGTGCTAAAGGGCAAAGGAAAAGAGAGAGCGGTCAAGATCGAGGCCAAGACAGCGAGGCTAGAATTCGCGGTCCGCCTACATAGGTATGGTGGATCGGCAGCGTGGCATGCACTAATCAACCTATAGAGACTCGATACAACCGGCTATCGAGAGGGATAAGAAAGATCTATTCGGGTCCAACCTGAATCTAACACCAAACAAACCCATCCTGGTATTCCCCCTCGATACCAACCGAGAAAGTCAGCCGAGGAACTTGTTGGAGATATGCCCTAGAGGCAATAATAAATGTAGTTATTATTATATCTTTGTGTTTATGATAAATGTTTACATTCATGCTATAATAGTATTAACAAGGAAACATTGATACTTGTGTGATTTGTAAACTTAATTTAAAGTCCCTAGTATAGCCTCTATACTTCACTAGCTTGTTGGTTGATTAATGATTGTGGTTTCCCTATCATGAACATTGAGATGTTATCAATAACAAGATCATATCGTTAGGAGAATGATATGGTGGACATACTCCTATAGATAAGCGTAGCATAAAGATCAAGTCATTTCAATAGTTCAATTGCTATATGCTTTCTGATACATAGTAACCTAATTCCTTCGACCATGAGATCATGCATATCACCTTTACGGATGGATGCTTTGATGACATCAAACACCACACCGTGAATCGGTGGCTATAAAGGTGGCATTGAGTGTTCGGAAAGTATTGGTTGAAACACATGGATCAAGAGTGGGATTTGTCCATCCATATGACGGATAGATATACTGGCCCTCTCGGTGGAATGTCATCCAATTAGCTTGCAAGCATGTGGGCTCACAAGGGATCACATATCACGAACGAGAAAAGAGTACTTATCGACGAGGTTGAACTAGGTATGCAGAGATACCGACGATCATAACCTCGGATAAGTAAACTATCGTGAGACAAAGGGAAATTGGTATCGTATGTAAGTGGTTCATTCGATCGCAAAGTAATCGTAGAAATATGTGGGAGCCATATGAATTTCCAGATTCCTCTATTGGTTATTGTTCGGAGAAGTGTCTCGATCATGTCCACATAATTCACGAACCGTAGGGAGACACACTGAAGGATTCGACGTTGTTTGAGTAGTTATGGTATTATGAGAAAGAGACCGAATGTTGTTCGGAGTCTCGGATGAGATCCGGGATATCACGAGGTGATCCAGAATGGTCCGGAGAATAAGATTCATATAAGGAAAGTCCCGTTTCGGAGTTCGGGAATGATTCCGGTGTTTTCATCGGGAATGTTCTAGAAGGTTCCGGAATGTCCGGCACTCCGGAGGGGAAGGGGTACATGAATGTGTCATTGCATATTGGAATGATTGCATCATGTACTAAGTGTTCTCGTTGTTCCAAATAAAGGATTAAATTGAATCCTAAACTGAAAAGTCAAATAGCAAGTTTGAAAAGTCAAACGGCTAAAACAGGAAAGAGAGGGAAAGAGGAAAGAGGGGGCAAACCGAGTTGGGGAGGGAATCCCTCCTCCAACCGGCGGCGCCTCCACCAAGCCGAGTTGGGGAGGGACTACCCTCCCTCCCCTTGGCCCCTCCACCTATAAAAGGAGGGGCAGGGCTCCCTCCTCTAGATACACAAGTTCCTATCCTCTAATCTAAACCCTAGCCAAAGCCTCCGGTTTAGAGACGTTTTGGTTTAGAGCTTCTAATTGCCCTAGCCTTCGGTTTAGAGCCTTCTAATTGGTGTGTCTAAACCCTAGACCACTAATAGCTCTCTCATACTCCACCATAGTCGCTCAAGCGAAGCCTGCGGGATCTCCCTCTACTTAGGTACCACGCCGTTGTCTTCGGAATCGCAGGAGAGTGCTACAACCTCCATTTTCTTTGGAACAAGGGAGAGGAAGGTCTTCACGAAAATGCACCGAACGTGTGACCGATCAGCGTAAGGCTAACGCACCGGAAGGATCGTCTACGATCTTGAGATCGGGAAAATACGACTACATCACCCACGAGAATCCGCCTCGTTAAATACTTTGGAATCTTCGAGGTAAGTTATTCCATCGACTCGTTGCTACAATCTCGTAGATAGATCTTGGCTTGTTTGTTTGTATGCGATAGAAATTTTTGTTTTCCATGCTACAAAACCCTACAAAGGGTATCGAGCCGTGTCTATATGTAGATCATTGCGAGTAGAACACAATGGTCATTGTGGGCGTTGATGCTTTTATTGTCGATTGCTTCTTGTGTACTTTGCATCTTGCGGTATGTTGGGATGAAGCAGCGGGCTAACCTTACATGACATCGTTCATGAGACTTGCTCCACGCTTGACATGCAACTTGTATTGCATAAGTGGCTTTATGGTGCTCGTTTCTCCTAGCATAGTTAAGATCCAATTTACAACGGTGATCAACAATGCTAGTATCAATGTTGTGGTTCTTGTTCGTAAGTTAGAACGACACTTATTGAAATCCCCAAACCACGTAAAATATGCAAAGAAAGTAGGCGCCTAACTTTGTTTTGCGGTGTCAAATGATGTGATATGGCCATGATTGTGATTATATTTGATGTATGCAATGTTCCTTATTGTAAGTTGGCAACGGCGGGAGCCATATGGTTGTTTTAATTTATGTTAAGACCCGTGTCTATTCAAAGTAGTTGTAATAGTTGAAGCCGTGGACGACAACCATGGAGAAGCGCCATTGACCTTGATGCAATGCCGGTGATGATGGAGATCATGTTCGTGCTTGAAGATGGAGATCGAAGCACAAAGAAGAAAGGCCATATCATATCACATATTATTGAATTGCATGTGATGTTAATCCTTTATGCATCTTGTATTGCTTAGTAGACGACGGTAGCATTATAAGATGATCCTCATGCACATGAATTTCAAGTCATAAAGTGTTCACCCTTAGTTAGCACCGCTATAAAGCTTGTTGTTTCAAGCACCACGTGATGATCGGGTGTTAGATTCTGCAAGTGTATACAACGTGAGCAAGCCAGATTTGCTCATGCAGAAACTAAGGTTTGATCTTGACGAGCCTAGCATGTACATACATGGTCTCGGAACACGGATCACCGAAAGGTAAATCATGAATCATATAGTAGATATGATGAACATGACGATTGTTCGCCATTGAAACTATATCAATTCTCGTGATGATCGGTGTTGATGTAGTGGATTTGGTTCATGTCATCACTAAAACAATGTGAGGGATGTTGTTTTGAGTGGGAGTTCACCTAGGTTAATTTTATTATTAATTTGAACTCAATTTGTCATAAACTTAGTCTAAACTATTGCAAATATGTTGTAGATCAATGGCAGCCCCTACCATCAATTTTAATGCCCTAGAGAAAGAAAAGTTGAAAAACAATGGAAGCAACTTCATGGATTGGTTCCGCAACTTGAGGATTGTCCTCACAGTTGGTAATTTGACCTATGTGTCGGATGCACATTGGTGACCCACCGCACCGATGCCGATGAAGTAAAGAATGTTTACCTCGCTTCTAAGAATCAAGATCTATAGTTCAAAGGTGCTATCTTGTATGGTTTAGAATCGAGCTTGTAAAAGGTTTGAGAATTCAGACCCATATGATATTGTCGAGGATCTCAAATTGATTTTTGAGACTCATGCGACAATTGAAAGCTATGAGGCTTCTGAAAAGTTCTTTAACTGCAAGATGTAAGAAGGCAGCCCGTCTGAGCATGTGCTTAAGATGTCCGGGCACGCAAACAAACTTCAAAGCTTGGGTATAGTGATTCCTAATGCTTTGGGGATTTACCGTGTCCTCCAATCACTACCACCAAGTTACAAGAACTTTGTGATGAACTACAAAATGCGTAATATGAACAAGACGCTAGAACTCTTGCCGTGTTGAAATCTGCAGTGGAGATCAAGAAAGAGCACCAAGTGTTGTTGGTCAATAAGACCACCAAATTCAAGAAAGGCAAGTCTAAGCAAGGGACACTTCAAGAAGGGTGGTAAGAAAGTTACCACGGTGAAAGAAGACCAAGGCTGGACCCAAGCCCGACATCGAGTGCTTTATTGCAAGGAGAAGGTCACCGAAGCGGAATTGCCCAAAGTACTTGGCGGATCTGAAGAACGGCAACATCAAGAAGAAAGGTATATCCGATATACATGTTATTGATGTGTATCTCACTAGTACCGTAGTAGTTCGGTATTTGATCGGTTCGGTTGCTCATATTTGTAACTCAAACAAAGCGCAGAATCAAATCAAGCTAGCGAAGAACGAGGTGACGGCGCGCTGGGAAACGGATCAAAGGTTGATGTGATCGGTCGGCACGCTACCCTTCATCTACCATCGGGATTAGTTTTATACTTAAATAATTGTTATTTAGTGCCGTGTTGAGCATGAACATTATATCGGGATCTTGTTTATTAAGTAGACGGTTACTTGTTTAAGTCCGAGAATAATGGTTGTTCAATTTATATGAGTAATATGTTTTATGCACATGCACCTTTGATAGATGGTCTATTCTTATTGAATCTCGATAGTGGAAATACACATATCAACAACATTGAGGCTAAACGCTTGAAATCGCGATAATAACCTATATGTGGCAATCGCTGCCTTGGTCACATTGGAGTGAAGCGATGAAGAAACTCCATTCCGATGGACTTCTTGAATCACTTGATTTTGAATCACTTGAAAGATGCGGCATGTCCGATGGGAAAATGACTAAGACTCCATTTTCGGTATGATGGAGCGAGCTACGGACTTATTGGAAATCATACATACCGATGTGTGTGGTCCAATGAGTGTAGCATCGTGATGGTTATCGTTATGTTCTTACCTTCACGGATGACTTGAGTAGATATGGGTATATGTATTTCATGAAACATAAGTCCGAAACTTTCGAGAAGTTTAAGGAGTTTCAAAGTGAGGTAGAGAATCAACGTAACAAGAAGATTAAATTTCTACGCTCGATCGTGGAGGTGAATATCTAAGTTACGAGTTTGGCGAGCATTTGAAGAAATGCGAATACTTTCACAGCTTGACACCGCCGGAACACCACAACAGAATGGTGTGTCCGAACGTCGTAATCGAACTCTCTTAGATATGGTTCGCTCTATGATGTCACTTATGATTTACCACTATCATTTTGGGGTTATGCATTAGAAAGCCGCATTCACTTTAAATAGGGCACCGCCTAAATCCGCTGAAACGACACCGTATGAATTATGGTTTGGGAAGAAACCTAGATTGTCGCTCCTTAAAGTTTGGGGATGCGAAGCCTATGTAAAGAAGTTACAGGACAAGCTTGAACCCAAAGCGAAAAATGCGTCTTCATAGGATACGAAGGAAACTATTGGGTATACCTTCTATCATAGATCCAAGGCAAAATCTTCGTTAAGAATGGATCCTTTCTAGAGAAGGAATTTCTCTCGAAAGAAGTGACTGGAAGGAAAGTAGAACTCGACGAGGTTGTCGAACCTTCTCTCGAAATTGCAGTAGCGCAGCACCGAAGAAGTTCCCGTGGTGCCTGCAATAAGAGAGGAAGCTAATGATGGTGATCATGAAACTTCGTTGAAGTTGCTACAGAGCCTCAAGGTCAACGAGAACTCGTACCACTCCATTGGTATGATCCCGTTATGAGTGTCATGTTGGACAACACCGATGATCCCGAGACATATGAGGAAGCGATGATGAGCCCAGATTCCAATAAATGGCAAGAAGCCATGAAATCCAAGATTGGATCCATGTACGAAAACCAAGTATGGACTTTGGTGGACTTACCAGATGGCAAAGGTCGTCGAGAACAAATGGATTTTCAAGAAGAAAACAGATGTCGATGGTAATTTTATCGTCTATAAAGCTCGACTTGTCGCAAAAGGGTTTCGACAAATTCAAGGAGTTGACTACGATGAGACTTTCTCACCAAGAGAAGCTTAAAGGTGGAGGATTATGCTAGCAATCGCTGCATATTATGATTATGAGATATGGCGATGGATGTCAAAACAGCATTCCTCAATGGAGATATTGATGAAGAGTTGTATATGATGCAATCCAAAGGTTTTGTCGATCCTAAAGATGCTAACAAGGTATGCAAACTTCAACGGTCCATCTATGGATTGAAGCAAGCATCCCGGTTGGAATCAACGCTTTGATAAGGTGATCAAAGTTTTGGTTTTATACAAACTTATGGAGAAGCTTGTATTTACAAGAAAGTGAGTGGGAGCTCAGAGCATTCTTAATACTATATGTGGATGACATATTGTTGATTGGGAATGATGTAGACCTTCTTAATAGTGTCAAAGAATATTTGAATAATAGTTTTTCAATGAAGGATCTTGGCGGCAGCTTACATATTAGGCATAAAGATTTACAGAGATAGATCAAACGCCAAATATCATTGTCACAGAGTACATATTTGGACAAAGTTCTAAAGAGGTTTGAATGGAAGAAAGCAAGAAAGGGTTCTGCCCATGTTGCCCAATACGACCTTGAGTAAAACTCAAAGTCCGACATCGGCAGAAGATAGAGAAAGGATGAGTAAGACTCCCTATGCCTCATCCATAGGATCTCTAATGTATGCCATGCTATGTACTAGACCCGACATTGCATATGTTGTTAGTTTAAATAGCAGATATCAAAGTGATCCAGAGGATCATTGACAATGATCAAAAACATCCTTAAGTACTTGAGAAGAACTAAGGATATGGTTCTTTCTTATGGAGGTGATGAACAACTCGTTGTTAACGGTTACACCGATGTTAGTTGGAACACCGATCCGGATGATTCTAAATCACAACTGGATAATGATTTATTTATTTTGAATGGTGCAGCTTAGTCGGAGGAGTGCAAAGCAAAGCGTTGTGGCGAGATCTTCAATCAATCGAATACATGGTCGCTTGGAGGCTTCACAAGAAGCGATATGGATGAAAGAGTTCATTCTGACAATGGGTGTGGTTCTAGTGCCGGACCCAATGCCTATCTCTTTGTGATAACATGGGAGCCATAGCCAATGCAAGAACCAAGGTCACACAAGAAGTCAAGCACATCAAGATGCGTTTTCACGCTATTCGAGAACATATCCGTGATGGGGATATAAAGATTTGCAAAGTACACACAAATCTGAATGTATGATCCGTTGACTAAACCTCTCCCGAGGGCAAAACATGACCAACACCAAACCGCCATGGGTGTTCAGATATTACCATGTAATCTAGATTAGATGACTCTAGTACAAGTGGGAGACTGTTGGAGATATGCCCTAGAGGCAATAATAAATGTAGTTATTATTATATCTTTGTGTTTATGATAAATGTTTACATTCATTCTATAATAGTATTAACAAGGAAACATTGATACTTGTGTGATTTGTAAACTTAATTTAAAGTCCCTAGTATAGCCTCTATACTTCACTAGCTTGTTGGTTGATTAATGATTGTGGTTTCCCTATCATGAACATTGAGATGTTATCAATAACAAGATCATATCGTTAGGAGAATGATATGGTGGACATACTCCTATAGATAAGCGTAGCATAAAGATCAAGTCATTTCAATAGTTCAATTGCTATATGCTTTCTGATACATAGTAACCTAATTCCTTCGACCATGAGATCATGCATATCACCTTTACCGGATGGATGCTTTGATGACATCAAACACCACACCGAATCGGGTGGCTATAAAGGTGGCATTGAGTGTTCGGAAAGTATTGGTTGAAACACATGGATCAAGAGTGGGATTTGTCCATCCATATGACGGATAGATATACTCTGGGCCCTCTCGGTGGAATGTCATCCAATTAGCTTGCAAGCATGTGACTGGCTCACAAGGGATCACATATCACGGGAACGAGAAAAGAGTACTTGTCGGTAACGAGGTTGAACTAGGTATGCAGAGATACCGACGATCATAACCTCGGATAAGTAAACTATCGTGATGTTATCGCCATATTTTGGCCTAAGATGGAGATGGGCCGTGATCAAGATGGGCTTAGAAGATACATATATTCAAGGTGTTGTTGGATCGGCCTAGTGCGTAGATTTGGGCTGAATTGCCCGTGTATCTTGTATCATAGTAGGATTCGTGTTTGTTTAGGTTCCGTTTATGTTTAGGAAAAGATAGAGTTGTAGAATTATTCCAAAAGTAGAGAGTCTCCGGACTATAAATATGTACCTAGGGTTATTGAAAGAAGGAGGACAATCACGTTCACAACAAACACAATCTCTACAAGATCGCCACCCCTTGTTTCTAGGGTTTTTCTCGGTAGTAAGTGTCTTGCCTAGATCGCATCTTGCGATCTAGGCAGATTTACTTATGCGTTGTCCGTGTTACTCGATTAAGCCTTGTTGATGGCAGTAACACCTTTACTACAGATTTGTTAGAGCTAGCATCGATACTTTTACTATGATATCTTATCTATGCTACCTCTAGCTATCTCGCTGCCTTTGCACCTTCTCCGGTGTGAAGGTGGCATCTTGCTTGATTTCGCTTAGTCGATTTGATCCGTTATAGTTGTGCCTTGTTCATCAAGGTTTAGTTTAATATTCACGTGATTAGGCCTCACAAACGGGTTGAACGATCCGTAATACGAAGGTATGGTTTATTGATCTTAGAGGGACGCCCGGAATTGACGTTATGTTGGTTTTAGGCCTTCTAGGATCGGTTTTCTACTATTTTTCGATCTATTAGGCTCAACTACGCTGGACGTTCCGCTATGCAGTGAAAACACCAAACTATCGAGATCGATTTAACTTGTAGTAATTAAGCAAAACCCCATGTTATCATAGATCCAATGCAGAGCCATGGATAATCGGCTCGAAGCCGATTTATGGAAACCGGAGCCGATCACGGCTCGAATTTTACGATACTTGTTTACCGCAGGAAACCAATCGGAACAATCCATCACCTTCCGACTGTATAGGTCGTGGCACGCCGAACCAAGACAGACGCAGGCGTTTGAAGATTTGCGGGCCGTTGACCGAGGGACCAGGCCCACCAGCCGCCTGGGAGCCTCCCGCTCTTCGTGTTGTTCGTCATCGCTCACCGTGAGTTTTGACAGCAACACATTTCGCGCACGGTGGGACCTTCAACAACGTCTACATCAATGTCCGACGCTGCGATGGAGAACAGGCCGTCACGCACGACGAAGCTTCTGCCGAGCACAAAGCGTATGACGAGATCAAAGAGCTTCGGCCGACCTCATCGGCTCTTTTCGAGAGGACCCGACGCTGGCATCGTGGAAGGGATTCTCCCCGAGGGTGCTCGATGAAGTGGATCCGTCTGCTCTTCGAGGAACGCCCAGTGGCTCTACGACAGGAGGTCAACTACATGGTGGCTCATTCTCTACACCGCCACTCGAGAGCCCGGTGAACGCGTCGAACGGGTCGCGTTTCGCGGGTCCAGAGATCATGAAACATCAAGATTCTCCGTCGGGGCCCACTTTAGGAACCCACCAAGGAGAAAGACCGCCCACACCAGGCGCGAATCGCCATTCACACTCGCGGCTCCAGCCGCCAGATCAGCGGCATACATTGTCTACAAGGCCGGAGGCGATCCAGTGATTGCCAATTCCTGTTCGAGCCACCCAAGGAGATCCCGCATGGGTACATATGTGCCTACGTGTCGGATCGCAACAACTTGGCGCATCACCAGATCGCAACCGCAGGAGTGTCCGCGGGGTTCCCCGCAGATCTTCGTGAGCAAAGCGCTCGAGCAACGATGTCCGGATGGACGCCGACAAACAGGCATGGCTAGCCAAGTATGCCATCGAACAAGCCATGAGAGTCTAGCCCTCGCAGCTCAAACAAGGACCAAATCACCGCCATCTTGAGAGATCGCCGTCAGGCTTAAAAGGCGACAATCGGCTTACTCAAAGCCGCACTCAACGAAGTTTGACCTGATTCCACTACCGCCCAAATATAAGCTCCCCGAGTTCTCAAGATTCGCCGGTCGAGGGGTCAAGCTCGATCGAGCACGTAGTCGATACCGCAGCCTAGGTATGATTTCGCATCGATCAAATGCGCGTGAGATTTTTTGCACAATCTCTAACAGACCAGCCTTTGGGTGGTACACCCGCTGCCACCGATTCAATTCGCACTGGAAGCAACTAGAAGAACAGCCCACATCCAATACCATTCGGAGGCTACCGAGGCTGGCATTGCGCACCGGCGCACGATGTAAGCGGGAGAAATCAGAGCCAATACATCCAGCGCTCAGACCATCAAGAACATGTTACTCGCCTGCTTAATCGAGAAGGAAGCAATCGAGCTGGCAGATTGTGCCTCTCAAGACCCATCAAGGACGGGCATTCCGTAGAATACAACTCATTGGCACATGGCCTTAAATCGACGATGTATGAGCAGCGCCACCACCGAGTTGTACCAAGACAAATTCAGACGTCCGATAAGCCCGGTCGATGCGTAAGAGGAAGATCCTACACAGACTGTGAGGTGGCCGTGGCTGAATGGGCTCGGGGCAGATCCGTGGCCTGTAAATGGGTGAAACAAGGGCTGCGAGAGGGTTCGACTTGATGTGAGCAAAGCCGAGCAGATATTCGATCTACCATCAAGGAGAAGTACCGAGGTTGCCCAAGGCCACAAAATCCCTACGGCCAGAGATGAATGGGAGACCATACCGCAAGTGGCATCATTCGCTCACTCACCCCACCAACGAGTGCAAGGAGTCGCCGCCAAATCCAGATGGCTATAGAACAAGGCATGCGATCCTCGCCGCCGCCGCCATGAAAGTGGACACGAACCTGCTCCGTGTCAACATGATAGAGCCTGCCGCCCGAGACGCCAATCGACTTTTCGTTCGGTGTCAACATGGCTGGGTCCGGGCACCACCATGACACGCATAAGGAAGGAGGCGATCATCACTCGGGCAAAGAAAGAGAGAAGGCTGGTCCACGCGACCCAAATGCAATGACGGGAGATACTTATCGAGGAACATGTGAGGAGGGTGCGGTATCGAAGCCACATGCCACGATCTCCTTAAGTATGAGCGCCAAGATGATCAACGGCGCCAAGATAGTGGAGGCAATGAAGGACATGGGCACTCGCCAGAGACCACCCAAAGAGAAGGAAGGCGCACAAACATTGGGATTGCCCTTTTTCAAGCATTGCTGGACGTGGAATGAGCCATTGCCCACACCGACAACCGCCGTAATGTGGACAACGAAAGAAGGGCACGAGGCCAAGACGTTGTTCGAACGCCTAGGACCTCTCCAACCTCGTGAGCCGCCCTAAGGAGTCCGCTGAGCAAGGGCCTTGAGAGGCCCAGGATGACAAAGAAGAAGACAGTGTTTCACCGCCCAAGGTGGTGCCCGATGGACTCGACACACCTGTAAGCGAGGGTGCAACGCCGCGTAACTTAGAAGAGGCAAGCGCAGATTCCACGCGCTAAAGAAAGCACGGCCCGATCCGCCGCCAAAGTAAGGCGATTCGGAGACGGAGGGCCGCGCGACAAGGAAAGAGTGGCGACCTGTTAATAAAAGCCGATGCAGTGCATCGCTGGCACAAACATGGTGTTCGTGTTCCCGCAGAGTTCTCGCCACAAACCAATATGCTACCAAAGGGCACAACTTGATCGCGCCCACGGCGGTTATCTTTGAGAAGCCACGTGAGAAGGGTTACAAACATCCGAAAGCCAGACCGCGGCTACATCAATGGACAACCCGTCAAGAAGATGTTGGTGGACACCGAGCGGCAGTTAATATCATGCCATACCCATGCTACGACGCTTGGGATGCTCCATCGCGACCGATCAAAACCAACGCCACGCTAAGCGACTTCAACGGCTTCGGAAACGCAAGGCGTTCGAACGGGATCCGACTGCGGCAGGAAAACCATACCCACGTCATTTTTCGTCACAAGCAAAAAGTACCTACGCCGCCTTGCTAGGAAGGGATTGATCCACGCTAATCGCTGATTCCATCCACGATGCACCGCGTTTAATACAGGGACGGGATGAAGTGGAGGTCGCCCATGCGCATTTATTCTATCGAGGTTTCCACCGGCATGAACATCCGGAAGCGGAAGACCAAGAGCCGATCTCGAATCAATCTAGACGGCTGCGAACGTATTGAAGCTACAAAAAACGGAGTGAGGCTGGTCTTATCCACTCGCCTTACAGAGTAGAAAAGCCCACGATAATCAGAGGTACGGCCGATCCCAGCGATCGCCCACAAAAAATAAAAAGCAGCGATCATACGACAAGCGGTTCATGTAGTCGAGAGAGATACCGCCCGTAAAATAATAAGGTGTAAACCGCCTTGGCAGATGCAAGAAGAAGGGGCCGATTCAGCGATCGCCCAAATTATTTTTGTTGTCCTCACCCATCGCTTGCCCCGTGTTCAGCGCCGATTCGACAGTGACGGAAAGCTAGGGTATGGGTTTACATCACCGATGAGCTAGAAGAGATCGACATTGGTCCCGGGATAAGCCACGACCAACATTTATCGCCAAAGTTAGAACCAAGTCTGGGAACCGGCGATAGCCCCGCTGAAACAATACCCGCATCGCCGCATGGGACTACACAGATGCTCGGGTTGGACAGAGCATCATCGAGCATCGGCCCCATTAAAAGGATTTCGCCATTTCAACACGAA
This sequence comes from Avena longiglumis, assembly GCA_030063025.1. NCBI lineage: Eukaryota > Viridiplantae > Streptophyta > Magnoliopsida > Poales > Poaceae > Avena > Avena longiglumis. The sequence continues at coordinate 542,349,149 of CP125975.1, forward strand.
AGCACGACAAATGAAGGTCAAATTTTGGAAGAAGTCAAGAAAGAGGTCGAGAAAATGTCGACGCCAAGTTGATCGGACCATGCGTGTATGTCAATGGATTTCTAGCATCGTGCTGAGAGAAGAAGGGCGCCAATGGCGTGTTGCTATAGATTTTCGAGATCTCAACAGAGCTACCCCAAAGGATGAATATCCGATGCCGTGGCGTAAACATTGATCAATGCAGCTGGTCATAAAATTTTGAGCTTCATGGACGGCAATGCCGGTACAACCAGATCTTCATGGCTCCGTAAGACATACACAAGATCGCATTCAGAGTCCCGTGGTCCGTGGGGTTGTTTGAATATGTAGTCATGACGTTTGGAAAAATGCCGGCGCCAAGTATCAAAGGGCCATGAATTATATCTTCCATGATCCGATCGGCAACCGGTGGAAATCTACATCGATGACGTGGTGGTCAAGTCCGCTTCGCAAGGGCACTTGGGCGATCCGCAACGCCCCGACCGAACGAGAAAGTTTGGCCCGAGGATGAATCCAAAGAAGTGTGCCTTCGAGTGACGGGCCGTTCTTGGGTTTTTGGTCCATGAACGCGAATTGAGATCGGCAAGAGTCGAGGCAAGACGTAACAATGAAGCCACCCACTACAAAGAAAGAGCTACGCCTCTCATTGGCAAGATCAACTTCACGACGATTCATCTCTAACTGTCGTGAAGGATAGAGCCGCTCATGGGGCTCGTGAAAATTAAAGTCGACGAGGAATTCACCGGGGCAGAATAAACAACGGCCTTCGACGAGATCAAAGAATATCCGACAAAGCCGCCAAGGTTAGTTCCACCTGCCAGCATAAACCGTTCTACATTTACTTGTCGCTATCGACACGCCCATCGCCTCGGTGGTGGTACAAGTGCATGATGGCTAGAGCGAGTCGTATTCTACATAAGGTAGGATGCCGGACGGAGACGGTATCCAGATATCGACAAGTTGTGCCTCTGTTGTTTTTACATGCACCAAGTCGCGCCACATTTTGCTATCGCCAGAGGTCATCATCATATGCAAGTCGGACGTCATAAAGCACATGCTATCGGCTCCTATGTTAAAAGGCCGATTGGGCAAATGGATGTTTGCATTATCGAGTTTGACATCCGTATCACCGCAAAGCTGTTAAGGGACAGGCCGGCCGATCTTATTGCCGAAAGGATCAACACTAACATAGCAAAGACCGTCCATAAAAGCATGGGCTATGTTTTTCGACGGATCAGTTTGTGACGATGGCTACGCATCGGCATTTTTCGTGTCGCCGGGGCAACATTTTCCTTCTCCATCGATTGTCTACCTCCCACTAACAATGTAGCCGAGCACGAGGCAATACGCAAGGGATGGAGTTACTCCTAAGCCGGAGCGAAGCAAAGGGAAATTTTGAGACTCCAAGTTGGTGATTTCCACTCACGGAGGACTACAAGCGCGGAGCGAGTCCCTCTTCCCATTATGGCTGCACCGCCGATGATGACGCAATTCGTGACATCAACTTCACTTGGATCCCACGAGTAATACCGAGGCAAACGATCTTGCGCAGATAGCTTCAGGTACAAGGATATGGTAGAAGGAGCCGATGTCAGTGCATGCCTAGAAGCAGACGATCGAGAGCCGATATCTTCAATTACTTGAAAGATTCGCTGGGGCACTAAACGGATAAGGTACAAAGCCATGAAGTACGTGCTTATTGGGGATGACATGTTTTACAGACTGGAAGGGCTATTGCTCAAGTTCGGGACGGCCGAGGCCAATCGGCTCCTACACGAGGTACGAAGGAGCCCGTGGAACTCACCAATCGGCTCATAAGATGAAATGGTTGATCAGCGATCGGTTTTATTGGCCCACTATGCTTGAGGACTGTTTCAACTACTACAAAGGGTGTCAAGCATGTCGTAAATTTGGAAAATCCAGATGGTACCACAAGAATGAACCCCATCATCAAGCCTTGGCCATTCCGAGGATGGGGCATGGACATGATCGGCAAGATCAATCCTCCATCAAGCAAAGGCCACATGTGGATCTTGGCCATCACAGATTATTTTACCAAATGGGTGGAAGCTATCCCTATGAAATCAGTAAGTTCAAAAGATGTCATCGATTTCGTGAAAGAGCACGTCATTCATAGGTTTGGGATTCCCCAGACTATCACAACCGATTGAGGGTCGGTTTTATTTCTCACGAAGTTCGAAAGTTCTGTGAGGACACGGATTAAGTCGACACGGTCATCTCCGTACACGCTCAAGCAAATGGGCAAGTCGAGGCCCAACCGTAGTCTTATCAAGCCGATCAAGAGGAAAGTCGATGAGCACCCAAGGCGCGGCACGAGGTTTTGTCGAGGCGTTATGGGCTTATCGTATGTCATGCCATGGAGCAATAAAAACCTCACCATATCATCTGTATATGGACAAGAAGCCGCCCCTACCGTGGAAATTACGGCTGGATCGAGACGTATTACTTTTCGTAATGAGCTAACGATCAAGAATATGCAACTTTGATGAGTGACGTGGAAGATGTGACTGAGCTTAGGCTGTGGTCGCTTGAGAAAATAAAAGAGAACAAGGCTAAAGTAGCTCGTTACAACAAGAAGGTGAAGCCAAAGGAGTTCCACGTTGGAGATCCGGTATGGGAAGTCGTGTTGTTTTGGGTACTAAGGACGCAAGATATGGTAAATGGTCTCCAAATTGGCACGGGCCGCATAAGGTCGACTCAAGTTCTAAGAGGGAACGCGACATGCTTGAAGCATTGGACGGTGAAAAATTTCCAGGGCGATCAATGGCCAAGATCTCAAGAAGTATTTTCCAAGCATGTGGATGTGGGACAATAAACTTGAGGGGCCGATACGTGAGATCGGCTAAGTCGATTGGCAAGAAAATATGGGGCCGACGCTGAAAATCGCCGAATAAAAAAAAACAACAAGCTACTAAGGAAATGCCTTGAGGGCATGGAGAGCGCCAAGACGAACTCGCTTATTTCAGCCGTCATCATCATCCTTGCTGGTCGATAGTTGTTCGCTCGAGCACGCTTTCCGATGGGCAATGGAGGTTTGATCGCCTGCTTTGAAAAAAAAGGACACAGTCGCCTATTTTGAAAAAGGGTAGCAGTTACCGCTTGCATCAAGAAATGGCCGTTGTGATTCAACTGAAGGTTGACCCTGTCAAACGTTTTTTTAAGGAGCCGATGGGTGGTCATCGCTTTGTGCAATTTAACTTGTTCGACTATATGCATGCAAAGAGGTGAAAGCCGATATGTCATCGCTTATGGAACATCGACTTTTGGTTATCGGCAAAATTGAAGCAAAAGGAAGCAACATTTGGGAAACAGAGTTTCATTCATTCAAAAGATCATTGCTTACAAGATGATCGACATAAAGGGCCTGCTATCGCTACGGCCATTACTACTAAATCCTAATCAAAGCCGAGGTCGCTGCCGCCGCCGCCCTTCCTCGGCCGTTTTCGGCCGCTACCGCTTGCCTTATTCATTGCCATCGAGGAAGCCGTAGGGGCCTCCTCGTCCTCGCCTTCGCCATCGCCGGGCCGCCTTCGGACCCGCACGAAGTACTTCACCGGTGGTACTCCTGAGGAGGTGTCCTCCTCCTCTCTTCTTCCTCTTCTTGAGGAGTCGACGCCATCCTGTGACATGGCGCTGCCGCTGCCGTCGCCAGCTCCCGTCGGCGAGGAATGAAGGTTCTTCGCCGTCAGGACGATCGCCCTTCCGACCAGACAAAAGTCTCAACCCTCTCGCCCCACCATTGTGGGGCGAGTGTTGTACGCCTTGCTGTCGGTGCTCCGGAGTTGGTTCGCGCACACCGAGGCTATTGGAGGCGTGGGAGGAGAGATCGGAGGAAGCAGAGGAGGCCATGGCGAGAAAGAGGGTTTTTCCGTGGAGAAAGAGGGTTTTCGCTACGGAGGAAGATGGGGACTGTGAACTGCTCAGCGGATTTAAATAAAGAGGAATAGTGAAGAAACGGTTCAATGCCATAGCAGCTTCCAGCATTGCCGCCAAAATCGTCAAATCATGCAATCGGAGGAGTTGAGAAGACAGGCATCATGATGAAGGGGTGGCGTGATTTATCTCGCCACGCTGCTCGACGACGCCAGAGCCCGATAGAAAAAAAAAGGGAGGAAAACCCAGGAGAAGAAAAAAACACACAGAGTGGTTTTGGAATTATCATTGCCAAAACCAGGGGGGCATGTGTTATCGCCATATTTTGGCCTAAGATGGAGATGGGCCGTGATCAAGATGGGCTTAGAAGATACATATATTCAAGGTGTTGTTGGATCGGCCTAGTGCGTAGATTTGGGCTGAATTGCCCGTGTATCTTGTATCATAGTAGGATTCGTGTTTGTTTAGGTTCCGTTTATGTTTAGGAAAATATAGAGTTGTAGAATTATTCCAAAAGTAGAGAGTCTCCGGACTATAAATATGTACCTAGGGTTATTGAAAGAAGGAGGACAATCACGTTCACAACAAACACAATCTCAAGACGCCACCCCTTGTTTCTAGGGTTTTTCTCGGTAGTAAGTTATCGCCTAGATCGCATCTTGCGATCTAGGCGATTTACTTATGTTGTCCGTGTTACTCGTACTAAGCCTTGTTGATGGCAGTAACACCTTTACCACAGATTTGTTAGAGCTAGCATCGATACTTTTACTATGATATCTTATCTATGATACCTCTAGCTATCTCGCCGCCTTTGCACCTTCTCCCGGTGAAGGTGGCATCTTGCTTGATTTCGCTTAGTCGATTTGATCCGTTATAGTTGTGCCTTGTTCATCAAGGTTTAGTTTAATATCTACGTGATTAGGCCTCACAAACGGGTTGAACGATCCGTAATACGAAGGTATGGTTTATTGATCTTAGAGGGACGCCCGGAATTGACGTTATGTTGGTTTTAGGCCTTCTAGGATCGGTTTTCTACTATTTTTCGTATCTATTAGGCTCAACCACGCGGACGTTCGGCTATGCAGAAAACACCAAACTATCGAGATCGATTTAACTTGTAGTAATTAAGCAAAACCCCATGTTATCATAGATCCAATGCGTATGGGGATAATCGGCTCAAAGCCGATTTGCTGTGGAAACTGGAGCCGATCACTCGAATTTTACGATACTTGTTTACCGTGGTGAAACCAATCGAACAATCCATCACCTTCCGACCAGGTATAGGTGGCACGCCCTCGAACCAAGACAGGACGCGTGCGTGCCGGAAGATTTGCGGGCCGTTGACCGAGGGACCAGGGCCCACCAGCCGCTCTGGGAGCCTCCCGGCTCTTCGTGTTGTTCGTCACTGCCCGCCGGTGAGTTTTGACAGGCAACACGTGAGACAAAGGGAAATTGGTATCGTATGTAAGTGGTTCATTCGATCGCAAAGTAATCGTAGAAATATGTGGGAGCCATATGAATTTCCAGATTCCTCTATTGGTTATTGTTCGGAGAAGTGTCTCGATCATGTCCGCATAATTCACGAACCGTAGGGAGACACACTTAAGGATTCGACGTTGTTTGAGTAGTTATGGTATTATGAGAAAGAGACTGAATGTTGTTCGGAGTCTCGGATGAGATCCGGTATATCACGAGGTGATCCGGAATGGTCCGGAGAATAAGATTCATATAAGGAAAGTCCCGTTTCGGAGTTCGGAATGATTCCTTGTTTTCATCGGGAATGTTCTAGAAGGTTCCGGAATGTCCGGCACTCCGGAGGGGAAGGGGTACATGAATGTGTCATTGCATATTGGAATGATTGCATCATGTACTAAGTGTTCTCGCTGTTCCAAATAAAGGATTAAATTGAATCCTAAACTGAAAAGTCAAATAGCAAGTTTGAAAAGTCAAACGGCTAAAACAGGAAAGAGAGGGAAAGAGGAAAGAGGGGGCAAACCGAGTTGGGGAGGGAATCCTCCTCCAACCGTGGCGCCCACCAAGCCGAGTTGGGGAGGGGACGCCGCCCTCCATCTATAAAAGGAGGGCAGGGCCTCCTCTAGACACACAAGTTCCTATCCTCTAATCTAAACCCTAGCCAAAGCCTCCGCTTAGAGCCGCTTGGTTTAGAGCTTCTAATTGCCCTAGCCTTCGGTTTAGAGCCTTCTAATTGGTGTGTCTAAACCCCAGACCACTAATAGCTCTCATACTTCACCATACTGCCCCCGGCATGGAAGCCTGCGATCTCCCTCTTCCTGTACCACGCCAGTTGCCGGAATCGCGAGGAGAGTGCTACAACCTCCGCTCGCTGGAACAAGGGAGAGGAAGGTCTTCAGCATCAACGCAGCCCGATCATGGAGCGCCATTTAACGCAAGCCGAAGGATCGCCTACACGATCTTGAGATCGGAAGAGTACGACTACATCACCCACGAGAATCCGCCTCGTTAAATACTTTGGAATCTTCGAGGTAAGTTATTCCATCGACTCGTTGCTACAATATCGTAGATAGATCTTTGTTTGTTTGTATGCGATAGAAATTTTTGTTCCATGCTACAAAACCCTCTGAACTCACACTTGATAGTTTTATTTATTCAGCTATTGTTGCAATTACTAGTCGTATAGATAGTCATCCCGATAAAATAAGCAAGGCACTTTTAGTTAACCATTCCTATAGTTGCAACACTTACTAATCGGATACAAATAGCATGAGATAACCCCAAAACCCAGAGTTGTTGGTACTTTTTTAGCCATTCCGTTATAGTTGCGATACTTACTAGTCGATACAATGGTCGAAGCGACAACCAAAACAAGCAATTGTTGGCAGTTTTATTTAGCCATTCCATTATAGTGAAGCTGATTACTAGTCATTATAAAGTCAAATTTATAGCACTACTTTAGTTATAGTTGTCTATGATCGAGATATCGTGCTCCAAGTCGTCCATAACCGCGGACACGGCTTTGAAGTTTTACTGCAGGGTGCACAAATAGCAACACACACTCGATCAACCTAGGAAAACCAAATCAAAACCCAACGAGGCTTTCACGACAAAGCAATCACAGGATTCGAAATATTTCGTGGGGCCACCCCATTAAGTACACCATAGCGAACGGTTAATGACTCGAGACGGACTCAAGGTTTGCGCCAATGGTGTAAACGATCGGGAACCCAAAATCGGCTTGTCGATACATGAAAACACTCCGCTTACCTAAATAAAGTGGTGCTCGCACAATCGTAAATAAAGCGATAAAGCATGGCATAGGCAGATAGTAAATAAAACCTCAAACTAGTTTGTGGCCCCAAGAAATAAGATCGAATCAAGCTCGGCTGGGGGTCCCATAATCCTCCGGATGTGGATAGCGCGAATATTCAAGGAACAGTATCAAGTACCGGGTCCCACGGACACAAGTGGACGGTTAACAACCAAATAACATCTATTGCCCAATTGCTCGCTTACCTACTTCAATTTTAGTTGTTAAACAGTAATTAAAGTAAACGATAATGAAAGCTATGATCATCTCCAACCTTAAACATGCGGCAACACTCCAACAATCAGTGTGGTAATCGACGACACACAACAGCACTTGAGCAAGCGATCACGACGCCAGCAAGTCCGACTATCTACCAAACAACAGGTAATAGGATGTGTCCAAGGCAATATAAGGCTGCAAGGGATATCACGGGTACGAAAACTAGAGCATCGCAACACAGATAGCAATAGTTCAACAGGAAGGAGTAAATACTATAAAAGTAAGATAGGTAGAAAGGAGGAGGTGCTCGCCTGAAAACATTGTCGAAGATTCAACCGAAGATCGGGTCGACACTCGCATCAACTCAACGGCCTTATCCGCGAAGAACCAAAACACTAGAATAAACATCGGATGCACTATTTAATACTACGGCAAAAGATCGGGCATGAGGCATGTATGATGTATGACATGGCAAAGGTGCGATGGAATTAGGCCATATTAAGCGGAACCGGGGTCCCGACAATATTTAGGTGGTTCATGTTGTTTAGCTACCCCGCAATTTAAATGTTGTCTTAACATGGCAAAATATATCACCGGTTCGCTACACAAATTTAAATGGGGCCAATATTAGACTAGATAAGCCCGCATATGACCCCATATTTAATTATTAGGTGTGTCGATAAAAGCCCCCAACCCACATGATATGCATGCGAGATGAACAATTAATATGCAACAAGTTTTATATAAAACATTTATAAAATAGGGCTCGGGAAAAAGGGTCACACATCTGGGTTCGGGAGATCTTGGGGTTCCGGGGTTCGGGGTTCGGTCTGTGGTTCGAGGTTCGACGGTCTCGGACAACGGAAGTAGATCTTGTCGCACCCGAAAAGGAGGACTTGGTTTGTGTCGGGGGCGCATCGGACTCGCCCTGGTCGGTGCCAATCTTGCCGTCACGAAGGTCTTGTCGGGTCGTCAGTCTTGTCGTTTCACGGCGGAGATCTTGGTGTCCCGGTCTGCGTCCTCCGGATCCGAGGAAGAACTTGACGCGTCGGATGAAGAACTTGACGCCCTTCGGTTCTATGTCGACGGTCTTGGTGTCCTCGATGGAGAACTGTGTAACTGTCGACGACCTTGGCGTCCGGAAGAAGTACTTGTCGATCTGTGGCCTTCGGTCAAGAACTTGGCACGCCCGGTTCGGTCCCGGATCGGGTCTTGACGCCTTTGAACCCGGGACTTGGCCATCGATCCGTGTGGACGGTCTCGTGGTTCCATGAAGGAGGTCTTGGGTGCGGTGCCCACGGTCCGCGAGGAAGAACTTGGCGTTGGTTGAGAACTTGAGGAGCGCCGCGATTGATCAATGCGGTTGATCTTGACTCCACTTATCGACAAAAGCCCTTTTGGTAGCATCTCATCTACTTAGACATTATATCAAGAAGATCGAGACACGCTGCCTTGGTTTTGAGCTGAACACCGTGAGGACCTTGGCGTCCAAGGAAGCTGCAGGAGCGAAGCCGAGCTCCAAGTCGGGCCGCTGCAGCAAGCGCGACATCGGGCAAGGCTGACGCACCACGGGAGGCCCGGAGACACGCGGCAGGGAGGGCAAGGGCGCCGCGAACAGCGATGGTGGAGTTGCAAAACAGACGACGGAGGAAGGGAGGATCAGACCGTTGTGCCCTTGCACGCAGAGAGACGGGTCCGCGGAGAGGGTGGAGCCGGCACGGCGAGCGACGCGGGCGGCCGAAGGCCACGACGGGAGGGCGCGGGACACGGTGGGGCGAGTAGAGGAGGGCGACGGAGATGAGGGTGACCGCGACGGGTCGCGCGACGGGCCGGGCGGAGGGCGCGGGCGGCGCGACGGAGGGGCGAGGAGGCGGACTGGTGGCAGGCGCCACCGCGTCGGAGGGGAGGTCGCTCGAGGCACAGGACGGCAGGGAGTCAGGGACCCGCGGCGGCGCGGCCGGATGGAGAGGCGGAGGGCGGGGCCGCGAGGCGACAGCAGGGTGAGACGTGAGGGCGACGCCAGCGGAGGAGATGGCGGCGGGGCCCTGCGAGCTTGGCGGTCGGAGGAGAGGTGGCCGAGCGACTAGGAGCCTTGTCAGGCGAGCCTGGGCTGTGGGCGCGGAGGACGCAGGGGGCGGAGAGGGAACCGCCGCAGGGGGAAGGAGGCGAGGCAGAGGGTGGTGATGAGAGGCGAGGAGGAGAGGAGGGCGCCGGCGGAGGAAGAAGGGTGGGCAGTGAGGAAGGGGTTGGTGGGGGAGTGGTGGGGCCGGGGTGGGTGAGCGAGGCTGTGAGGCGGGTGGTGTGCAGGACGCCAGAGGAGAGAGAGAGGGTCATGGTGCGTGTGCATGTGGGGCAGGTGGCAGGGTGTTGAGTGTGGGGGGTGGGGGTGGGGCCCAGGGAGAGAGGCAGGGCCGGCTGGGATTGGTGAGGTGGATGTGTGGAGTGATGAGGTGGAGGGCAGCACGTGAGGTGAGTGTGGTTGGTTGGGGTGGCAAGTCGGGTTGGTTGGTCAAAGTGGAGAGGCTGGGTAGACTAGGTTTAGGTAGAAAAGGGTCTAGGTTTTAGGTTTTATTATTTTGTAAGATACTCATTTGTTTTGTTTTGTTTTAAATCTTTTTAGCAAATAATTTTTAGTTAAATAGTTTAGCAGATAATTAATAAACTTTGTTTCGAAATAAAAGAAGGTTAATTTTAGAAAACAAAATTAGGCTTATTGAAAATAGTTTTAGGCAAACAAATGCATGATGACGACGATGCTCAAAAGCAATGCACAAAACAACGCGATTTTCTAATAGTGGTTTTTGCGGGATGCCACACATCACCCAAGGTGTGACCCCTCGTCGGAGCGCCATGACTCCCACCGACCAGGACCGCTGCTCTGGCATAAAGAGGTCCCACCCTCTCCCATCATCAAAGAAGACCGGCTGCTTGCGTGAGACCGGCCACCCCAACTACCACTCGGGCCCAGCTTCACGACCACCTTGTCCATGTCATCGTCCCATCCCTGCACCACATCTCCTCCCCAACACCTTCCACGGGAGGTAGCCCACTGGCCGTGTGACCCTTAAATTTTTTGAGAAAATTCCTTATTTGACACTACTCTCAAATATGATTCCTTTTATGACACTAGAAATTTTTACTTCCTTATTTAACACTAGATGTAAATTTTGATGTCTTATATGACACCGCCGTTCCTTCGCTTACATGATTCCGTTAGTTTTGTTTCAATGCACCAAAGTACTCGACATAGTCGCTACCTATCCAACAACGCAACCCAATTTCTTTCGGCTGATCGAACACTCCGAGCCCATCCTGTCCCTAAACAAGTGTGAAGGTTCATTCCTCCGAACCCCCGCCGGTGGTGGCTCGCTAGCATGGCGGTGACGTGAGTCGAGGCGCCAAGCCGGGGTGGCGGTTGAAGCTCGCCACAAACGACGGCATGGCGAGTTCGGCCGGCCGGCAGGGATCTCTAGGGTGACTCAGGCAGGCCCTGGCAGATGTGGAGCGCCCGTTGAGGAGCTGCCCTGGCCATGGCGCGAATGCAGGGTCTGCTGCAGGTTTGGCATCATCGGCATGGCAACAAGGGTTGTTTGCTCTCCAATTTGAGGAACTGCTCTCCAATTTGTAGTGTTGTTTGCTGAAAATTAGTGTCATATCTATCGGCACTGCTTATGTTTTTCTGGTGCATTTACAGGTTGGATCCAAATCCAATGATAATGTACAACTTTACCAAGTTTTCAGTTCATGTGTGTTGTTGTCGTATCCTAGTTTCTAAATGCTACATGATAAATCAACGCGCAGTTGTATCTTGGTGATGTAGAGTAGTTGTAGATGGAGCACAAAATTTGATCGTTTTTACTAAATAAACAACCGCCATGTTTTTACAACCAGAAATAATAGAAAGGAACCGAGATCTAAATAAGAACTAGCCTCCAAGACTCTTCCTAATCAACTTATTACACGGTTTTCTAGCTATTGGGTGAAATTTAAGGAATGACACATGCAAAAGTATCACTAAATCCACTACTTGATCCAACCAAAACACTCCTGCTGACAGACTATGCATCATACGCATTCCTACAGTAGATTCTGCTGACATTATGCACTAAAGGCAAAAGTGTCTTTTTATGTCCCCAATTAACACCGTTAGTTCTTAAAATGTACTATAGTGTCATCTTAGGCATCAAAATTTACACCTAGTGTCATATAAGGAAGTCAAAAATTTCTAGTGTCTTATAAGGAATCATATTTGAGAGTAGTGTCAAATAAGGAATTCTCTCAAATTATTTTGGCGTTGTGTAAACACTCACCACTATATAGTGAAGTCTTGTTGACTAACGTTGTGGTTTTTTTCTTTCTTTTGTTATAAAGACATTTTTTCTCCTTAAAATTTTGTGTCTCGTGCATGTGCCTTTTGTTCTCCGTTTTCGTTTGTTGGGTTTATACAATAGTGTGGGCAGGGCAGACCAGTACGTATGATTTCAGGAAAAAGTACACGTTATCCATTTCCAACCACGAGTGAATGAATATCCATCCATACACGCCTTTGAGAAGTTGAGATCCCCGGTCATCGAGCTGAATTTGTCGGTAGCGTTGTCAGCTCTATGGTAATCTGGTCCCTCCATCTCTGCAATATTAACGCAGCCGACGGCCGTGATCCAACCAAACGTCCTCCTCCAGTGACCACCGAAAAGGAAAGGAAAAAGGGCGGAAGAAGAGCGGCACGGCCAAGCCAAGTCCACCGCCGGGAAGAGAATCCACGCCAGCCACACCTCGCCCCCGCCGCCCCTCCATAAAAATCCACCGATTCTTCTTCCGCGATCCCCCCCGCACGGCTTCTCCCCGCCCTCTCCCCACCACATTTCCCATGGCCGATTCCGCCGCCCTCTCCACCGCCTCCTCCTCCTCCCTGCCCCGCTCGCTGGCCTCCAGGAGGCCCCTCTCCTCCCCGCTCCACGGCGGCCGGCCCCGATCCCCGCGCCGCTGCCGCTTCGGGTCGCGGCTGCGGGCCCGGGCGAGGAAGGGCGATCCCGAGGACATCTACGGGCCCTACCCGTGGGAGCAGCCCTTGGATCTCACCACTGGGTTCGGTAAATTTGCGCTCTCGCTCCCCCGATCGCTGCCCGAATCCTCCGATTAGCGGCGATTGATGTTGCGGTTGCCACTTTCTCCTGGCAGATATCGAGTGGGTGCAGGAAGACAAGATCACACTCTTCACTTCCGATGGGCTCGTTCAGATAGGCGGTTCCATGGTGCCTCGTCGAGTCACTGCCTCCGAGGTACTGAACCGTCTTGACCTGGTTAAACGGTACACTTGTGCATCGTACGAAATCGTAGAGCGCTGATCCTTGTTAGTAAAACTGAAGTAGATCTTCATTTCGGGATCCAGAATGTTATTATCTGAACACTTATTCAGTGCGCAGGAAGGTGCTTCTAGCATGCTGGTTTCTAGGGAATAACTCTGCAGGGAAATAGCTCTGTGTTATTTCTGTTTCTTCACTTCATCACGACGCCGGAGTTTGTTTAGTTTGGTCACAGGCATGAGTGGGTAACTGTAATTTCATTTCAAACAGAGAATGGAGCCTACAGATTTTTTAATTTAGATAGAAACTAGTTGGAGCTCTGCCTATCCATTAAGGAGAAAGAAAGTTGTTACAGACACGATATGCGTGCGAGTGGCGACATTCCAAGCATAACACTATACCGACCATCGTAGTGAGGCACCTCCCCCAACATGCCATACATGTGACCCATCGGCACACAACTAGTGACCTCGTGTAACTGCCCGTGATGACTAAATGAAAACCAATGAACCAACCAAGAGATGATGACTGCAACAACAAATTCCACGCCACATTCTGCCCAGTACCTGTTATTGTGTATGATAGATTCAGCTCTATTCAGATTTTACTCACATGATCGTGTACTTAAACATATTAAATGGGACATAAGTGTATAAAACCTTACAAGGAGTATATTTGAGCGCCACATTCATTTTACAACTGTACTCACCACCCCACCGCTATATGGATACTGTAATATATCTTATTTTATAAGGTTTGTGGGGCATTTAGCAATCTGTATTGCTAAATGTTATTTGATATATCTTATATCTTATTTTATGGGTTGACTCACCACCCCACCTCACAGCACATTGTAATTCTTATATTGGGTATCATTAAATAATTAAAGCATACTGAATGTTATTTGATATGATTATCTATTGTATTCTTGGGAATATTGAGTCAACCATTTTTCATTTTTGCATTCAAGTTTTATTCTAGTTTGCACAGATACTTTGCTGAAGTTGATTTATCCTGCTTCATCAATAGTTTGTATTTTTTCCCCACTCTGTTCTTATGTGTTCTAATTGTCCAGAAGAGGCAACAAAAAGCAAAAGGCACAAATAAAATCCGGCGGTTTCAGGAGAGCTCTTACATGGATCCAAATCAAAGTCTTTGCCTTGGAGCACTCTTTAACATAGCAGCGACAAATGTAAGTATTTCTTACCACTTAATGTCTTATTTGTGTCTGATGTTTTTGTTTCCTTTTAGTAGTATAATACCATGTGATATATCTGTCAGGGTCTAGACATGGGTAGAAGATTGTGCATATTTGGCTTCTGCCGGTCTATCGAAATGCTGAGCGATGTGGTGGAAGATACAGTATTGGAGCATGGTGGCGAGGTACTTATGTTATATATGCGCCATTACAATCGTACCAAGCCTTTTCTTTTCGACAGTTGCTCATGAAACTCTCCAACTGTTGCTATAGCAAATGAATTGTTCCCTGGTCTCATTAAACATCTCAAAGTGCACAACCAAAGCTCTCTATCAGTTGAACATCTAGCTAGTTAGTTTTAACGTGGCATCGCTTCTGTTCATTCAGATTGTCACTGCGGAGAAGGCGAGCAGCAATGGGCTTCAGGAGAAGCTGACCATGTCCGTGGCGGTTCCGTTGCTGTGGGGCGTCCCTCCAGCCTCGGAGACCCTCCATGTCGCGGTGAGGAGCGGTGGAGGTATCGTGGACAAGATCTACTGGCAGTGGGACTTGTTCTAAGAAGCCCAGAGCCCAGACATTAACAAACAATTCCATCTCACACTGTATATATGCTCCTTCCCTCTAATTGGCGGCACATATTGCGCCTCTATACCTGTACAGACCTGATTCCTCTCGTGCTGTCGAGCCTGTCATGGCATCGTGCGTATAAATAAATAAAAAGGCTCCGAGCTCACAGCTAGCTCATCTTCAATCTTCCCAACAGCTTCCCTGATGCGTTGGCATCTAATCCACAGCTGTACCGGATCAAGTAAGCAATGAAATCCGATTGATTGATCGGCTGACCTGGGGGTTGGGTTGACGGTGAGCACACATGAATTTGCATCTCGGTGCGTGGTCTTGGAAACTGCGATGTCAACTCAGATGGGGTGTTAGGCTGGTGATAGCGGGAGTATCATAATACTAGTATCATGCATATGATACTATGTTGCTAGTGCATTATATCATGTAGTAGTATCATAGTTTAGGTATATTTATTGATTTGTAGAATCTCTATGCAAAATGTGTGTACAAGATTTACTTGCCATTATGATTTCTGGTTTTACGTGCTATGATACGGTATCTACCTATGATACTCTAATCATCTCTCTTCATTAATTGTGATGTCACATCAGATTTTTGCCAAGTTGACATGCATGATACACGTTATGATACTACCATTAGAACCAGCCTTAGGTCGTGCCAATAGCGTTATGCGGTACCTTAATTAAGCAATCAATGCATATCCAATTATTTGACTTGGGATTATTGAAGTAGTTAACGGTGAGCACATGACTTGCATCATACTACTGCATAATGCAATTGACACGACGTGTGCATTCCATCTGAGTTAGCATCTTATAGTTTCCAAGACCAGGCATTTACTTGATAAAATTGGTTTGCCAGCCTGCCTGCCAATAAGATGACTACATATGACATGCAAGGGGCGTTTGATCTGGTGCTAGTAGTATTTTGTAACACAGGGATACTCTTTTCTCCTACCAGCGGTCTGTCACGTACTCTTCGTGCTGGTATCAGAAAAGCTTGTGGCTGTGATGGAATCCACTGCCAAACCATAAATATAGGAACCTTTTTTTTTCATGAAAGTGATGATTTGCACATTAGGAAGCAGCGAAGTGGGGAAAAAATTCAGCATAAGAGACCCACCTTTGCAAGGTGGAAACGCAATTTTGTTCATGACATCAGTATGTTATAAGAAATACGATTAAGGAAAAGCATAGAGCAAGTATACTTTCTTTGATAGATAACCTAATTTAGACTGGGGATTTTGCGTCAGGATAAAAAAAAGGACTGCTAAACCAAAAATGGAAACTCCTTTTTTGACAGCATACAAAGGAATATTCTATTGGCTAACTCATACTAAGTCATAACTTCATCAGATTTTTCAGTACTACCAAAATTGTTCCGTGGTCACAAACCCAAAGAAGAGCCCTGGCGAGCATATCAGGGGACCGACACGGCCCGAAATCACCGGTCTACACTGTTTTTAGTTTCCCGATCAGCTAACCAGCCACCGGATTTGTTTATAATATACTACTCCAGTTTTTGCCTATACTCCTGTCTTTTTTATACATCCGGAGTGCACGGCGCTGGGGCCAAAGATGAGATGTGAAGGTAGGCAGTGCAGCCGCTATGTTTCCATTTCGACTCAACCAAGAGTCACTACAGCACGCGACGGCTACGCCGACGGCTAAAAGCCCTCCGCGTAGCCAGCATTGCCGTCGGCATACGCTACGCCGAGGGCTGCCGTCGGCGTAGACCCCTCGGCGAAGGTCTCCTCGGGCAAAGCGGCCGTCGGCGTGGCGGAGAACCGTCGGCGTAGATCTACGCCCGACGGCGAGGCTGTCGGCGTAGCCGTCGCGAGCGGCGCTGCCGTTAAACGCGCTAACGGCGCACCGTATCGCCGGCGCCGTACCCTCGGCGTATGGTGGCAACGTGGCATTACTTGGGCCTCGAGGAAGCGGCTACGCCTCGGCTCGGCGTATGTGAATGACGTGTCCGCGCAGCCCTCGGTGGCGCTAGGCGACGGCCGACCCTCGGCGTAGTGGCGGTGCTACGCGGCGGCGGTGCCCGGCGTAGCGACCATATGGCACATGGCGAGAGGCTACGCCGAGGGCATTGCTCGGCGTATCACATACGATTTTTTTGAATTTTCTCAGCACTCACAGCCATACATCATCCATGCATACATCCATACATCATCCATGCATCCATACAGCCATACATCCATGCAATATATATTCCACATTAGTCATACATCATCCATCTGACACACATGTATCAACATCATCATACAAGATCATCCATACATTAGTCATACAAGATCATCGACATCATCACACATCCCTACAACTCTGGAGGAGACGGGTGTACCGAGATCTCCCTGGTGAAAAGTGGCGACCTCTGCGAGGGTTGCGTCGATGAAAGCAGAAGAGCCACTGGCGAGGTAGGAGAAGTGTGAAGCTGGAGAACCACTGCAGAATGGCGGAGATGGACCATCGTCATGAAGCGGTGTGATCGACGCCCATCCGGCGGCGTGTCCAAAGTGCGGTTCCCAAGCTCCGTTCCTACATGTTGCCTACATGTTAGCAACTTGCGAGGCAAAGTAAGCGATAACCGTGGGTTCGCAAAGAACTTACGGTGTCGATGCGTAGTAGGTCCTAGCGAAGCTTTCCTTGATTGCCAAAATGGCATCGGACACGGCATGGGAGGCACGGGCCCTAAATCTCTATTCTGGCCAGTTTGAATATTCACCATCATGGCTGCAAGATAGTTTAGAAGTCGGTCATAGTACAACAAAGCGGAAGTGGGACTTGTATCTTTTGCAAAAATAAAGGTTCGGACTTACATTTCGTATTGCATGTAGATCGCATTCGCCTCGATCTTGCGAAAGGCCACTGATATTCCTCATAAGCGGCCGTGAGCGCGTCTAACTCGAGCTACAATTTCAAATACAAGGAATCTCGTCGGTTAGCCATGCAGGAACAAAATTCATAAAGATGATGAAAAGAAAAACTTACATCCTCGGAGCGACGAGGCTGGCCACGAGGCGGGATAGGGGCCGTCGGCGGGTAGGTAGCCTTGAGAGTGAAGCTCGTCTTGAGGGTAGGCTTGACCTTCTTGTTCGTAATCTTGAGGCGTCCATGCCGCAATCCGTGCCCGACAGGACCAACGACTCCTCGTCGATCTCCGCGTGAATGGGGTCATCCACATGGGGTGACGAGCCTTCACCATCGTCTTTAGTTCCCCAAGTCGTTCGGCGGTGCCGAAGTACACGGCAACGAGGGTTGAGGCTCCGTAATTGGGCTTCTTTAGCGCATCATCTCATAGACGGCGACGTCATGAATCACCTCCGGGTTGTGCCTCGGCCACTGTATCGCGAAAAGAAAATATTATGCATATGAAGTACAAACATAAGCGAAATGCACGCGGTCGTTCCATGTATATCGTACCACCTTCCCTTGAAGCGGTCAAAGTTGCGGTTTCCAGCGCGGTCGTTCCACCATCGCCTCGGTTATCCGTGTTCCTCGACAAGGCTGCAAACTCCTCGTCTTCTCGAGCCACCTCGTCCTAACCAGCTCCTCCCATGCGAGTCGATGCGGCCCAATCGGGGATAACCTGAAAATGCAATACTCAACTCCAGACAATGCAATGGCAACTTAGCAGCAATGTAGAATCTCATTGACATTTTACTCACCGACATGTACTCTTCTGGCGTCATCGAGTACTCAGGATTAGGGTTCCTACCGACAATGTCTTCCTTCCTGACCCTCACGCCCCTGTCAGCCCAGAAGTGGCTAGCGGCCGTGACCTTCTGGTTGTACCACACCTGGGGGGTCAACTTCACACAAGCCCCAAGCAAAGTCCTCTGTGCCTTCTCCTGGTCCTCCTCGGCCACACGGTAAAAGCACTTCAATCATGCATAAGAGTCATGAGTTAGCACGGTGGGGTCATCAAGTATGAACATAACTCGAGAAATATGCCTTACCCAAAACTTGGTGATGACAGCATCAGCAGCTGTCGGAAAGCCCGGGACACGGGTAGTCTGGTAGTCCGCCCAAGTGGTAGCTAGCTTCCTGTCACCCTCGTGGGTAATGTGATAGCCCGGCCAGAACTTCCTAATCAGAGCTCCAACAAGGCTGTTAGGAAGGCGAGGCTTCGTCCCCGGAGGAAATGTCCAATTGCTGCACAATAATAAACGTTAGTACATAATAATTATTTATGACCAACATGAAATAAAATGTTTTAAATTGCCGAATTAGTACACTTACTCAAGGCCATCTGGAATAATAAGGGCTTTCGCCTCCTAAGTCCTAGGCTCAAACTTCTCGTCAGGGACTCCCGATTCCCCACGATTCCGCAATTTCTTCGGCCCCACCAACTCACGGCTAGTGTCGCCTCAGACGGTCCCCCTCCCTCGGTCCTCGCCTCCTCTCGACTCTGCCTCTCTCGGCCTGAAGCTGCTCTGTCAGAACAACTCAGAGCCACGCCGCGAGCGAGAGGTGGTGGGTCAAAGTCCACGCCTCCTCCGTGGCACCTCGTCCTCGTCCTCCTCGACCTCGGCCTCGACCCGTCCTCCGCCAGGGGAGCAAGATCGGTAACGCGGATTAGGATTTGGGCTCTCCCTCCGTGTAGCACTTTTCTTGCGCTGCTTCGCACCTAAGCAAGGACAGCTGGTTGCCTTGCACGCTCATATTGTTCAATCACGCATTAAGTAAGAGAAAGCAGTTAAGCACAAAGACATAATAAAATGTATACATAAAGAATAAAGGCATAATGCAATTAAGAAAACAGTTAAGCACAAAGACAAAATAAAATGCATTAAAAATAAATACTCACTATCATTTTCATTCTCATTCTCATTCACATTCTCATTCTCATTCTCACTATCACTATCTTTTGAGTAGAAATGGATTCTCATCGAAGGGTATAGGCTCATCATCGTTGTCATTCTCGGTATGGAGATTCTCGAGCATACTTATGTCATGTAGATTCACCTGTGACTCACCGAGTTTCTACATCATTCCCAAGATCCTCAAGATCAACGGTTCTAAATCAAAGTGTCCAAGTCCTCTTGCTCTTGATAGAAAATTCCTCGACGTTAAAGGGTTAATGTTGTTGTAATCGTCCTCGGAGGGAATCGTGAGGTTACCATGTGGCGATACAGAACACGACTTCCCAGCCAGAGTTCCGCTTTACGGCATGGGTAGGGCAAATAATAAACTTGGTTGGCTTGGTGAGCAACAACAAAGGCGTCGGCTCCGCTATAGGTGGTTGAAGGCCTAACTTCAACTAACCCAATGGAAGGGTACTTCTCGGTCCACCCTTGGGTCAAACCGTGGCACTTGAACACAACAAGATTGAGTTAAACATTACGATACGATTGAAGGTCATTTCGTATACATTCTCTAACCTTCCGTAGTAATCAAGGGAATCGGCTCCTTTGGTGAACACCCCGATTTACCGTTTTGCATTCTTAGCCCTTTAAGTGCGTCTACGTATGGAAGCGAAACCCATTCACATCATACTTCTCATACTTCATGACGGCGACATACAACCTTGGGAAACACATTTCAGCTCATCGACATCTCAACGTTGGGATCAGCTCCTACGGTACAAGAGGAATTTGTTTTCGGTAATTACGTGGAATAAGAGCGACAAGTCACATATTGCAAGGTAAGAGGACAGGTTAGAAATTACTTTTCCATAAACCAGGACACAAAGTTTTTATTTAGGAGCACCCTCTTTCGGTAGAGTGTCCAACTCCATGGGAGAGGGATCGGTCGTCCCGACCCGTTCATCCGTGAAATCGCTAAGAAGGAGAAAATAAGCATTAGACGGAGACAGTTACTAGCTGCATAGAAATAGGGTGTTCACCATTTTACCTAATGAAATCGACCACTTCCTTCATGTTCATAAGCACATAGGCGTTATGCAATCCTTCTCTTCCTTGACAACCTATATTTTAGTCCTTTACGGCCTTGCCACCGGAAATTGGAATAGTTCGAGATTGGGGTCATTCTTGGGCAGGTCGACATTGTAACGAGAGACAGGTTATGCATAGTGGGAACATCATCGGGCGATGGGTTGTCGCGTGCCCGCCATCTCCCGAAGGCATGTTGCTTCAGCTATGCATGCTTCAATCTTGGCTTTGTTTCCAGTTATCTTTCGAATATACTTAAACTCTCTCTCAATACAAAATGCAAGGGGCACATGCAAGTTTTCATCTCATTCCGATGTTCTCGTGGTCTTCCTCCGTCGAAACCCTGATCTCTGTGCACACTCGGATTGTCTACCCTCCTAGATGTTCCTCTGACAGGGGTAGCCCGGCGTAGCTCTCTCTTGTTTTGTGTTTGTTTAGGTCATAGGGTGATGTCAAACCATGTTGGCTCACAAGTTGGGGCACTATCCTACCCGCTTTCACCTCGGGGAGATTCCACCCTCATACGTTAGGAACCTTTGCCTCTAGGTTAGGCGCATGCATGCGAGGGGACACATGCAAGCACCTATATATACCAACCTCTAACCACACCCACACACATATATGCTAGGGAACATGCAAGTTTTCATCTCATTCCGATGTTCTCGTGGTCTTCCTCCGTGAAACCACGATCTCTGTGCACACTCGGATCGTCTACCCCTAGGCGTTCCTCGGAGGTAGCCAGTAGCTCTCTCTTGTTTTGTGTTTGTTTAGGTCATAGGGTGATGTCAAACCATGTTGGCTCAAGTTGGGGCACTATCCTACCCGGTTTCACCTCGACGGGAGATTCCACCTCATCTGGCCGGAACCTTCGCCTCTAGGTTAGGCGCATGCATGCGAGGGGACACATGCAAGCACCTATATACCAACCTCTAACCACACCCACACACACATATGCTAGGGCACATGCAAGTTTTCATCTCATTCCGATGTTCGTGGTCTTCCTCCGTGAAACCACGATCTCTGTGCACACTGATCGGATACTGCCCCTAGGCGTTCCTCGGCAGGAGTAGCCGCGTAGCTCTCTCTTGTTTTGTGTTTGTTTAGGTCAGGTGATGTCAAACCATGTTGGCTCACAAGTTGGGGCACTATCCTACCGCTTTCACCTCGAGGAGATTCCACCTCATCTGGTCGGAACCTTCGCCTCTAGGTTAGGCGCATGCATGCGAGGGGGACACATGCAAGCACCTATATATACCAACCTCTAACCACCCACACACACATATGCTAGGGGCACATGCAAGTTTTCATCTCATTCCGATGTTCTCGTGGTCTTCCTCCGTGAAACCACGATCTCTGCACACTCGGATCGTCTACCCCTAGGCGTTCCTCCGAGGGAGTAGCCCGTGAGATCTCTCTTGTTTTGTGTTTGTTTAGGTCATAGGGTGATGTCAAACCATGTTGGCTCACAAGTTGGGGCACTATCCTACCTTTCACCTCGACGGGAGATTCCACCCTCATATGGGTGAACCTTCGCCTCTAGGTTAGAGCGCATGCATGCGAGGGGGACACATGCAAGCACCTATATACCAACCTCTAACCACACCCACACACACATATATGATAGGGGCACATGCAAGTTTTCATCTCATTCCGATGTTCTCGTGGTCTTCCTCGTGAAACCACGATCTCTGTGCACACTCGGATCGTCTACCCCTAGGCGTTCCTCGGAGGTAGCCAGTAGCTCTCTCTTGTTTTGTGTTTGTTTAGGTCATAGGGTGATGTCAAACCATGTTGGCTCACAAGTTTGGGCACTATCCTACCCGCTTTCACCTCGACGGGAGATTCCACCCTCCCGGGCTGGAACCTTCGCCTCTAGGTTAGGCGCATGCATGCGAGGGGACACATGCAAGCACCTATATATATAAACTCTAACCACACCCACACACATATATGCTAGGCACATGCAAGTTTTCATCTCATTCGATGTTCTCGTGGTCTTCCTCCGTGAAACCACGATCTCTGTGCACACTGGATCGTCTACCCCTAGGCGTTCCTCGGCGAGGGTAGCCCGGCGTAGCTCTCTCTTGTTTTGTGTTTGTTTAGGTCATAGGGTGATGTCATGTAACACCCTCAGAATCAGCCCTATGCAAGTTTTAGCGAAACTCGCCAAACCCGCATAGAAACGATTCGAAGGTGCCCACCAGGCACTTTCGTGCGGGTGGGAAAAACAAAGTAATAACATTACACAACAGTCCTCGATGGGACCCACAGAACAGATATATACAACAGCGACTCAGAGAGAGTCAAGAATGCAGATATAATATACAAGATCCAAATCACCTTGAAAACGGTCGAGCGTCCGACTACGGACAAGAAGCAAATGGGGCTAAGAGCCCTGAAGAATAACCGATGGCGTCCATAACCACCTGAGTCAAGCCGGAGGGTAACCACGCTAACGGCCGATCTCAAAACCTGCTTAAACAAAGGGTGCCGACAAAGGCAAAGGAAAAAGAGGCGTCGATCGAGGCGATGCAGCGAGGCTAGAATTAGTCCTCGCCTACATAGGTATGGTGGATCGAGGCGCGTGCTTGTCTGGCGCGGGCGGACTCATGCGGAGGCGGGGCTGGCCTTGGCGTGAGGCAGTCGGCTTCAGCCATGGCGAGTGGTGTCTGGCCGCGGCTCCCGAGCAGAGGCGGGGAAGGCAGCGTCTGGCAGAGCTGTGAGCCGTGGAGAGCGGGAGGCAGTGAGGAGAGGAGGTGGAGGGAGAGGCGGGCGCTAGAGGTGGTGGCGCGCCCGGCAGGCAGGCGGGGAGAGGCGAGGAGAAGGCGGCGGCTCGGGAGAGAGGAGGGTCGGAGGGGTTGGGAGAGACGGGAGGAGGAGCTGGGAAGAAGACGCATGGGGAGGCTTGTGGGTGGGGTGGGTCCACCAGGTTGGTGTGGCCAGGTGGTCTCAGCGTGGGCCTTGAGGTGGGGCAGGGGGAGAGGCTGAGGGGGCGGCTGAGGCGTGCGTGCGTGCGTGGGGTGGCTGGCGGGGAGTGGTTGCTGAGAGAGAGAGGTGAGGGAGGAGAGAGAGGGGGGGGGGTCTGGGCCAAGTGGCGGCGTGGGATAGGTAGAGGGAGAGAGGAGGGTGAGGTGGCGGTTCCTGATAGGAGGGGGTGATGTGGCTGGGAGGGATGGGTAGAATTGCAGGTAGCTATAGGATTAGCGGGGTGGTTAGGTGGACCGATTTTTAAATGGGGTGGTCGTTCGGTCGCCTGGCCCTTATTACCCGCTAAAAATAAAATAAATTTTATTTGTTTAATTGGACCGTTTGCAAACCTCACAAAACAAATTAATCCGACGACGGGTTTTGCGTTTGAATTAGGATGGGCGTCTTGGAAAATAAAACAGGTTTTGCGAAATAGTTTTAGACAAACAACATGATGATGACGATGCAATGCACAAATTCAACGCGATTTTCTAGTAGTGGTTTTGGGATGCCACAATTCGACACCACTAACAAGGGATCTACCTCGAGATCCGCCTCATGGTACCGGAAGGAAGGTCGGCGATCTGAATCTTCTCGCTTCGTGTAGATCTTCGCGACACCACTAACAAGAGGTCGTTGTCCTGATCATCAAGAGAACACTCCGGGAAACAACGGACAAAGTTAGAGGTAAGGCCACCTCGAACTTCCATGGAAGGAGTAGAATTGCATCGATCCACCATTCAATGTACATAAGCGAATGATAAGAGTAGTGGTATGGTCGCGACTCCATCCCGCACTCAAAGCATTACTATGTACACGAATAGACAGATTATGCAACCAACCCTCAAGATTCAGACTGAAGATCTCGACAAGCGAGGTTCGGACAAAAGGAGTTATGCAGACTCTGCATCGGATCTGGCATAGAGGATGTCGTCGCGTCGGGAAACACCGGAAGGCACAAACAAGGAACAAAGAATGGTACCACAGACGAAGGATTCCTCGGATAGCATGAACATCGGATGGTAGAACACCGTTATCAAAGGAGGAAGCGAAACCCTAAAGGTACGACGGAAACCCAACCACGAGAATTCCTGGACTCGAAGAAAAGGGACGAGAGCGGATTCAAAACACGTAGGGGTAAGAGGAGAACAGCAGAGGGGTAAGGAGTAAAATCAGACCTAATCAGAACTATCCAACCGATTTTCAAAAATAGTTTTGACACTCTACTTCGGCCGTTAGCTAGGTTATCCTACAGGCTGGACTTGTAAGGTATCGCTAACGAGCTCTGATACCACTCTGTAACACCCTCAGAATCGGCCCTATGCAAGTTTTAGCGAAACTCGCCAAACCCGCATAGAAACGATTCGAAGGTGCCCACCAGGCACTTTCGTGCGGGTGGAAAAACAAAGTAATAACATTACACAACAGTCCTCGATGGGACCCACAAAACAGATATATACAACAGCGACTCAGAGAGTCAAGAATGCAGATATAATATACAAGATCCAAATCACCTTGAAAACGGTCGAGCGTCCGACTACGGACAAGAAGCAAATGGGGCTAAGAGCCCTGAAGAATAACCAATGGCGTCCATAACCCTGCCCAGGTCAAGCCGGAAGGGTAACCCTGCTAACGGCGTCGATCTCAAAACCTGCTTAAACAAAAGGGGTGCCGACAAAGGGCAAAGGAAAAAGAGGCGTCGATCACGAGGCGATGCAGCGAGGCTAGAATTCGGCGGTCCTCGCCTACATAGGTATGGTGGACTGAGCGGCAGCGGCGGCATGCACTAAACAACCTATAGAGACTCGATACAACTGGCGGTTATCAGAGAGGGATGAGAATGACCTAACCGGATCCAACCTGAAGCTAGCATCAAACAAACCCATCCTGGCGTTTCCCCCTCGTAACCAAACGAGGAAGTCAACGAGAACTCACTCGGTTGGCGTTTACTTATTGATTATAGTTGCGGCACTTTACTAGTCGGTTTAGATAATCATTCGATAAAGTAGCGATGGGCACTTTTAGTTAGTCGATCCGTTATAGTGGCATCACTTACTAGTCGATTCAATTAGCATGAGATATCCGAAACCCGGAGCTTGTTGGTTCGTTTACTTAGCCATTCCGTTGTAGTGAAGCTGATTACTAATCGATCGGAAACAAGTTAATTTAAACGATAAACTTTAGTTATAGTTGTCTATGATCAAGCCTCATGCTCCAAGTCGTCCATAACATGGACACGGCTTCTCGAAAAGATTTAACCCAGGGTGCACCAAAGTATCCACAGGCACTTGACCCTTTTGCGGATCGGTTAACATACACCCATCGGTATGTCGGCGGGCCTAAGTCGGGGCGTTCGGACCCAAAGCAAGCCGGGGCCACCCCACTAAGTACCATAACGAAGTCGGCGGTCTCGAGACGGACTTAGGGTTGGGAAGACGGCTGTGAGCGACGGTATGCCCCAAACGGGGCTGCCGACACCGCGAAATCGTGTCCGATCCTAAAAGATAAAGGTGCTCCTCGCACAAACGTAAATACATAAGTAGCATGGCATAAGCAGGATCGTAAATAAAACCTCAAACTAGTTTGTGCCCAAAGACAATACTTTGAAATCGGTAATAATCGATGGGGCCCATATCTCCCCACCGTGGTTAGCGGCGCTCGATCTCTAGCAGTGTCAAGAACTCGGGTCCTCTGGGACACAAGTGGTGATCGAAACCAAATCTTACCTATCACCCACCGATGCCTCTGCTTAATTCAATTTTAGTTGTTAAACAAGAATTAAAGTGATACAATAATTAAAGCCGTGATCATCTCCAACGTCAACATGCGGCAATTCTCCAACAAAGGTGGTACTTGCCGCCAAGCAAAACACTTGAGCAAGCGACTACGACACGCGGTCCAACTATCTAACAAACAACAGGTAATAGGATGTGTCCAAGGCTATATATGGTTGCAAGGGATATCACGTGCGAAATCTGAAAGCATAACAGATAGCAATAGATCAGCAGGAGGGAAGTAAATACTATAAAAGTAAGATAGGTAGAAAGGGGGAGAGGCTCGCCTGGAAACATTGTCGAAGGATCAACCGAAGATCGGGGCTAAGCTCACATCAACTCAACGGCCTTATCCGCGAAGAAGCAAAACACTAGAAGAAACATCGGATGCAATATTTAATACAACGGCAGAAGATCGGCATGATGCATGTATGATGCATGGCATGGCAAAGGTGCGATGCCATTAGGTCATATTAGGTGGAACTGGGGTTCCGACAGATAATTAGATGGTTCAAGTTATTTAGAACCCCCCGCAATTTAAATGTTGTTATAACAAGGCAAGATAAGATATCGGTTTGCTACACAAGTTTAAATGAGTCCAATATAAGACTAGATTTTGCCCGCATATGGGCCCCATGTTTAATTATTAGGTGAATCGGCATAAGGCCCCCAAACCACATGATAAGATGCATGCATGAACAATTATTATGCGACAAGTTGTATCTCAATTATAAAATAGGGTTTGCGGGAGAGGGTTCACACATTAGAGGGGGTTCGACGATCTTGGGTTCCGGGGTTCGGGGTCGGTCTCGGGTCCAGGGTTCGACGGATTGTTCTCGGCGGGAACGTTCTCGGACTCCGGGGTCGTTCTCGGTATCGGGGCAGATCTTGCGCATCCGGGAGGGAGAACTTGGCGCTACGGCGAAGTACTCGGGGTTCCTTCATTATCGGTGTCGAGCTCGGTGCGTCGAGGGTTCTTGGGTGATGGGTCGATGTAGATCTTGTCGGTTCCACGGTTTCCGTTGTCGTGGCGGACTCGGGTTCGGCACGAGGAGATCTTGGTTTTCGAGGTCCTTGTTGTTCCTTTCGAAGATCTTGGGGTGAGGCTCACGTGCCCGTGATGAACTTCAGGGCTCGTGTCGTCGGCAACAAGGTCCCGGGTTTGAGGACCGGCCTTGGAAGATCTCGGCGGAAGGCGTTCTCGTCGGTTCTCCGGGGTTGAGGTGGACTGGGCGTTGAGGTTCTACCGCAACCATGGCGCGTCGGAAGCGGATCTTGTGGGTCCTCGGAGGCCTTGAGTTCGCCCTGTACAACACACACGAGCACCAACGCAGGCGGGTGGGCGAACACCTGCAGGCGGACGGCTCGAGCGAGGCGGTGGGGCGGCGGCGAGGCAGGCGTGGCGGCGGCGGGAGGAGCCAGGCTGCAGCCTCGCCGGAGGAGGCCTGGGCGCGGGGAGACGGCGGGGAGTGGCGCTTGGAGGAGGCTGCAGGCGGCGGGCGTGCTTGTCGGGCGGAGGCGGGGAGGCGGCCGGTGGCCAGGCGGGCTCGGCATGTGGTGGTGTCTGGCCCGGCTCCGAGGGGAGGGGAAGAGCAGCGTCTGGCGAGGCGGTGGCGAGGCTAGGAGCGGGGAGGGGCAGTGAGGAGGTGGAGGGAGAGGAGGCGGCGCTAGAGGTGGTGGCGCCCGTGGCCAGCCGGCTGGAGAGAGGAAGCGAGGAGAAAGCGGCGGCTCGCGGGGAGAGAGAGGAGAGCGGAGGGTCGCGGGGTTGGGGAGAGGCAGGGGAGGAGGAGCACAGGAAGAGAGCGGCGTGGGAGGCGCAGGTGGGCCAGGGTGGGGTCCACAGGTTGGTGTGGCGGGTGGTCTGGCGTGGGCAGCAGAGGTGGGGGCCCGGGGACAGTGAGGAGGCTACCGAGGCGTGCGTGCGTGTGTGGTTCTTTGGCGGGAGTGGGTCTTGAGAGAGAGAGAGGTGAGGAGAGAGAGAGGTGGGGTCTGGGCCAAGTGGCGTGGGATAGGTAGAGGGAGAGAGGAGGGTGAGGTGGCGGTTCTGATAGGAGGGTGATGTGGTGGGAGGATGGGTAGAATTGGTAGCTATAGGATTAAGGTGGTTAGGTGGACCGATTTTTAAGGGGGGTGGTCGTTCAGGTGACGGCCCGTTCATTGCCCGCTAAAAATAAAATAAATTTTATTTGTTTAATTGGACCGTTTGCAAACCGCTCGCGGCCAAAACAAATTAATCCGACGACCCGGGTTTTGCGTTTGAATTAGGATGGGGCGTCTTGGAAAATAAAACAGGTTTTTGCGAAATAGTTTTAGACAAACAACATGATGATGACGATGCAATGCACAAATTCAACGCGATTTTCCAGTAGTGGTTTTGCGGGATGCCACAATTCGACACCACTAACAAGGGATCTCGCCCTCGAGATCCGCCTCATGGTCTTAGGAAGGAAGGTCGGCGATCTGAATCTTCTCGCTTCGTGTAGATCTTCGCGACACCACTAACAAGAGGTCGTTGTCCTGATCATCAAGAGAACACTCCGGGAAACAACAGACGAAGTTAGAGGTAAGGCCACCTCGAACTTCCATGGAAGGAGTAGAATTGCATCGATCCACCATTCAATGTACATAAGCGAATGATAAGAGTAGTGGTATGGTCGCGACTCCATCCCGCACTCAAAGCATTACTATGTACACGAATAGACAGATTATGCAACCAACCCTCAAGATTGATGAAGATCTCGACAAGCGAGTTCGGACAAAGGAGTTATGAGACTACGCATCGGATGCGCATAGAGGATGTCGTCGTCGGGAAACAGGAAGGCACAAACAAGGAACAAAGAATGGTACCACAGACGAAGGATTCCTCGGATAGCATGAACATCGGATGGTAGAACACCGTTATCAAAGGAGAGCGAAACCCTAAAGTGCAGCGGAACCCAACCACGAGAATTCTGGACTCGAAGAAAGGGGCGAGAGCGGATTCAAAACACGTAGGGGTAAGAGGAGAACAGCGAGAGGGTAAGGAGTAAAATCAGACCTAATCGGAACTATCCAACCGATTTTCAAAATAGTTTTGACACTCTACTTGAGTTAGCTAGGTTATCCTGATTTGGACTTGTGGGGTATCATAGCTGAGCTCGATACCACTGTAACACCCTCGAGAATCGGCCCTATGCAAGTTTTAGCGAAACTCGCCAAACCCGCATAGAAGCGATTGAAGGTGCCACGAGCACTTTCGTGGGTGGAAAAACAAAGTAATAACATTACACAACAGTCCTCGATGGGACCCACAAAGCAGATATATACAACTGACTCGAGAGTCAAGAATGCGATATAATATACAAGATCCAAATCACCTTGAAAGCGATTGAGCGTCCGACTACGGACAAGAAGCAAATGGGGCTAAGAGCCACGAAGAATAACCAATGGCGTCCATAACCTGCCCGAGTCAAGCGGAAGGGTAACCACCTGGCGTCGATCTCAAAACTGCTTAAACAAAGGGGTGCCGACAAAGGGCAAAGGAAAAAGAGAGGCGTCGATCTGAGGCGATGCAGCGAGGCTAGAATTCGGTCCTCGCCTACATAGGTATATGGTGGATGGCGGCGGCATGCACTAAACAACCTATAGAGACTCGATACAATGGCGGTTATCGAGAGGATGAGAATGACCTAACCGGATCAACCTGAAGCTAGCATCAAACAAACCCATCTGGCGTTTCCCCTCGTAACCAAGCGAGGAAGTCAACCGAGGAACTCACTCGGTTGGCTTTTTATTCAGTTATAGTTGCGGCACTTTACTAGTCAGGTTTAGATAATCATTCTGATAAAGTAAGCAGTGGGCACTTTTAGTTAGTCAGTCCGTTATAGTGGCATCACTTACTAGTCAGATTCAATTAGCATGAGATATCCCGAAACCCAGCAGTTGTTGGTTCGTTTACTTAGCCATTCCGTTGTAGTGAAGCTGATTACTAATCGTATCGGAAACAAGTTAATTTAAAACAGTAAACTTTAGTTATAGTTGTCTATGATCAAGCACTGTGCTCCAAGTCGTCCATAACCGCGGACACGGCTTCTCGAAAAGATTTAACCTGCGGTGCACCAGTATCCGAGCACTTGACCCTTTTGCGGATCGGTTAACATACACCCATCGGTATGTCGGCGGCCTAAGTCAGGCGCCGGACCCAAAGCAAGCGAGGCCACCCACTAAGTACACCCGCAGAAGTCGGCGGTCTCGACGGACTTAGGGTTGGGAAGACGGCTGTGAACGACAGTATGCCCCCAAACGGGGACTGTCGACACCGCGAAATCGTGTCCCGATCCTAAACGGTACAGTGTGCTCCTCGCACAAACGTAAATACATAAGTAGCATGGCATAAGTACAGGATCGTAAATAAAACCTCAAACTAGTTTGTGGCCCCCAGTACAATACTTTGAAATCGGTAATAATCGATGGGGCCCATATCTCCCCACTGGTTAGCGGCGCTCGATCTCGAGCAGTGTCAAGAACTCGGGTCCTCGGGACACAAGTGGTGATCGAAACCAAATCTTACCTATCACCCACCGATGCCTCCCTTAATTCAATTTTAGTTGTTAAGCAGGAATTAAAGTGATACAATAATTAAAGCCGTGATCATCTCCAACGTCAACATGCGGCAATTCTCCAACAAAGGTGGTACTTGACGACAAGCAAAACACTTGAGCAAGCGACTACGACACGCGGGTCCAACTATCTACCAAACAACAGGTAATAGGAGGTGTCCAAGGCTATATATGGCTGCGAGGGATATCACGGTGAAATCTGAAACAGCATAACCACAGATAGCAATAGATCAGCAGGAGGGAAGTAAATACTATAAAAGTAAGATAGGTAGAAAGGGGGAGAGGCTCGCCTGGAAACATTGTCGAAGGATCAACCGAAGATCGGGGCTAAGCTCACATCAACTCAACGGCCTTATCCGCGAAGAAGCAAAACACTAGAAGAAACATCGGATGCAATATTTAATACAACGGCCGAAGCTCGACCTGATGCATGTATGATGCATGGCATGGCAAAGGTGCGATGCCATTAGGTCATATTAGGTGGGCGGGGTTCGACAGATAATTAGATGGTTCAAGTTATTTAGAACCCCCCGCAATTTAAATGTTGTTATAACAAGGCAAGATAAGATATCGGTTTGCTACACAAGTTTAAATGAGGCCAATATGAGACTAGATTTTGCCCGCATATGGGCCCCATGTTTAATTATTAGGTGAATCGGCATAAGGCCCCCAAACCACATGATAAGATGCATGCATGAACAATTATTATGCGACAAGTTGTATCTCAATTATAAAATAGGGTTTGCGGGAGAGGGTTCACACATTAGAGGTTCGGCGATCTTGGGTTAGGGGTTCGGGTCGGTCTCGGTCGAGGTTCGTGGATTGTTCTCGGAGGCGTTCTCGGACTCGGTCGTTCTCGGTATCGGCAGATCTTGCGCATCCGGAGGAGAACTTGGCGCTACAGTAAGTGGGGTTCCCTTATGTTATCGGTGTCGAGCTCGGGTGCGGCGTCGAGGGTTCTTCGGTTGATAACGGGTCGATGTAGATCTTATCGGTTCCACGGTTTCCGTTGTCGGTGGCGGACTCGGGTTAAACGGGAGATCTTAGTTTTCGAGGTCCTTGTTGTTCCTTCGAAGATCTTGGGGTGAGGCTCCACGTGCGTGATGACGAACTTCGGGGCTCCGTGTCGTCGGCAACAAGGTCCCGCGGTTTGAGGACCGGCCTTGGAAGATCTCGGCGGAAGGCGTTTCGTCAGTTCTCGGGTTGAAGTGGACTGGCGTTGAGGGTTCTACCGCAACCATGGCGCGTCGAGCAGATCTTGTGGGTCCTCGGAGGCCTTGGGTTCGCCCTGGTACAACACACACGAGCGCGAGGCGGGTCGGGCGGCAGGCCCAGGCGGGATGGCGAGCTCGAGGCGGTGGTGGGCGGCGAGCAGTGCAGGGCGTGGCGGCGGCGGCGGGAGGGCAGGCTGCAGAGCCTCGCGGAGAGGCCTGGGCGCGGGAGACGGGCGGGGTGGTGGCGGTGGCGCTTGGAGGAGGCAGGCGGGCGGCGTGCTTGTCGGGCGGTGGCGGACTCTTGAGCGGGTGAGGCCTGGCGCGGTGGCCAGGCAGTCGGCTTCACATGGCGGCGAGGTGGTGTCTGGCCGCGGCTCCGAGACGGAGGCGGGGAAGGCAGCGTCTGGCCAGGCGAGGGCGAGGCTATTGGAGAGCGGGAGGGCAGTGAGGAGGGTGGAGAGGCGGGCGGCGCTAGAGGTGGTGGCGCTGGCGGGTGGCGGTGTGGGGAGAGAGGAGGAGGCGAGGAGAGAAGCGGCGGCTCGTGGGAGGGAGGCGGAGGGTCGGGGTTGGGGAGAGACGCGGGGAGGGAGGAGCCTGGGGAAGAAGACGCGTGGGGAGGCGCGCGCGGGTGGGCCAGGGGTGGGGTCCACGCGGGTTGGTGGCTGGCGGGTGGTCTGGCAGCGTGGGCAGTGAGGTGGGGCCCGGGGACAGAGGTGAGGAGGCGGTTGAGGCGTGCGTGCGTGCGTGTGGTTCTTTGGCGAGTGGGTCTTGAGAGAGAGAGGTGAGGGAGAGAGGGGTGGGGTCTGGGCCAAGTGGCGGCGTGGGATAGGTAGAGGGAGAGAGGGGGGGTGAGGTGGCGGTTCCTGATAGGAGGGTGATGTGGTGGGAGGGATGGGTAGAATGCAGGTAGCTATAGGATTAGCAGGGGTGGTTAGGTGGACCGATTTTTAAGCGGGGTGGTCGTTCAGGTCGGGACGGCCCGTTCGACTGCCCCCGCTAAAAATAAAATAAATTTTATTTGTTTAATTGGACCGTTTGCAAACCGCTCGCGGCCAAAACAAATTAATCCGACGACCCGGGTTTTGCGTTTGAATTAGGATGGGGCGTCTTGGAAAATAAAACAGGTTTTTGCGAAATAGTTTTAGACAAACAACATGATGATGACGATGCAATGCACAAATTCAACGCGATTTTCTAGTAGAGGTTTTGCGGGATGCCACATGTCAAACCATGTTGTCTCACAAGTTGGGGCACTATCCTACCCGCTTTCACCTCGAAGGAGAGATTCCACCCTCATACGGGTCCGGAACCTTCGCCTCTAGGTTAGAGCGCATGCATGCGAGGGGGGACACATGCAAGCACCTATATATACCAACCTCTAACCACACCCACACACACATATATGCTAGGGGCACATGCAAGTTTTCATCTCATTCCGATGTTCTCGTGGTCTTCCTCGTGAAACCACGATCTCTGTGCACACTCGGATCGTCTACCCCTAGGCGTTCCTCGGAGGGTAGCCAGGCGTAGCTCTCTCTTGTTTTGTGTTTGTTTAGGTCATAGGGTGATGTCAAACCATGTTGGCTCACAAGTTGGGGCACTATCCTGCGGTTTCACCTCGGCGGGAGATTCCACCTCATACGGGCCGGAACCTTCGCCTCTAGGTTAGGCGCATGCATGCGAGGGGACACATGCAAGCACCTATATACCAACCTCTAACCACACCCACACACACATATGCTAGGGGCACATGCAAGTTTTCATCTCATTCCGATGTTCTCGTGGTCTTCCTCTCGAAAACCACGATCTCTATGCACACTCGGATCGTCACCCCCTAGGCGTTCCTCGACAGGGTAGCCACGTAGCTCTCTCTTGTTTTGTGTTTGTTTAGGTCATAGGGTGATGTCAAACCATGTTGGCTCACAAGTTGGGGCACTATCCTACCCGCTTTCACCTCGACGGGAGATTCCACCTCATCTGGTGGAACCTTCGCCTCTAGGTTAGGCGCATGCATGCGAGGGGACACATGCAAGCACCTATATACCAACATCTAACCACACCCACACACATATATGCTAGGGGCACATGCAAGTTTTCATCTCATTAGATGTTCTCGTGGTCTTCCTCCGTGAAACCACGATCTCTGTGCACACTCGGATCGTCTACCCCCTAGGCGTTCCTCGAGGGGTAGCCAGCGTAGCTCTCTCTTGTTTTGTGTTTGTTTAGGTCATAGGGTGATGTCAAACCATGTTGGCTCACAAGTTGGGGCACTATCCTACCGGTTTCACCTCGACGGGGATTCCACCCTCATCTTGGCGGAACCTTCGCCTCTAGGTTAGGCGCATGCATGCGAGGGACACATGCAAGCACCTATATATACCAACCTCTAACCACACCCACACACACATATGCTAGGGACACATGCAAGTTTTCATCTGATTCTGTCGTTCTCGTGGTCTTCCTCCGGCGAAACCCTGATCTGTGCGCACTCGGATCGTCTACCCCCTAGACGTTCCTCTCACAGGGGTAGCCCGGCGTAGCTCTCTCTTGTTTTGTGTTTGTTTAGGTCATAGGATGATGTAAAACCATGTTGGTTCACAAGTTGGGGCACAATCCTACCGCTTTCACCTCGACGGAAGATTCCACCCTCAACAGGTGGAACCTTCGCCTCTAGGTTAGAGCGCATGCATGCGAGGGGACACATGCAAGCACCTATATATACCAACCTCTAACCACACCCACACACACATATATGCTAGGGGCACATGCAAGTTTTCATCTCATTCCGTTCTCGTGGTCTTCCTCCGTGAAACCACGATCTCTGTGCACTCGGATCGTCTACCCCCTAGGCGTTCCTCCGGGAGTAGCCCGGCGTAGCTCTCTCTTGTTTTGTGTTTGTTTAGGTCATAGGGTGATGTCAAACCATGTTGGCTCACAAGTTGGGGCACTATCCTACCCGCTTTCACCTCGACGGAGATTCCACCTCATACGGGTCGGAACCTTCGCCTCTAGGTTAGAGCGCATGCATGCGAGGGGACACATGCAAGCACCTATATACCAACCTCTAACCACACCCACACACACATATGCTAGGGGCACATGCAAGTTTTCATCTCATTCGATGTTCTCGTGGTCTTCCTCGTGAAACCACGATCTCTGTGCACACTCGGATCGTCTACCCCTAGGCGTTCCTCGGACAGGTAGCCAGCGTAGCTCTCTCTTGTTTTGTGTTTGTTTAGGTCATAGGGTGATGTCAAACCATGTTGGCTCACAAGTTGGGGCACTATCCTACCCGCTTTCACCTCGGGGAGATTCCACCCTCATACGTCGGAACCTTCGCCTCTAGGTTAGGCGCATGCATGCGAGGGGGACACATGCAAGCACCTATATACCAACCTCTAACCACACCCACACACACATATGCTAGGGGCACATGCAAGTTTTCATCTCATTCCGATGTTCTCGTGGTCTTCCTCCGTGAAACCACGATCTCATGCACACTCGGATCGTCTACCCCTAGGCGTTCCTCGGCAGGGGTAGCCCGGCGTAGCTCTCTCTTGTTTTGTGTTTGTTTAGGTCATAGGGTGATGTCAAACCATGTTGGCTCACAAGTTGGGGCACTATCCTACCCGCTTTCACCTCGATGGGGAGATTCCACCCTCCTACGGGCCCGGAACCTTCGCCTCTAGGTTAGAGCGCATGCATGCGAGGGGGGACACATGCAAGCATCTATATATACCAACCTCTAACCGCACCCACACACACATATATGCTAGGGGCTGTTGCCTGTCAAAACTCACCGGCTGAGGCGTGACAGCAACACTGAGCCGGAGGCTCCCAGGCTGAGTGGGCCTGGTCCCTCGGTCAACGGCCGCATAAATCTTCCGACGCACGCGTCTGTCTTGGTTCGGCGTGCCACGACCTATACCTGGTCGGGAAGGTGATGGATTGTTCGATTTGTTTCTGCACGGTAAACAAGTATCGTAAAATTCGAGCCGTGATCGGCTCCCGAGTTTCCACAGAAATCGGCTTTTAGAGCCGATTATCCCTATGGCTCTGCATTGGATCTATGATAACATGGGGTTTTGCTTAATTACTACAAGCTAAATCGATCTCGATAGTTTGGTGTTTTCACTGCATACGGAGCGTCCCAGCGTAGTTGAGCCTAATAGATCTGAAAAATAGTAGAAAAGCGATCCTAGAGAAGGCCTAAAAACCAACATAACGTCAATTCCCGGAACGTCCTCTCTAAGATCAATAAACCATACTTTACGTATTACCGGATCGTTCAACCCGTTTGTGAGGCCTAATCACGTGGATATTAAACTAAACCTTGATGAACAAGGCACAACTATAAGATCAAATCGACTAGCGAAATCAAGCAAGATGCCACCTTCACACCGGGAGAAGGTGCAAAGGCGAGATAGCTAGAGGTAGCATAAATAAGCAATCATAGTAAAAGTATCGATGCTAGCTCTAACAAATGTGTGGTAAAGGTGTTACTCGCCATCAACAAGGCTTCAGTACGAGTAACACCGGATAATCGCATAAGTAAATACTGCCTAGATCGCAAGATACGATCTAGGCGAAGATGGCACTACCGAGAAAAACCCTAGAAACAAGGGGTGGCGATCTTGTAGAGATTGTGTTGTTGTGAACGTGATTGTCCTCCTTTCTCGATAACCTTAGGTACATATTTATAGTCAGGAGACTCTCTACTTTTGGAGTAACTCTACAACTCTATCTTTATCTAACATAAGCGGAACCTAAACAAATACGAATCCTACTAAGATACAAGATACACGGGCAATTCAGCCCAAATCTCACTAGGCCGATCCAACAACACGTTGAATATATGTATCTTCTAAGCCCATCTTGATCACGGCCCATCCCTTCGTAGGCCAAAATATGGCGATAACACATGCCCCCTGGTTTTGGCAATGATAATTCCAAAACCACTGTGTGTTTTTCTTCTCACAGGTTTTCCTCCTTTTTCTTTTTTTTCAGATTCTGGCGTCGAGCGTGGCGAGCGAGATAAATCACGCCACCCCTTCATCATGATGCCTGTCTTCTCAACTCCTCCATGATGCATGATTTGTGATTTTGGCGGCGCAATGCGGGAAAGCTGCTACGGCATTGAACCGTTTCTTCACTATTCCTCTTTATTTAAATCCGCTGAGCAGTTCCAGTCCCCATCTTCCTCCGTAGCTGAAAACCCTCTTTCTCCGGAAAAAACCCTTCTCCATGGCCTCCTCTGCTTCCTCGGTCTATCCTCCCATGCCTCCAATAGCATCGGTGACCGAACCAACTCCGGAACACCGGCAGCGGCGGTACACTCTCGCCCCACAATGGTGGGACGAGAGGTTAGACTTTCTTGCAGTCGAGGAGACGATCGTCCACGGACGGTGAAGAGAACCTTGATTCCTCGGACGAGGCTGGAGGCGGACAGCAGCAGACGCCATGTCAGGATGGCGTCGACTCCTCTGAAGAGGAAGAAGAAGAAGGAGGAGGACACCTCCTCAGGAGTACCAGCGGTGAAGTACTTCCGTGCGGGTCAGAAGGCGGCAGACGATGGCGAGGACGAGGAGGCCCAAACTTCCTCGATGGCAAGACGGCGCTGGTAGCGGCGCTTGAAGCAATGAGGAGGACGGCCCGGCGGCAGCGACCTCGGCCTTGATTAGGATTTAGTAGTAGTAGCATTAGTAGTAGCATTAGTAGCAGGACTCCTTTTGTAATCGACCATCCTTTTACAATCGATCATCTTCAAATGAATGAAAATCATTTCCCAAAGCCTTTTACGATTTGCCCCTAATTTGTTGATTGCCAAAATAGGTCGTTGCTCCAAGCCGATGACCGCATCGGCTCCCATCATCTACCCACATACGTCCTAACAGTCCACGCAAGAGCCGATGACCACCCACCGCTTCTCAAAACCCGAACGTTGATATCTTGTATGGTTTCATTGCACGCCCATCCTTAGTGTCACGAGCGTTGATGAAAATTAAATCTGGTCGCATCTTTAGGCACCTCAAACGGCCACTTCTTGGTTTAAGCGGTAACCCGACCCTTTTTCAAAATGGGCGACTGTGTCCTTCTTCTTCAAAGCAGGCGATCCAACTCCAATTGCCCATCGAAAACGTGCCTGAGCGAACAACTCGTGACCAGCAAGGATGATGGTGGCTGAAATCACCAAGTTGGACTCGTACGTCCGACACCTTCTACACCCTCGAGGCGTGAGCTCGTATGTGTAGGGTGGCATCTGGTAGCTTGTGTGAACCTCTAGAGTCGATGACCTTGCATCGGCTATATTCGAATACAATCGCCGATTTTCGACATCGCCCCACATTTTTTGTCCATCGTCTTACATGTTTTGCCTAGCCGATTTCGTATCGGCTCTTCTAGTTCTCTTGTCCAACATCCCACATGCTTGGGAAGTATTTCTTGAGATGTTGACCGTTGGCCGCCTTTGGAATTTCACCGTCCGGTTTCTCAAGCATGTACGCGTTCTCTCTTAACACTTGGTCGACCTTGTATGGCCGTGCCAATTTGGAGACCATTTACCATATCTTTCGTCCTTAGTACCCAAGGGCAACACGACTTCCCATACGGATCTCAACGTGGAACTCCTTTGGCTTCACCTTCTTGTTGTAGGCACGAGCTACTTTAGCCTTGTTCTCTTTTATTTTCTCAAGCGACCTGACCTAAGCTCGGTCACATCTTCCATTGTCACTCATCAAAGTTGCATATTCTTGACCGTTAGCTCATTACGAAAAGTAACACGTCTCGATCCCCGTAATTTCCCAAGGCACGGCTTCTTGACCATAGACCGGATGGTACGGAGAGGTTTTATCGCCCCATGGCACGACATGCGATAAGCCCATAAAGCCTACGATAAAACCTCATGCCAACGCCTAGGGTTCTCATCG
This sequence comes from Avena longiglumis, assembly GCA_030063025.1. Lineage (NCBI taxonomy): Eukaryota > Viridiplantae > Streptophyta > Magnoliopsida > Poales > Poaceae > Avena > Avena longiglumis. Next base: position 542,388,027 of record CP125975.1, read on the forward strand.
ATCTTCCTCTTGATCGACTTGATAAGACTTTGGTTGGGCGCCTCGGCTTGCCCATTTGCTTGAGCGTGGTATGGGGGATGACCGTATCAGCTTAATCCTGTGTCCTCAGAACTTTACGAACTCGTGAGAAATAAAAACCGAACCTCCATCGGTTGTGATAGTATGGGAATCCCAAACCTATGAATGACGTGCTCTTTCACGAAATCGATGACATCTTTTGAACTTGACTTCATAGGGATGACTTCCACCCATTTGGTAAAATAATGTGATGGCCAAGATCCACATGTGGCCCTTGCTTGACGGAGGATTGATCTTGCCGATCATGTCCATGCCCCAACCTCGGAATGGCCAAGGCTTGATGATGGGATTCATTCTTGATCGGTACCATCTGGATTTTCCAAATATCGACCTCGGAATGGCCAAGGCTTGATGATGGGATTCATTCGATCTGGTACCATCTGGATTTTTCCAAATATCGACATGCTTGACACCCTTTGTAGTACTTAAAACAGTCCTCGAGCATGGTAGGCCAATAAAACCTGATCGCTGATCAACCACTTCATCTTATGAGCCGATTGGTGAGTCCACAGCGCCTTCATGTACCTCGTGTAGCCGATTAGCCTCGGCTGTTCCGGACATTTGAGCAATAATCCTTCGAGGTCTGTAAAACATTTCGTCCCCAATAAGCACATACTTCATGGCTCACCTTATCCGTTTAGGTGCCCCAGGCGAATCCTTCAAGTAATTGAAGATATCGGCTCTCCGATTCGGCTTCGGCTGTGCACGAATATCGGCTCCTCATTGCCTCTTTATAGCTGAAGCCATCTGTGCAAGATCATTTGCCTCTATGTTACTGCGACGCGGGATCGGCTGAAGTTTACGTATCGGAAGCGTGCCATCAGCTCACGCGATTAAACCATAATGGGAAGAGGACTCGCTCTGCACTTGTACTCCTCAGTGAGTTGGGAAATCACCAACTTGTCACCAAAATTTCCACTTGCCTGCTCCGGCTTGAGGAGTAACTCCATCCCTGCGTATTGCCTCGTACTCGGCTTCATTGTTGGTGCGAAGGGTAGACAACCTGATGGAGAAGGAAAATGTTGCCCCAGGCGACACGCAAAATGCCTATGCCGCAGCCATCGTCACAACTGATCCGTCGAAAAACATAGCCCACGCTTTTATGGACGGTCTGCTATGTTAGTGTTGATCCTCTCCAATAAGATCAGCCGCTTTGTCCCTTAACAGCTCGCGGGTTGATACGGATGTCAAACTCGATAATGCAAACATCCATTTGCCCAATCGCCCTTTTAACATGGGAGCCGACAGCATGTGCTTTATGACGTCTGATTTGCATATGATGATGACCTCTGCTGAGAGCAAGATGTGGCGCAGCTTGGTGCATGTAAAAAACAAGCAGAGGCACAACTTGTCGATATCGGGATACCTCGTCTCCGCGTCCAGCATCCTTCTGCTTATGTAGAATACGACTCGCTCTAGCCCATCATGCACTTGTACCACGAGGCGATGGGCGTGTCGATAGCGACAAGTAAATATAGAACGGTTTATGCGGTGAATTGGAACTAACACCGGCGGCTTTGTCGGATATTCTTTGATCTCGTCGAAGGCCCGTTGTTGTTACGCCCCAGAATTCCTCGTCGACTTTAATTTTCACGAGCCCCATGAGCGGCTCTATCCTTCTGACAGTTAGAGATGAATCGTCGGAAGTTGATCTTGCCGATGAGGCTGCAGCTCTTTCTTTGTAGTGGGTGGCTTCATTGTTCGTACTTGCCTCCTTACTCTTCGGGCCGATCTCAATCCGCGTTCATGGACCAAGAAACCCGAGGGCCGGCCGTTACTCGAAGGCACACTTCTTTGGATTCATCCTCGGGCGAACTTTCTTGTTCGGTCCAGACGCCGTTAGATCGCCCAAGTGCCCTTCTTTGGCAGACTTGACCACCACGTCGTCAATGTAGATTTCCACCACTTGCCGATCGGTCGTGGAAAATATAATTCATGGCCCTACGGTATGTGGCGCGCATTCTTAGTCCAAACGTCATGACCACATACTCGAATAACCCTACGAACCCGGTACTCGAATGCGGTTTTTGTGTATGTTACGGAGCCATAAAATTTGGTTGTAACCAGCATTGCCATCCATGAAACTTAAGATCTTGTGACCAGCGCTGCGTTGATTAACGTCTACTACGCCGGATACTCATCCTTTGGGGTAGCCCTATTGAGATCCCGAAAATCGATGGCGACCCGCCATTGGCCATCCTTCTTCTCTACAGGCACTATACTAGAAATCCATTCAGCATACCTGCATGGCCTGATTAACTTGGCTGTCAACATTTTCTCGACCTCCTTCTTGACCTCTTTAATTTGCCTTCATTTGCCGTGCTCGCTCTTTGAAATGGCCGGAATCCTTTTTTCAGTGGGAGCCGATGCTCAATGATGCTCCTGTCTAACCCAGGCATTTCTGTGTAGTCGGCGGCGATCGGGTATCGTTCAACAGGCGATCATTGGGCCTGTAAAACCCGGATCTAACTTTTTGTCGATAAATGTTGGTCGTGGCTTATCCCGGGACCAATGTCAATCTCTTCCAGTTCATCGTGGATGTGAACCCATACCCAAGCTTTCCGTCACTGCCGGTCGATGCTAAACACAGGCAAGCGGTAGGTAAGGACAACAAAAATAATTTGGGCGATTGCACTGAATCGCCCTTTGATGCGTTAGTCGGGGTGGCGTACACCTCATGGTTTTACAATGGCAGGCGTCTCCTGCTACGACTACATGATCGCTTGTCGATGATCGTTGCTTTTTATTTTTGTGGCGATCGCGAGGATCGGCCGTGCTAATGATCGTGGATCTTTCTACTCTGTCGGGCGATGGATAAGACCAGCCTCACCCGTTTTTGACGCTTCAATGCGCTCACAACCGTCAAACTGATTCGAGATCGGCTCTTGGTCTTCGCTTCCCGGATGTTCATGCCAGCAATGGAAACCTCGATAGAATCGTCATGGGCGACCTCCACTTCATCCCGTCCCTTGTATTGAGGCTTTGGTGCATCGTGGATGGAATGGAGCGATTAGCGTGGATCCAATCCCTTCCTAGCAAGGCGGCGTAGGTACTTTTGCTGTCACGACGAAAAATGACGTGGGTATGGTTTTCCTGCAGTCGGATCCACGTTCGAGAACACCTTGCGTTTAGAAGCGGCCGTTGAAGTCGCTTAACGTGGCGTTGGTTTTGATCGGTCCGCGATGGGCGTCCCAAACGCCGTAGCATGGAGTATGGCATGATATTGGCTGCCGCTCGGTGTCCACCAACATCTTGCGACGGGTTGTCCATTGATGTAGCCCAGCAGTCTGAGCTTCGGATGTTTGTAACCCTTCTCGTGGCTTCTCAAAGATAGCGCCGTGGGCATGATCAGCATCCTTGGTAGCATATTGGTTCGTGGGCGCAGAACTCTGCCGAGTACGAACACCATGTTTGCCAGCCGATGCCGTGCATCGGCTTTTGTTAACAGGCGCCACTCTTTCCTTGTCGCGGCCTCCGTCTCGTAGTCGCCTTACTTTGACGGCCGGATCAGGCCGTGCTTTCTTTAGCGTGGAGATCTGCGCTTGACTTCTTCTGTTACGCAGTTGCACTCTACGCTTACGGGTGTGTCGAGTCCATCGGGCACCACCTTGGACGGTGAAACTGTCTTCTTCTTTGTCATCCTGGCCTCTCAAGGCCCTTTGCTCAGCGGACTCCTTAGGACGGCTCGAGGTTGGAGAGGTCCTGAGCGTTCGAACACCGATCTTGGCCTCGTGCCCTTCTTTTGTTGTCCACATTCGGCGGGTTGTCATTTGGTAGGCAATCGGCTCATTCCCACGTCCCAGCAATGCTTGAAAAAGGGGCAATCCCAATGTTTGTCTGCGCCTTCCTTCTCTTTGGGTGGTCTCCTGGCGAGGTGCCCATGTCCTTCGTTGCCTCCACTGTGCTGGCGCCGTTGATCATGCTGACGCTCATACTTATTAAGGAGATGCGTGGAATGTGGCTTCTGATACCGCACCCTCCTCACTGTTCCTCTTAAGTATCTCCCGTCATCGTGGGTGGGCGTCGCGTGGACCAGCCTTCTCTTTCTTTGCCCGAGAGTGATCACCTCCTTCCTTATACGTGTCATGGTGGTACCCGACCAGCCATATTGACACGAGCGAAAATCCGATTGACGTCTCGCGGAGCGATTGAGTTCTATCATGTTGACACCGGGAAACGGATTCGTGTCCACTTTCATGGCGAACTGGCCGAGGATCAGGCGGCCTTGTTCTATTGCCATCTGGATTTGGCGACGTAGCTCTTTGCAATCATTGGTGGTGTGGGTGAACGAATGATGCCACTTGCAGTATGGTCTCCCGTTCATCTCTGACGGTAGGGATTTTGTGGCCCTCGGGTAACCTCAGCTGTTTCTCTTTCAGCAGTAAATCGAATATCTGCTCGGCTTTGCTCACGTCGAAGTCAAACCCTTTCAAAGGCCCCTGCTGTTTCACCCACTTGCAGGACACGGGGTCTGCCCCCCGAGCCCACTCGGCCACGGCCACCTCCTGGTCTTGTGTAGGATCATCTTCTTCTGTAACGACCAGGCTTACGGGCCGCTTGAACCTGTCTTGGTATAACTCGGTGGCGCTGTTCATACATCGCCGGTTTGGCCATGTGTGCCGATGAGTTGTACTCACCGGAAAGCCATATCCTTGATGGGTGCTAAGAGTCCCAACATCGCCAGCTCGATTGCTTCCTTCTCGCTTAAACGAGCGAGTAACATCTGTTCTTGATGGTCTGAAGCTGGATGTATTCGCCACGGTTTCACCCCGCTTCATCGTGCTGCGCCAGTCGCAATGCCAGCCTCGGTAGCCTCGAATGGTACTTGGATGTGGAACTGTTCTTCTAGTTGCTTCGGTGCGAATTGAATCGGTGGCGTAGGTGTACCACCCGGCTGGTCTGTTAGAGATTGTGCAAAAATCTCACGCATTTGATCCGATGCGAAATCATGCCTAGTGCGGTATCGACACGTGCTCGATCGAGCTTGACCCCTCGACCGCTGAATCTTGAGAACTCGGGGAGCTTATATTTGGGCGGTAGTGGAATCAGGTCAAACTCGTTGGGGCGGCTTTGAGTAGCCGACAGCGCCTTTTCGACGCAAGCTGATCTCTCAGATGGTAGTGATTTGGTCCACCGTTTGAGCTGCGAGGGCTAGACTCTCATGGCTTGTTCGATGGCATACTTGGCTATACGCTTTGTTTGTCGGCGTCCATCCTGGACATCGTTGCTCGAACGCCTGCTCACGAAGATCTGCGGCGGGAACCCCGCGCGGACACTCCTGCGGTTGCGATCGGGTGTGCGCCAAGTTGTTGCATCGCACGTAGGCACATATGTACCCATGCGGGATCTCCTTGGGTGGCTCGACAGAATTGGCAATCACGGATCGCCTCCGCCTTGTAGACAATGTGCCGCTGATCCAGCGCCTGGAGCCGCGAGTGTGAATGGCGATTGCGGCACGGTGTGGGCGGTCTTTCTCCTGGTGGGTCCCTAAAGTGGGCCCCGGAGAATCTTGATGTTTCATGATCTCTGACCACGCGAACCGACCCGGCTCGGCGTTCACCGGGCTCTCGAGTGGCGGTGTAGAGAATGAGCCACCATGTAGTTGACCTCTGTCGTAGAGCCACAGGCGTTCCTCGAAGGAGCAGATCCACTTCATCGAGAGCACCCTCGGGAGAATCCTTCCACTTGATGCCAGCGTCGGGTCCTCTCGAAAGAGCCGATGAGGTCGGCTTCGAAGAGCCCTTTGATCTCGTCATACTTCGCTTTGTGCTCAGCAGGAAGCTCGTCGTACGTGACTGGCCTGTTCTCCATCGCAGCGTCGGACATTGATGTAGACGTTGTTGAAGGTCCCACCGGGCGTGCCAGAATGTGTTGCCTGTCAAAACTCACCGGCGGGCAGCGACGAGCAACACGAAGAGCCGGGAGGCTCCCAGAGCGGCTGGTGGGCCCTGGTCCCTCGGTCAACGGCCCGCAAAGCTTCCGGCACGCACGCGTCCTGTCTTGGTTGGGCGTGCCACACCCTATACCTGGTCGGAAGGTGATGGATTGTTCGATTGGTTTCTGCACGGTAAACAAGTATCGTAAAATTCGAGCCGTGATCGGCTCCAGTTTCCACAGAATCGGCTTTTAGAGCCGATTATCCCCATGTCTGCATTGGATCTATGATAACATGGGGTTTTGCTTAATTACTACAAGCTAAATCGATCTCGATAGTTTGGTGTTTTCACCACGCAACCGGGCGTCCCACGTAGTTGAGCCTAATAGATACGAAAAATAGTAGAAAACCGATCCTAGAGAAGGCCTAAAACCAACATAACGTCAATTCCAACGTCCTCTCTAAGATCAATAAACCATACTTACGTATTGGATCGTTCAACCCGTTTGTGAGGCCTAATCACGTGGATATTAAACTAAACCTTGATGAACAAGGCACAACTATAATGATCAAATCGACTAAAGAAATCAAGCAAGATGCCACCTTCACACCCGGGAGAAGGTGCAAAGACGGCGAGATAGCTAGAGGTAGCATAAATAAGCAATCATAGTAAAAGTATCGATGCTAGCTCTAACAAATCTGTGGTAAAGGTGTTACTCGCCATCAACAAGGCTTCAGTACGAGTAACACCGGATAATCGCATAAGTAAATACTGCCTAGATCGCAAGATACGATCTAGGCAGCATGGCACTTACCCGAGAAAAACCCTAGAAACAAGGGGTGGCGATGCGCCGAGATTGTGTTTGTTGTGAACGTGATTGTCCTCCTTTCTCGATAACCTTAGGTACATATTTATAGTCCGGAGACTCTCTACTTTTGGAGTAACTCTACAACTCTATCTTTATCTAACATAAACGGAACCTAAACAAATACGAATCCTACTAAGATACAAGATACACGGGCAATTCAGCCCAAATCTACGCACTAGGCCGATCCAACAACACGTTGAATATATGTATCTTCTAAGCCCATCTTGATCACGGCCCATCCCCTTCGTAGGCCAAAATATGGCGATAACAGGGGCACATGCAAGTTTTCATCTCATTCCGATGTTCTCGTGGTCTTCCTCCGGCGAAACCCTGATCTCTGTGCACACTCGGATCGTCTACCCCCCAGACGTTCCTCTGACAGGGGTAGCCCGGCGTAGCTCTCTCTTGTTTTGTGTTTGTTTAGGTCATAGGGTGATGTCAAACCATGTTGGCTCACAAGTTGGGGCACTATCCTATCCGGTTTCACCTCGATGGGGAGATTCCACCCTCATACGGGTCCGGAACCTTCGCCTCTAGGTTAGAGCGCATGCATGCGAGGGGGGACACATGCAAGCACTTCATGTGGTCGTGGTGAGTGCTATTGAGAACCACATGCGATAATAACACTTACAAACATATAGAAATTTCTCGGGTGTGAGAAGATTATAGCGACATTTCATGTGGACGTGTAGACTCCTATTCGGAGGGTGCAAATTATCCAATTAATAAAAAATATATAAATAATTGATGCAAATACAAAATATATGAAAAATAGAGAAGGCTACGAGGGTGACCGTCGTCATGTATATGTCGAGGGTCGCCGTCGGCCTAACCCGGCACCGTTAGCGCGTCGTCCGCTCTGGCATGTGCCACGCGTCGCTAGCTACGCCGAGGGCCGCCACGCCGAGGGTGACCGTCGGTGTAGTGTCGCCACGACGGCAGCTACGCCGAGGGCTGGCCAGTTGGGCTGGCCCGGTGCGGTGCTACGCCGACGGCCCCGACGTTTGGCCGTCGGCTACGCCGACGGCCGTCGGCGCATCTGGCCATTCCTGTAGTGAGTCGATGGGTAGCTACGTATCACCAAAAGTTTGTGAATCTAGGTCGGGGGCATAGATGGGCCAGACAATGACGTGTCAAATAAAAAGGAAATAGAGAACTTTTTTTGTCCTAAAATCTGTCCGAGTGGGTCCATAACACTTTGAAGTGAGATTTTTGTGCAATTTCCACCATTAGATTAGACTAGACGGATAAACACGCTTCACCGCGCCGCCCTGTCCAGCGTTGTCGCATTGTGTGTTCAGCGTTGTGGGCTAGCAAGCCACGGCGTGTTTTGCCTCGTCAAATAGAATTTCACTTATAATTGTATTCATTATCTACTCGGTAATTGACGTAATAATATATTGGTGGTATGCACCAGTTTATTCACCCTAATCTGCTACCAAGAAGCTGCATGTTTAAACTGTGTACAACGAAACTTCCATTTAAAGTCAATAACATCAAGGAAATCTTATATAACAGCACCACAGAATATAATACAAATCTCTTGCTATAATTCTGCTATGTATACAACGTCAAATTGCTCACAACCTCACACTAATCACAACCAACTCACTACTAAACTGTCCACGTAGTGCTGGCTCTTCTATTCTGCATGAGTAGCCATTACCTACAATTGTACTGAGAAGCAATAGATGCCACTCATTTTATTAGCTAAGAAATATAGGCCAACGAAAAAAATTGAAAAAACTATGTATTTACTATAGACATCAGGCCAACAAATCGCCTTCCACAACAGCCTTCTATGTTTTTCTTTACGTCTCAACGGCCAAAGAACTCAAAAGTCCAAGAACCGTAGCAGCAAGAGAAGAATTCTGCAGTAGAGAAACCATGCTATTACCGTGAACATTGAGAAAAGAAAGCTTGATAGAAGAGGTCATGTGAACATTAAATCTCTAGTTTCCTCTGGAATTTGGTATTTTTTCAAATATTCAGAGAAGAGAATGTCACTGCTCATTTTTCATTACAACAAATATTCTATTCAGATATTCACAAAGCCAAGTTAAAATGTGAGTTAGGATGAAAATGTGACAGACCAGCTCACATTGAGTTTTACACTACAAGAACATAGTTAAAAAAATTCTAGGTTCCCAATGCAAAATAGAAAAGCAAAATAAACCAAATCATGTTGTACGCTATGCCGAGAGCGGATTTACCACACCTAGGAGGGGCCCCCGGCACCATCTACGCTGTTCATTTGTTGGAGATCCGTGCAAAGTCAACGCAGTCATTGTCTGTCATATATTTACATTTAAGCCCTCTTGCTTTTTGGTATTTCACCCGCAGTCCAGGGGAGAGGATGACCACCCCACCGGCCCACCCCAACCCGTAGCCCACGCAGCCACGCACTGCCCACCTAATCCTAACAGCTCTCCCCGTCGCGCGACCATGGATCTGGGGCCCCTACTGTTCCTTTTGATTTTTCTTCATGTTTGGATCCAGTTTGTGGTTGAATATTTTGTTTGGATTAAATTTATGGTTGAATCTTGATTGAATCTTTATTGAATCTTGTATGGATTTTGTTTAAATTCGTGGATCTGGGGCCCCTACTTTTCCTTTATTGAATGTTGATTAAATCTATGGTATGTATTATCTGAGGGAAATGTTGTTTTCTATGAAAAAATATATGAATGAGATTAGAAATTGTGAGTAATCTCGTGAATCTTGTGTGTATCTTGTATGAAACGTTCTTGTTATTAATCTTATTCCTGAAATGTACATAACAAAATTGTTGATTATTCCTGAAATTTTGCGAGAATAAATGAGGTAAAAAAGAAACAAACATTATGCAAGTATTCTATGGAAAAATTATATGAATATCTCTTGGCAGAAACAAGTTTATAAAACGTGTGAATATTGTACTAACAAGTTTGTAAAATTATACGAATATTATTAAATAAAAAGTATAAAAATAAAAATGATTAAATGAGATTTTTGCTAAAAACAAATTATGCATGTTTCATTTTCAAAATTAAAAATGTACATAAAAAATTGTTGAATATTGCTACCGAAAATATTGGTACCTAAATTATCTTGTATGAATCATTCAAGATCAAACATAGTTTTAGTTCTCTGATTAAATTACCTTGGACTGATTCCATTTTATCCAAATTGCTTTCCCCAAATTTGGAAGTACGAATATTCTGGGAGATAGTGTTAAAAAATTGTTAATGGGAGATAGTGTTGCAAATAAAAATCATGGTAGATCTATTAATGAGAGGAGTGACAGTGAGATAGTGTTAAAAAATTGTTATGAAATCAGATTAGATAGTGTGTGAAATCTCGTGAATCTTATGTGAATCTTGTATAAAACGTTTTTGGTATTAATCTTGGTTGATGAAGATTACAGAAAATCAATTTCTAAATTGTTGAAAAATATTATATGGAACCATGTTAAATCCTATAGATTTTGGTGGATCTTGCATGAATTTTTCATGTTTCTTGCATGAATTTAGAAATATATGATAAGAGTGGATTGAAACGTCCATGAATTTTATAGTTGCAAAATCCTTAATAAAATTTACCTTGAAAAAATAATATGAATGTTCGTAAGGCTATTTGAGAAAAATCTGTGAAAATATTTGTAAAGATTCATACATGTTAACAGATAAATTTTGAATAAATATCTGTGAATTTCTTTTTATGAAACTATATTGTAACTAAAAATGGATAATTAATAAATTAAAAATATAATGTAACTAAAAATCTCATTGTAAAGAACAACGTATTTTACAGTTTTACGGTTCATCTTGTACCTGTAGTTGTAGTTCTGTACATTGTCGAACCATTAAGCCGCACACCTGGATAGTGGTAAATTTAAAAATATTTTCTCTGTAACAACCTGGGAGACAAATAACATTTAAATAATATTTTCTCTATGTACATAAAAATTGTTGATTATTGCTGAAATTTTAGAGAAAAATAAGGTGAAAAGAAATGACATTATGCATGTATTCGTGAAAAATTATATGAATATCTCTTGGCAGAAACAAGTTTGTAAAACGTGTGAATCTTGTATGAAACTTCTGAATCTAAGATGAAACAAAATAAGAGTGTCTAAATATTGTTAAATAAAAAGTAGAAAAATAAAAATCATCAAAAGAGATTGTTGAAAAAATAAATTATGCATGTTTTATTTTCAGAATAGAAAATGTACATAAAAAATGTTGAATATTCCTGAAATTGTACGAGAAAAAAATGAGGTGAAAAAGAAACAGAAATATGTAGAAGACTATCGATTGTGAGGAGACAAACAAGCAGACAAAAAATTTAGAATATCCAAAAGCGTTAGGGGTTAGATAGAAAAACTACAGCAGACATAAAAGATAAGGTGCGAGGGTTATTTTGTAAAAGGCACAGCACGGATCTCCAATAAATGAAGTGCAGAGATGGTGCCGGGGGCCCCTCCTACGGGGGGAATTGCATTGCCCACGCTATGCCCTATGTCCTAATACACGGGAAGTGCAGGCATACAACAACAAAGCAGCAGAGCAAGCAGCAGCAGAGCACGCACCAAAAAAGACTGTAAATTAGCAAGAAGCAGCCACCAGCCAGCAGCGAAGCAGCAGAGCACACAACAAACCAGCCGGGCGGAAGCATTACCAGGTGGAGGAGGCACAATTCCGGGCGGAGAGGGGAGAATCCAGGTGGAGGAGGAGCGATTCCTGACGGAGGTGTCATGATTCCGGCACGCCGTCAAATCTCATCCCATTACTCACGCGACCGACCATACTGTGACATCTTTGAAGCCTCGGCAGTGAGAGCCCTGGTGGTGGAGCGCTGGAGCGGAGGCAGCGACGCAGATCGTGTAGGGACTTCAGGAAGTGGTCTCTTGTCACCCGTCCCGTGCCATCTGAAGGAGAGAAGGAGCAGCAGTGGCCGCGTCTCCTTGGCTCCCCTACGGGGTTCAGTGGGGCGATTGCAAGATCGGACGCGAGAGGGGCGGAGGAAGAAGAGGAGATCGACATGGCGAGGGCGGCGGCGAGGGCGAGGCGGGTGCGGGAGGAGGATGGAGAATGCGGTCGTTCTATGGGATTACCGTGGTTTATCTTTTCCGGTAGATTACTCAGACGCTGCGAGGTGGGGCGAAGTCGGGCATGGGTCCATTCACGTCACGGTACGTGCGTCACTCAGGGTGCAAAATGTCTCAACTCATCGGCCGTAATAGACGATTCAGATGGATATTATCACGAATCTAACGGCCACCAACACTTGTGTCGGCAATAGCCTCAGCAGCTTGGGTCACCACCAGGCTTAAGCTATAAAATAATGCGCGGTACACGCGGGTTCGTTAAATCAGTCGCCCCTCCGGTTGCTTTGGAGTGCGTGGCAAATGACTATGAGGCGTTGTTCATCGGCCAACTAGATCTGGGATGGTAGGTTCTAGTAGACTAGTTGTCCGTTTCAACTTTCAAGCAGCCTTCATCTTCTTACTCGTCCCGGCCGCAACCTCCCCCGGATGGGGTATGATGGTGTATGTCACCCCGTAGGTGGGCACGCTAGCGGCAGTCCACCGGCTACTCACCTTTGTATATACTCCCTCCGTTTAGAAATATAAGATGTTTTAGGTTTGTGAAGGAGATGTATCAGGCGTGTTTTAACAGACGTGTTTAAATGAATCAGGCACTAAAATGCTTCAGACATCTTCTTCACAAACCTAAAACATCTTATATTTCCAAACGGAGGGAGTATAAGTTAAATGGGCTGTTGCTATCAGTTTGTGTAATACATTTATGTTAAATAGTTTTTTGTCTGTCCAATTAAACCCACCAACATCCTAGCAGCCTTCATCGTCTTTGTCTATATAAGTTAAATGGGATGTAGGTTCTAGACTAGCTGTCCGTTTCAAGCAGCCTTCATCTTCTTACTCGTCCCGGCCGCAACCTCCCCCGGCCCGATGGGGTATATGATGGTGTATGTGCTGCCTCAACCGCCGCTCATTCATTATGCATGCATGGATCGTCATCCGATTTTCGGTTGCTGTCACGCGTACGTATATGCATAGCTCCCCCAGCTACTACGTCTACCTGATTGAAGATCGTGGCGGTGGCAGATCGGAGATTGCCAGTTTTTGTCAGGAGGTTAGGGGGTTTAGTGGGTTTTTAACTAGTGTTAAACTCTCCTTTGTTGGGAGATTAGCAAATGATGAGGCGGCTCATTGCCGTGCTTTTTTTTTTGAACTGGGAACGGGTGCATTTACCCCACATATATTGCTGCTCAGAAAACTCTGGAGTACAAATGGCCTAAGAAATAAAAATTACAACAAGGCCCAGAAATAAGCACCGAGGACCCTACAGAAAAACTTGAAAAAGCAATCAAGTCCTCCATCCTCTTCCAACTCCAGAACGAAGAAGCGCCGGCGAAATCCTGCAATCGCACATGGATCAACGCACGGCCGAGCAGCGGCGGAGCGGCAGCCCTACTGCCATTGGGTCCGATGTGCTGACGAACAAACTGTCGCCAGAAGACGCCGGATAGAGTGCTCCAAAACCGAGCCGCCGCCGCAGGCATCAGGACCTTCCACCAACAACGCCACCACCATGACGGCTTGAGAGAAGAAGGGGAAACCCGCCGCGGCAAGTACCACCCCAGCACCCAGACAAGGAGGAAGACGACGATGACGCAGATCCCCCTCGCCTCCACGGCCGGCCGGGAAGAAAGAGAACCCAAGTCACCGTCACCACCACCCCTTCCTCCCCCGCCACCACGGCCGGCCAAGAAAGGGGCGGAGCTTCAGCCCCCTCATCGGATGCCAGGTCCTAGGCCTTATTACGAGTCGCCGAAGGGAGATCCCCCCACCTCAACTGCCTCCGACCACCGGAGTACTGCAAGAGGGGAGATCCACCGCGGCCCGCTCCAGATCTGGCCGACAATCTGGAGACGACTCCGGGCATAAGATGCCCAAGACAGCGACGAAACCGCCGCAAACATCTACAACCTAACCCTAAACTACGCCGGAGCCTCTCCTCCGCCACCTCCGGACGGCAGCGCCGCCGGAGGGGCTCGGGATCGGCCCGGAACTACTGGGCTCTCTCTCGAAGTATTGTTCACAGGAGAGGGGGGGGGGAGGGAGAGAGAGTGTCATTGCCGTGCTAAAAGAGCTAGCTGTGATAGAAGAAGGTGCTTGTGGGTTAATTACACACCACTTTTTCTAGAATTGATCCTATCAAAGGACGACTGTAAACCCACCGTCTAATAAGTAATAAAGATTCTAATTCGCAAAAAAAAAGAAGCTAGTACGTACTACCAATGCAAGCAAGGACATCGACGGTGTGTTTTGATCCAAGTAGCTTGAATGCTTTTTATCATCAAGTACGTACGTGTGCTCCCTCAACAGCCACGGCGCTCATTTGGGAGAAAACGTTATTCGTCGGTTGAAAATGCAATGAAAGCCGGCCGTCTCGTCTGAGTCCGCCCCTAACTATCGAGCCGGCGCCGCAACACGTGAAGCGCCGGACGCGCAGGCCGACCAGTCGACTCTGGCGTGAACGTAGTAGCAGTATTTTATTACAGCACAATGAGGAAGGCAGGTTCCAGAAAAGATTAGAAGGTTTCAGCAACAGCGGTGGCAGATGAACACGACGCTAATAATGTGTCCCATAGAGCCGAGTGATACTTCCTCCGTTTTAAAATATGAGATGTTTTAGTTTTATGAAGCAAATATATCAGTATATAGATTTGCTCACTACAGACTATAAAAAGTCTAGATACAATTTCTTCACAAACCTAAAACAACTTATATTTTAAAACAGAGGGAGTAATAATTTAGGGTCTCCCTTCCGTCTTCTTTAATACATCTAGTCTGTTTGACTAATGTTAACAAGGAAATGCTAGAACTAGCGGCATCTGGAGAGGAATATTACTAGCCTGTTTGATTGGCACGACTTATCCTTGAAAACAAAAATATTAGCACGACATGGAGAGAGAGAGAGAGGAGATGTGACCGAAGAGGGGGATCGGATCGTCGTCGATCGTGCCCACACCACACAGTATGTGGCTAGCTCCACGCCACATACACGTCTCCATGGACAAACGGTTTGTCTCTCTCCGGATGTCAGACGACTTTGCCATGCCCTCCTCGTCATCGGGGAAATATGGACAAGTTGCACGCACGTAATAATGCTTTCTTTTGATGATCCACAGTGAGAACATACGAGGCGTGCCCATACCATTCGCGCTGCCGTGCTCGTGCGCCGTACCGGCACCGCAGTGAAACGTACGTGGCCACGAGACGATCGACGACGTGCAGGAATGGGCATTATGTGGATATGTGCCATCTTTTTTCCCCTTTTAGAAAAAAAATGTGGATGTGTGCCATCTTTTTCAAACTCTGCAAAATTCAAAGGGTTGGCCTCTTGATCAGCTCACAAGTATACTATTGGTTGATTCCAAGAACATGTACTGTGTGGGATCGGTTCACACCAAAACGAGTTGTCAGTGTTTGATTCGGTCCTGATAGTCTGCTAAGTATCGAACCGGCTCAAACTGCAGCTATGGACCCTGCCCTGTGGAAAAGAAGAAGAAGAAGAAGAAGAAGAAGAAGAAGAAGAAAAAAAAAAAGAAATTGCCGGTCGACCAATACTTTAGGCGTGGAGGAGGGGCAGCCAGAAAATACTACTCCCTCCGATCCTAAATAACTGTCACGGTTTTGAACTAACTCTAGTTCGAAATGGCTACACTTATTTAGGATCGGAGGGAGTATTTTATTGTTACACGCCGAACCAACATATTGATTCGCTTCTTGTGTCGGAGCGATGAAGTCAGTTCTCTATTATGTGTGGAACCGATTCTTTCGACTTTTGAACCGTTTTAAGACTAACAGTACATGGTCTAATGGATTTGATTTTTTCTTATGGCCCATGATTAGAAATTATAGTGGAGTTTTTTTTTCCGTGGTCTACTTTATCTGAAACTTTTTTGCCGGGTCCAATTTTGAGAAACTTGCTTTACTTTTAGGATAAATATGTGCTTTTTTGTTTGGAAAGTGGAAGTCTCATTATTCCGGCCTTTGCGACACAAAAGCCATATACAACTAACTTATTTCAAATCCTATAAAACCAGCAAAGGAAGGAAAACAAGGATATGCCACACAAGGTGCCAAACACAAAACAAGCCTAGTCGAGCCCACATTTATGCCGAAAAGAAGCCATAACCTATTCCCCCTTTTTTTTTGCAAAAAATAACCTAGTCCCTTGACCCCCCTCCTCCGGAGTCAAGCCATAGTTCAATCACTAGGCTTGGTCTACAATGATGATGGGGAGTCTGGATTTTCATCAGGGCAACAACTATCGGTACACCACAATGACACCTCCAGGAAGAGAAATCCACAAAATGACATCTTTTCTATGTATAGATAGCTGATCTAGGTTTCACCCTAGTCCGTACAGAAGTTTTCGACTAAGCCCTTGAGACCACCATCACCGAACCCAATCTCAATGACCAGACCATCACATTGCGTCTTGAGCGTCCACCAACACCAGTTCACAAATGTGACTAGCGTATCACACATGTTGCCAAAAAAGCTATCCCGATACGGCAGTTGATTTTTGGCGAAAGGAGACACTTGAGCAACCATGAAAATGACACAATGACGGAAGCAGGGTCAAACCAGGAGGAGCCAACCATCACATGACATGCCTTATGCGGAACATGCGATAAGTAAAAAATTCGTATAGTTGCCAAAATAAAAAACCATCAAGTAGTTTTTCTAATGATAAGAACGAGGGAGGATGTGAATGAAAATGGTGTTGAGGAGAAGAATGACGGTTCTCCCTGGATCAACCCCACCTAGCAGTGTTCCTAAAGATAAAGAAGGTTAGGATGTGGACCAAAAATGGCGTTGAGGAGGTGAAGGACAGTTTTTGCCGCCCTCTGCAGGATTTAAAGAGGACGATCGATCCTTTCAAGAAGAAATAGAGTGCTATTTTCGTTTGTTATACTTGAATGTTAACTTGGTAATTTGATGGTGTTGCATTGTGTGATTTTGATGCGTGAAATATTAGTTTGGGTTGATGTGAAAGTGAACTCGTTAGTTTACATGCGCACTCATAGCTAAAACATAGATGAAAATAAATAAAAGCGCTACAGTTTAGAGGATATGAAAAAGCATAGAGCTCCTAGGCTTCTAAAATTGGTTTCAGATGGTCCTTTAAGGGGATATTGCCAGAGTTGCCCTTAATTTTACAACCATCCTAGGTTTGGTTTTAAGTACAATACCATGTTTTTTTTACAAGTTTGCACTTATAAAACCGCATCTCTTATAATCTCACATTGAACAACGAGATCAATTTCAATATTTTTTTGTTAGAACCTCGTTTTTCATAAATCATAATCATGTGGGTTGAACCGGATCAAATTATCACCTTCCATCTCTGAATTCCCTTTATTTATTTATTTTTTATAAGCATTATAAATTTTGTTTGCTCCCTCCGTCTTAAAATAAGTGTTGTGGTTTTAGTGAACTTTGAAAAAGAAATCATGATATTTATTCTGGAATGGAGAAAGTACTTATTATGAGCAAAAGAGAGCATGAACATATGCAAATATGCTATGTAGCACACTTCTCGAGTGCAGATTTTCCCCTCCTAGGTTGGGCCCCTGGCACCATCATAGCCGTCAGTTAATTTAAGATTCGTGCAAAAGTCTATCGGTCAAAGCTTTCATTTTTTTTGCATTTTAGTCCTTGAAAAAATCCTTATTCAGCCCACTCCCTACTCCCCCGTCTGACGCTGCCATCCCCACCCCAACCCTCACCCCATCCTTGTACTAAGCCGACCCATCCTCCTCCTCTAGCCCGACACCTCCTCCTCCCCTAGCCCGTCGCCGTCCTCCTCCACTAGCCCATCCTCCTCCTCTAGCCCGACACCTCCTCCTCCTCCTCTAGCCTGTCGCCGTCCTTGGTCTCCCTCACCCTGCTTGATGTGGGCAAGGTCCCTCCTCTCGTTCGTCGTGGAGCAGCAACTCCGGTCCTCCTCCTCGGCCGTGAGCAGCCAGCCGGCCTCCTTTGCGTGTGCAGATTCCGTAGCTGATGATATAGGGCCCGATCTAGCCATGGAGGTCCCGAATCTAGGCCTGGAAGGCACCTCCTTTTGATTATTTTCATTGGTCAATTTAATTTGGAAATTTTGGTTGATCTCCGTTTCCTGTTGAATCTAGATGAAGTTTCTTAGATGGGTCCATTTGAATCTGTATTGAATCCCCTTAGTTTCTGCCAAGTTTTTTCATGTTTCTCGCAAAGTTTTTTTCTATATCTTGGAATGTTTGCAGTGTGGATGGTCCGTGAATTAAGTTTTACTTACGTATGAAACTTGTAAAAATCTATGGTGAATTTGATGTTGGAAAGGTGCATCAAAAAATCCATATCCAATTCGTATGATTTTGTTCTGAATCATGAGTGATTATTGTACTATGAATTTGTGAATAAAATTATATGAATATCTCATGAATCTTGTGTGAAACTGTTCACGGGTCTCCTCCCATTTCACATCTTGTGTGAATCTTGTGTAAATTTTGTGTGAAAAATTATTACATGAAAATTCTGTGAAAAATAATATGTAAGAAAAATTCTATGAATTTTTTTGTTGAAAATATTTTATCATGTATGAAATGAATGTTTGTTTGTTACCAAAAATATTGGTTGAATATTGCTACCGAAAATATTGGTACCTAAATTATCTTGTATGAATCAGTCAAGATGACACATAGTTTTAGTTATCTGATTACATAACCTTGGACTGATTCCATTTTATCCAAATTGCTTTCCCCAAATCTGGAAGTACGAATATTCTGGGATTCTTGTATGTATCTTTTATGAATCTCGACAGACTTGAAAATCCGCGGTGAATGTGTAATATTTTTTTTGGTATTAATCTTATTAATGTGGATTTAAGAAAATCAACGTAAAAAAATACTTTGGTTGCAAATAAAAATCATGGTAGATCTGTTAATGAGAGGATGAGATAGTGTTAAAAATTTGTTATGAAATCTTATTAGATAGTGTGTGAAATCTCGTGAATCTTGTATGAAACGGTCTTGGTATTGATCTTGGTTGATGCAGATTGTTGTTATTAGTGATAAAAACATTTTTACAAAAAATAATAATCAAGTTTGATTGTTGTTAGTAGTTTTCAAAAAAGTTCTATTGAAGATTCATTTGAGTTTCGGTGTTGCCCATGTATCTTAAAAAAATTATCTTGGAAAAAGTATGAAACTTGTACGGATATTTCTAGAAAAATTCTTAAAAAAATATTCTATGAAATATTATTGAATATTATTGAAAAAATAATTATGTAAGAAATTGTTGATTAAACTATATGAATATCCCTTGGCAGAAATATGTTTGTAAAACGTGTGAATCTTGTATGCAACTTCTGAATCTAGAATAAAACAAAGTAAGAGTGTCTAAATATTATTAAATAAAAAGTATAAAAATAAATATTATCAAAAGAGATTGTTGAAAAAACAAATTATGGATATTTCATTTTCAGAATAAAAATGTATATAGAAAATGTTGAATATTCCTAAAATTTTACAAGAAAAAATAAGGTGAAAAAGAAACAGACATTATGCAGATTGTTTGAAGAAACAGTATAACATGTGTACGCTTTCATATAGCAACAAAACATATATAAAACATGAAAACAGCAGGGGCCAAGAAGCAAAATTATGATTGACTTAAAAAGTAAAATGAAAGGGATGTTTTGTAAAAATATTAGCATAAATGTACAATATATGGAGGACACGGATGTTACCGGGCCCTCCTAAGGGGGATTGCATTACCCCACACTTCTCATGCATAGCCGTACTAGTGAATCAGATCCGGTCAAATCAGACTATAGTAGGAAACTTTCATTTAAAGTCAATAACATCAAGGAAATCTTATATAACAGCACCACAGAACATAATACAAATCTCTTGCTGTAATTCTGCTATGTATACAACGTCAAATTGCTCACAACCTCACACTAATCACAACCAACTCACTACTAAACTGTCCACGTAGTGCTGGCTCTTCTATTCTGCAAGAGTAGCCATTACCTACAATTGTACTGAGAAGCAATAGATGCCACTCATTTTATTAGCTAAGAAATAAAGGCCAACAAAAAAAGAAAAAACTATGTATTTACTATAGACATCAGGCCAACAAATCGCCTTCCACAACAACCTTCTATGTTTTCCTTTACGTCTCAATGGCCAAAGAACTCAGAAGTCCAAGAACCGTAGCAGCAAGAGAAAAATTCCGCAGTAGAGAAACCGTGAACATTGAGAAAAGAAAGCTTGATAGAAGAGGTCATGTGAACATTAAATATCTAGTTTCCTCTGAAATTTGGTAATTTTTCAAATATTCAGAGAAGAGAATGTCACTGCTCATTTTTTATTACAACAAATATTCTATTTAGATATTCACAAAGCCAAGTTAAAATGTGAGTTAGGATGAAAATGTGACAGACCAGCTCATATTGAGTTTTACACTACAAGAACATAGTTAAAAAAATTCTAGGTTCCCAATGCAAAATAGAAAAGCAAAATAAACCAAATCATGTTGTACGCTATGCCCTATGTCCTAATACACGGGAAGTGCAGGCATGCAACATCAAAGCAGCAGAGCAAGCAGCAGCAAAGCAGCAGAGCACGCACCAAAAAGACCGTAAATTAGCAAGAAGGAGCAGCAGTGGCCGCGTCTCCTTGGCTCTACGGGTTCGATTAGGCGAGTGCAAGATCGGAGCCGAGAGGCGGAGGAAGAAGAGGAGATCGACATGGCGAGGCGGCGGGCGAGGCGGGTGCGGGAGGAGGATGGAGAATGCGGTCGTTCTATGGGATTACCGTGGTTTATCTTTTCCGGTAGATTACTCAGACGCTGCGAGGTGGGGCGAAGTCGGGCATGGGTCCATTCACGTCACGGTACGTGCGTCACTCACGGTGCAAAAAGTCTCAACTCATCAGCCGTAATAGACGATTCAGATGGATATTATCACGAATCTAACGACCACCAACACTTGTGTCGGCAATAGCCTCAGCAGCTTGGGTCACCACCGGGTTTAAGCTATAGAATAATGCGCGGTACACGAGGGTTCGTTAAATCAGTCGCCCCTCCGGTGGCTTTGGAGTGCGTGGCAAATGACTATGAGGCGTTATTCATCGGCCAACTAGAGGTTCTAGTAGACTAGTTGTCCGTTTCAACTTTTAAGCAGCCTTCATATTCTTACTCGTCCCGACCGCAACCTCCCCCGGATGGGGTATGATGGTGTATGTCACCCCGTAGGTGGTCACGCTAGCGGCGGCCCACTGGCTGCTCACCTTTGTCTATATAAGTTAAATGGGTTGTTGCTATCAGTTTGTGTAATACATTTATGTTAAATAGTTTTCTGTCTGTCCAATTAAACCCACCAACATCCTAGCAGCCTTCATCTTCTTTGTCTATATAAGTTAAATGGGATGTAGGTTCTAGACTAGCTGTCCGTTTCAAGCAGCCTTCATCTTCGTACTCGTCCCGGCCGTAACCTCCCCCGGCCCGATGGGGTATATGATGGTGTATGTGCTGCCTCAACCGCCGCTCATTATGCATGCATGGATCGTCATCCGATTTTCGGTTGCTGTCGCACGTACGTATATGCATAGCTCCCCCAGCTACTACGTACTACCTGATTGAAGATCGTAGTGGTGGCAGATCGGAGATTGCCAGTCTTTGTCAGAAGGTTAGGGGGCTCAGTGGGTTTTTAGCTAGTGTTAAACTCTCCTTTGTTGGAAGATTAGCAAATGATGAGGCAGCTCATTGCCGTGCTAAAAGAGCTAGCTGTGATAGAAGAAGGTGTTTGTGGGTTAATTACACACCACTGTTCTAGAATTGATCCTATCAAAGGACGACTGTAAACCCACCGTCTAGTAATAAGTAATAAAGATTCTAATTCGCAAAAAAAAAAAGAAAAAAGAAGCTAGTACGTACTACCAATGCAAGCAAGGGCATCGACGGTGTGTTTTGATCCAAAGTATAGCTGGAATGCTTTTTATCATCAGTACGTACGTGTGCTCCCTCAACAGCTAGCCACGGCGCTCATTTGGGAGAAAACGTTATTCGTCGGTTGAAAATGCAATGAAAGCCGGCCGTCTCGTCTGAGTCTGCCCCTAACTATCGAGCCGGCGCCGCAACACGTGAAGCGCCGGACGCGCAGGCCGACCAGTCGACGCACGTCTTGTCCATAAGTAAACGCGGCGTCAGGTCAACTCTGGCGTGAACTATTCTAGTACTATAGCAAAATAAAAAAGGTTCCAGAAAAAGATTAGAACGTCCAGCAACAGCGGCTGGATCGAGGAGACGTGACGGAAGAGGGGATCGGATCGTCTCCGTGCCCACACACAAGGGAGCTCCACGCCACACACACGTCTCCGTGGACAAACGGTTTGTCTCTCCCTCTCCCTCTCTCTCTCTCTCTCTGGATCAGACGATTTTCCCATGCATGCGCATGCGCTCCACGTCATCGGGAACGAAAATGTGGACAAGTTGCACGCACGTGCTATATGCTTTCGTGGCGAGCCTCATATGAGGCGTGCCCATATACCATTCGCGCTGTCGTGCTCGTGCGCCGTACCATCATCTGGATGCGTGCCATCTTTTTTAAACTCTGCAAAATTCAAAAGGCACGGTTGTCAGCGTTTGATTCGCTCTCAATAGTCTGCTACCCTATCGAACCGGCTCAAACCGCAGCAACGGGCACCGTAGAAAAGAAGAAGAAAAAAAAAAGAAACTGCCGATCGACCCTATCCTTTGCCGCGTGGAGAGAGGGCGACCAGAAAAATACTATTGGACTAATATGGAATTTAAGAAAAAAGTTTAACGATAAAATTTATCAAGAAAACATGAATTATATGTCATAAAAATTATGTCTTTGGATTGATATTTAAAAACACTTTCTAATGATATAATTTTTGTGGCATATGATTCATATTTCATTTGTCAAATTTATAGTCAAACATATTTCTTGGGTTTTGTATTAGTCCAATAAACCCGCACGTAGGGAGTACTCCCTCCAACCCATATTAGACTATCAGTTGACTTGAACTTTTCTAGATATGTAAATATGTTTTAGTGCTAGATACATATAAATTTAGATAAATTTGAGTGAACTAATATAGGTCAAAGAGAATATTTTATTGTTACAAGCAGAACCAACATGTTGATTCGTTTCTTGTCTCGAAGCGATTGAGTCGGTTCTCTATTATGTGTGGAACCGACTCTTTCGGTCCTTTGAACCGCCTTAAGACTACATAATACATGTTCTAATGGATTTTATGGCCTGTGATTAGAAATTATAGTGGAGTATTTTCTTCCATGATCTACTTTTATCTAAAACTATTGGAATTTTTTGCCGGGTCCAATTTTGAGAAACTTGCTTTACTTCTAGGATAAATATGTATTTTTATGTTTGGAAAGTGGAAGTCTCATTATTTCGGCCTTCGCAACAAAACCGCTATACAACTAACTTATTTCAAATCCTATAAAACCAGCAAAAGAAGGATATGCCACACAAGGTGCCAAACACAAAACAAGCCTAGTCAAGCCCACATTTATGCTGGAAAGAAGCCATAACCTATTCCCCCTTTTTTGCGAAAAATAACCTAGTCCATTGACCCCTCCTCCGGAGACAAGCCATGGTCGAACCGCTAGTAACCTCTAGGATCGGTCTATAATGATGATGATGAGGAGCGGAGAATCCTAGCCTTCGACACCACGTCTGCAACGAGGAATATTACTCGTATTGTCGTCGCAAGATTTGACCAGTAAGACCAAATCCTGGATTTTCATCAGGGCAACACGACAATGGCACCTCCAGGAAGAGAAATCCACGGGATGACATCTTTTCTAGGTATAGATAACTTATCTTGGTTTCATCCTGGTCCGTACAAAAAATTTCAACTAAGATCCCTCGAGACCACCATCACCGAACCCAATCTTAATGACCAGACCATCACATGCGCCTTGATCGTCCACCACTACCAGCTCACAAATGTGATTAGCGAATCACACATGTTGCCAAAAAAAAGCTACCCCGATTTGACGATTGACTTTTAGCGAAAGGAGACACTTGAGCAACAACGAAAAATGACACAATGAAGAAAGTAGGGTCAAACCAGGAGGAACCAACCATCACATGACATGCCTTATGCGGAACATGCGAAAAGTAAAAAAATCCTATAGTCGCCAAAATAAAAAACCATCAGGTAGTTTTCCTAATGATAAGAACGAGGGAGGATGTGAATAAAAATGGCGTTGGGGAGAAGAATGATGGTTCTCCCTGGATCAGCCCCACCGAGCAGTGTTCCTAAAGATAAAGAAGGTTAGGATGTGGACCAAAAATGGCGTCGAGGAGGTGAAGGACAGTTTTCGCCGTCCTCCGCAGGATTTGAAGAGGGCGGTTGGTCCTTTCGAGAAGAAGTAGAGTGCTATTTTCGTTTGTTATACTTGATTTTTAACTTGGTATAATTTGATGGTGTTGTATTGTGTGATTTTGAAGCGTGACTTGATGTGGAAGTGAACTCGATAGTTTACATGCGCACTCATAGCTAAAAATAGATGAAAATAAATAAATAAAAGCGCCACGGTTTAGAGGATATGAAAAAGCATAGAGCTCCTAGGCTTCTAAAATTGGTTTCAGATGGTCCTTTGAGGGGATATTGCCAGATTTGCCCTTAATTTTACAACAATCCTAGGTTTGGTTGTAAGTACAATAGCATGGTTTTTTTACTACAAGTTTCCACAATTATAAAACCGCATCTCTTATAATCTCACATTGAACGACGAACCCAATTTTAGTATGTTTCTGTTAGAACCTTATTTTTTCATAAATCATAATCGTTTGGGTTGAACCGGCTCAAATTATCATCTTCTATCTCTGAATTCCCTTTATTTATTTTTATAAGCATTATAAATTTTATTTGCTCCCTCCATCTTAAAATAAGTGTTGCGGTTTTATTGAGCTTTGAAAAAAAAAACATGATACTTATTTTGGAATGGAGAAAGTACTTATTATGAGCAAAAGAGAACATGAGCATATGCAAATATGCTATGTACTCACATTTCTCATGCATACCCGTACGTGAATTAGATCCGGTCAAATCAGAATAGACAAAAGTACAGCCCAGACTGTACACCGAGCACGATATATAGCGTCGGGACTCAGCTAGCGGAGCTCACCACAACTCTCAAGTCTCAACTCCTCTCCTCTCCTCTCCTTCTCCTATCCCATCCCAGCGATTTGGATTCCACGCACCAGCCAAGACAAGCCCGGACGCTAGCGCAAACAGACCAGACAAGGAGGACTCGGGCAAGTACGTACTCGAGGCGAGGCGATGGCGTCAACAACCGCGGCGGTGCCGGCCGCCGGGTACGGCGCGGACGGCGTGTACCGCTCGCTGCGCCCGGCGGCGCCCATCCCGTCCGACCCGGGCCTCTCCGTCACCGACCTCCTCTTCCGCCGCGCCGACGCCTGCCCCTCCGCGCTCGCGCTCGTCGACGCCTCCACGGGCCGAGGCCTCACCTTCGCCGGCCTCCGCTCCGCCATCCGCGCCACCGCCGTCGCGCTCGCCTCCCGCGCGGGCGTCCGCCCCGGCGACGCCGTCCTCCTCGTCGCGCCCAACTGCGTCCTCTACCCCGTCTGCGTCTTCGCCACCACCGCGCTCGGCGCCGTCGCCAGCACTGCCAACCCGCTCTACACGCCGCGGGAGATCGCCAAGCAGGCCGCCGACGCCCGCGTCAAGCTCCTCATCACCGTGCCCGAGCTCCTCCCCAAGGTCGCCGCCCTCGGCCTCCCCGTCATCCTCCTCGACCACGACCTCCCCGCCAAGCCCGCGCCTTCCGCCTCCGCCTCCAACGTCACGCTCTACTCCGACCTCCTCTCCGGCGTCGACGAGACCCAGTACCGCCGCCCGCCCACCACGCAGGACGACACGGCCGCGCTGCTCTACTCCTCGGGCACCACGGGGGACAGCAAGGGGGTCATCCTCACGCACCGCAACTTCATCGCTGCCTCCACCATGGTCACCTCCGACCAGGACCACCAAGGGGAGGGGCCCAACGTATTCCTCTGCTTCCTCCCCATGTTCCACATCTTCGGCCTCTCCGTCATCACCTTCGGCCAGCTGCAGCGCGGCAACACCGTCGTCGCCATGTCGGGCTTCGCCATGGACGCGGTCATGAAGGCCGTGGAGCAGCACCGTGTCACGCACCTCTACTGCGTGCCCCCCGTCATGATCGCGCTCGCCAAGCAGGGCAGAGCCGGGAAGTACGACCTCGGCTCCCTCAAGCTCATCGGCTCTGGCGCCGCCCCGCTCGGCAAAGACGTCATGGAGGTCGTCGCCAAGAACTTCCCTCACGCTGAGATTGTTCAGGTAATTCAGCATCTTCAGTTTTCTAAATACTAGTATAATGTAATTCCCTATTTCTCAGGCGCCTAAGAAATAGTTATTTCTCGGTCATCTTGTTCACCGTTGGATTTTGGTTCCAAGATTCAATTGAGCCATCTGATTGCAGTTTTTTGTTTGTAAAACATGCATGTTTCCATTCAATTGAGCCAGCCACGTCAGCCGACCGAGAAATAGTTATTTATCAGTCGTCTGAGACATAGGCATTCCTCTGGCCTTGCTCTACAGTTTTTATCTTCAGAATCTTCAGTTTGGAAATGACCACGTACACACTTTTCAGAATATTTTTATTGTGCTTTTGTGGGGACTAGATCTTCCTTTTTATTGTCGTTTCGCTTAAAAGCTGGATCATGGTATTAACTCAGATTCCTTGTTGATTCACCTCCCTAAATTATGATGGTGATTACAACCTCCAAGCTACTAACAGGTAGTAGCTAGTACTATCTGAGAACAGCTAAACTGTCCTGTCTAACTTGATTTTGGCGTTGGAAACTGGACAGTGACATCTGGATGTGAGAGATTCCAATATTTTGTGCTTCTAATACAACTTGATTGATTAATAAGGCACAAGATCCTCGATTTTCCCCCCTTGGACACACCGCACTTGTACTTTTAGACTCAGTTGTAATAGTTCAGTGCTGTCCCAACTTGTAAACTTTTATGTTACCAGCTCTAGCATCTTTGCAGCCATCATTATATAGTTATTTCATAACTATTTTCTTTTGTTTTTGATCAAGATATCAAGTTGGGAATAGAAATATATATTGTCCCGTAATTATAGGACCATGTAGTACTATCTACTATGCCTATATCCTCTCATATATGGTACCTGTAATGAAGCTTAAGTAGTTCATATCTCAAGTTGTATATTGTGTTGTGATGTTCTGGCAGGGTTATGGTATGACCGAGACTTGTGGGATCATATCGCTTGAATACCCGGAAAAGGGACAGGCTCGTCAGTTTGGGTCGACTGGAACAATTGTCACTGGAGTTGAAGCAAAAATTGTCAATGTAGAGACGCTAAAACATCTGCCACCAAATCAACTAGGAGAAATTTGTATTCGAGGACCAAACATAATGAAAGGTATAGTTTTAGTCATGGGCATTGTGTTTTTATTTCTCTTCCCTGCCTTTTTAAGATCAAACAAGAGAGTACTCTAGAGGTACTTCCTTTGCGAACTATTAACAAAGCATCAAAGCTCAGTGTAATTATACTTCATTGGAACTGTAGTGATTGATGATATTATATTTGCTTTTACGTATTCATTGATAATGCGTAGTTTACCAAGGCCTAGTGTTTTTCATATTTCTACACTATTTTTCACTAAAAAGAAGCGCAGAATCTTTCCAGCGTATTCTGTCTGAAAAGGATTATAGGGCCAAAACTTGTCCTAATTGTACTAGATTATGTCTGTAGGGTATTTCAACAATGTGCAAGCTACTGATTTCACAATAAGGCAAGGTTGGTTGCATACTGGTGATCTTGGATACTTTGATGACGGAGGCCAGCTTTTCGTTGTTGATAGACTTAAAGAGCTGATTAAGTACAAAGGTTTTCAGGTATTGTCTTTTTTAAATACATCTAGGTTATTTGTTAGTCGTTGCTAGACCCCTGTGAATGTGCAACACTTACACAAATCTTCTAGCTAGACCCTCTACTTAAGTTTACACACCGAGCATATGATCTTTCTTGCTACTTATATTTTTTCTTTATGTAGCCGGACATCACAGTGATAGGATATTTGTCTAAGTAAGTTTAAAGACTTACATATTAACCAATTTAGTTAGACCCATTGAGATTTCACCAGGATATTTCTACATGTATAACTTGGAACACACGCCTAATAAAATGATTCATTTTTGTCATATAAGTCAAACATTTTTTCTTAAGCATACCATGACTTCCCTTTTTGTAAATTCCTCATGTGCCAGTTGGCCACACTGATTGATAGATTGCGCCAACTGAGATTAAAGTTTCACTAGAAAACTTATTTTTTATATTATCCTTTCACCAAAGTTCTATTTGTCTTGACTTAAGCAACCATTTAACCGAAAGACTTATTGTCTCTACTTAGCATGGGGCCCTCTTTTATTGTCTAAACTGAAGCCTTGTTGTGTAACTATCAAATCTAACAATCATAAATCCTTTTGCACTTGCCTTTTTTTTTTTGCTTAAACATTTAAACGGCAGATCAAATCTCTGATTTTATTCCCGTTTTTTCTGGTAGATTGCACCTGCTGAGCTTGAAGGGTTACTTCTATCTCATCCAGAGATTCTAGATGCTGTCGTTATCCCGTAAGTTGCACCTTGTAAAATTTAATTGTATGCAGCGGCTGTTGAGTACAGGTTGTTGCAACCTTGGTTGGTTTGGCCTTGTTCGTTAGCTGTTTCTTATCTCTTGACTTGGGGCTCTGCTTGTTTCAAGGTTTCCTGATGCTGAAGCTGGGGAAGTTCCTATCGCCTACGTCGTCCGTTCACCTTCAAGTTCATTGACTGAGGTTGATGTCCAGAAATTCATTGCAAATCAGGTGAGCCTGGCTTCAAACCTTGCTGAAATTTGTGGCCATGGAGTACTTGTAGCTTAAACTCCAGAACACAAAGTAGCAACAGCGCAGTTCTGTGTGCAAATACCATCGCCACTAGCATGATGATACATACCCAATATGATCTGTTCCTCAAATGCATACTAGCCATGCTAATGCATTTTTCTGAACTTACATTCCGTTTGTTTCAGGTCGCGTACTACAAAAGGTTGAAGAGGGTTACCTTTGTGGCGAGCGTACCAAAGTCAGCCGCAGGCAAGATTTTGAGAAGAGAGCTCATCGCCAAAGTCAGGGCGTCCAAGCTGTAGCAAGTCAACTTCTTGCTATTGCAGAGCAATTTTATTTGCTATTTAAAATTTAAAAAGAAACTAAGGAAATGTGCAATGTTTAGAGGAGGTTTACAAACTGCTGGGCCGGAGCTTTCGCTTTTGTGCACCGCGTGTGATGCGATAGGAGAGTGTCCATCTCAACATTATACAGAAGATTGTATGCGACAGAAACCACTGTTCGCGAATGTACCAGCGTGTGCTATACTATCTATACAAGGAATGAAGAGGATCGATGAATATGAATGGGCAGTGACTTGATATTCTACATCTATCTATACAAAAAGTGCACATGTGCTGGTTCACTGGAATCATACAACTGGGTGCCACCGCACTCGTGCGACGCATAATTTCCTCCTGCACATCGTGCAAAAACTGTAGGTTATATTACAGATTCAACTGACGGGCAGAAGTTTAATTTTGCTGGGATAGTCTTCTGGTTACCTGTGTTTGTTGAGGGCTTGAGGCTGTCATCCTGGTGCTTGGCATCACTGATTCAACATCAACATACGGGGGAATGGAAGTGGCCGGCAGCGTTGATCATGCCCGTTTGTTGGGTGTTTGTTGCTTGGGCTTCTTCCTCCTCTTCCTCGTCATGAGGAGGAGGCAGCGTCAATAGAATCAGTGAAGGTCCTGTATACAGCATCTTGCTGTAACTCCTCTCCAGAGTTCCCTTGTCAAATCGGAGACAAAAAAGTCCTGGAAATTTGAAATGGTTTGGGTAAATTATTACTACCGTGATCTTCTAGCTTTTACCTAGCTACTCCCTCCGTTTCAAAATATAAGACGTTTTAGGTTTGTGAAGAAAATGAATTTAGACTTGTTTTAGTATGTAGGTTCATTCAACTTTGGAATGAATCTACACACTAAAAAAAGTTTAGATTTATTTTCTTCACAAACCTAAAACATCTTATATTTTGAAACGGAGGGAGTTGTTTATATAAGGAGGTCAACGTTTTTAGCATTAACCTATTCCCTCTATCCAGAAATAACTGACTTGAGTTTGTCTAAATTCAAATATATCTAGACATATTTTAGTGTGTAGATACATTTGAATCTAGACAAACCAAGTTAGTTATCTCTGGACGGAGGGAATACTTTATATGAAAAGAAAGAAATCTGTGGTAGTACCATACCTATATCGTTCATTAGATTCCAGAGCTATCCTTGCGGCAAATTTAAGAATACTACGCGAATTCGTAAAGTTTAGAGGAGGTTTACATTTACAAATTCCTGTCCTGGAGCTTTCGCATTTGTGCACCTGTTTATGTGAAAGAAACCATTTTTTTTACGTAACTGTAAGTGTGACAGAAACAATTGTTCGGAAAATGTACCAGTCTGTACTATCCTATCTATGAGGATCTATACTAGGAATGCAGAAAATTATTATGAATGGGTAATGGCTACACATATTTTACATCTATCTATACAAAAGATGCACATGTACTGTTCTGGTTCACTCGATTCATACAACTGGGTGTCACCGCACCCGTACGTTGCAAAATTCCTCGTGCACATCATACAAAAACCATAAGCTATTTTCCATATATTGAACTGACGGGTAGAAGCAAATTTTTTCCTAGGGCAGTCTTGTGGTTACGTGTGTATGTTGAGCCTATCATCCTGGTTACCAGTGGTGCTTGGCATCACTGATACGGCCGGAGTCCTACCGATCATGCCGGTTTGTTGGGTGTTTGTTGCGGGTGAAGTGTTTGTCGTTTAGAACGGTGTCTTCTTAAAAAAAAAGCCAAAAAGACACTGAGAAAAAATCGAAATGACCGCGTGAAGAAGATCTTAGCCAGAACTCACCCATAGAGGAGCTAGAAATCGAAATGATCCGGCTTGGGGCCACTTTCGCTATTGGGAACGGGGAGGGAACCATGTTCTGGCTGGATTCCTGGCTCAAGGAACGCCCCCTACGGGAGGTGTACCCGCACCTCTTCGTCATTGTTCCGATCCATCGCTGCGAGAATCCGACGCGGTGCTAGAGGGAACATGGAACATCTCGTTCCGTCGCATCTTTGGCCCGGAGGAAACCGAAGCATGAAGAGAACTTAGGGCGGAACTCCCGGTTACCTTGGCAGCCGCTCCGGACGTGGTGTCTTGGAGCCTCTCTCAGTCCGGAGCTTTTTCGGTTGGCTCGGCCTACCGGGCCCTCTTTGGACGTGTAGCCCTCCCCTGGACTAAGGCCCTCTGGAAGGCCCCCTTTCGCTGAAGACTAAGATTTTTGTTTGGCAGTTACTTCGCGATAGGCTACCCTCAGGGGTAGAGGTGTCCAAGCGACATGGGCCGGGGGACGGTTTGTGCCCATTGTGTGGGATTCCCGAAACGGGCGCCCACATAATGTTCGCCTGTCCCGCTGTCCGGTTTCTGTGGAATTTCACGCGAGAGGCATTGGGCCCAGACTGGCAGGCCCATGATTTCGGTGAATTCCTAGAAGCCCAAGCGAACCGAGCCAGAAAAGGCCGCCGCCTGTTCTAGCTAGTGTTTGCAGCGATGTCCTGGTCACTTTGGAACATCAGGAATAAGATGGTTATTGAGAAGATTCTTCCTAGGCGTGCGTCTGACTCGGTTTTTCGCTTTCTGGCCTCTCTGCAGCTCTGGTACCCGTTGTGTAGGCAGCGGGACAAGGCGAGGCTGGACGCTACTCTTCAGCGACTCTTGGAGGCGGCTCGGCGGCTTCCCCCCTAGTCCAGCTTAGCATGCTTTTATTTTCGGTTATGCTCTCGCGTAACGAGTTGGTCTTTCCTGTTTGGGATATCTTGTGCTGTGGTCCCAGCTTATGTGATGTATGGATTTCGTACTTTGTTACTTGTGTGGACGGTTACTTTATTTTAAAACGGGACGAAAGCCTATTTTAAGAGGAGCTATCTACCCGAGTCCAAAACATCACCAATTGGTTGCTTGCGGCTGCCAACCCTAGTTGTCCACCCAGCAGCAGCACGACCGCTGCGACGACACAAGCCGCTGAGGTACTCGTTGGACAGATGGATGGTGTGCGTGCGAAAGCCCGCTTGCTGCAGGTGCTGCTACGTACACAAATCCTTTTACTGATTCTACCGACGCCTCCTCCCAATGATGAGGAAGAGAAAAAAGAATACCAAGCAACAAACCGGAAATTTTATAATTTTCCACGATTTTACTTAGGACTTATGATTTGCCACATATTACATTTTTATTTGAACAAAACAGGCAATTTTGCCTCATTTTATTAGAAAAAATAAAAGAGAATTGACCGGTTCATTAGCGGAAAAACTAGCCAAAAACTCGTACAAATTCACCAATATTTTCATGAAACACTACCACATGCACTAACCCACCGTCAACTCAACTGTTAGCCCACTGTTATTTGTTTCAGTTGTTCGTACAGTTGCACTAACCGAAGGAAATATGCTCTAGATACAAATAATAATATAGATTATTATCATATTTCATAAATTTTACGATTAGGTTTTATATCATGCTATAACTGTATTGAATGGAAACATCAATACGCGTGTGATATATAGACAACCAGGAGTTCTCGCTGAATCTCTAGTCACTGGTTCATTGGTTAACAAATGATCAAAGGTTTCCTGATCATGTGGTGTTTTACATCAGTTAACAATGGAGTCACCTTATTGGAGAATGAGATGATGAATATATCCTATCTAAGCATCGTAACACGATCATGTCACAAAGTTCAAGTTGCGATGATTAGAAAAACGTAGTGACTTACTCCTTAAATCGTGAGATCATATCTAATCACTGTCACCCGAGACTACCTTGAGAGCATCTAACGTCACTCGGTGGAACGGTGATCATAAGGGTGATTGAGTATTCAGATGGGCAGGTTGAGGCATATGTGTCAAGAGCCTGATTTTTCCATCCGCGTGACAGAAGATACTCTGGGCCATTCGGATGAGTTATATCCATAAGTTGCGCATCATGTGACTAGGTCACAAGGATATCATTCATCGGATCGAATAAACTAGCTATTGTGATAACGAGGTTAAACCCGACATGGTGATGTTGATGATCACACCTCGGACAATACAAGTATCAAAGTGACAAAGGGAATATGACATAGCATTGATGGTTTAATGACAAGTATCGTGGAATGCACAAGTGGTCATTATGGGCATCGAGGTCCCAATAATGATCATTGGTCTGAGAGGGGTCTCAATTATGCCTAGAGTGTTCTCGGACCGTTGGGTAGCGTGCTTAAGGGTTTGATGAAGCTCGAATATAGTTTAAGGATCATCGGAATCACCGAAGAATAGAGAAGGAGAAACCAGAAGGGTTCTAGGAAGGTCCGGAGGATGTCCAGAGTGGGATAGAAGGTGTTCCATAGCCACGGGAATTAAATAATATGTAATTTAATATTAAATATTGATTTAATCATTTATTTATTATTATTTAATAAAAGAAAAGGATTAAAATCCCTACTGGACCAATTTCCATAGGGGAAAAGACCCATGTGGGAAAGAGGCAAAAGGGAGGAGGTGGTCGCATGGGGCCCATGGCTCCCACGCGGGGCCCATGGAGGGCCCTTGGCCGTCCGACCAGCCCCTCCCCTCACTCCCCTCTTGTTTAGTCCCACGTGTCTTAGGGAAGGAACTTTGTGTCCCCTTTTCCTCTATATAAGAAGAGGCATAAGAGTCAATTAAATCACCAGAAAATAAATAAAGGCTTCTCTCTCTTGTGACCATGACCCTCTTGTTTGGGCTACGCAAACAAGGATTTCTTCACCGTGAAGCGTCGTCGTGTTGTGGGATTCAGATCCGGAAGATCTAATTCTGCAATCTCGGTTGGATCAAAGAGAAGCGGGAGTCATCGTCAAGAACCGTACATGTGTGGCTCCCTCGGGCGGTGACGTACTTTCAGCACTAGGAGTTGTCGGAGCCTTTTGGACTTCGAACGAACTTGGTACGACTACATCACCCATGTTCCCTGCAGTATGTTATCCACGTTCGGTCTTCGAATGTATGAATACTGTATCCCCTCCCGTTACTGCAATACTAATAGAGAGATCCTGGTATTAGGGTTTCGTTCATAGGCATTTTTTTTGTT
This sequence comes from Avena longiglumis, assembly GCA_030063025.1. Classification (NCBI taxonomy): domain Eukaryota; kingdom Viridiplantae; phylum Streptophyta; class Magnoliopsida; order Poales; family Poaceae; genus Avena; species Avena longiglumis. The sequence goes on from CP125975.1 coordinate 542,422,241, forward strand.
TTCTGCCCTCGATCCCCAACACTAACCCCCTGTCATCTCAATCCTATGACTACCCGAAGCACGTAGAGTTTCTGAACAATCCCATAACGAACTATGATCATATGAAGACCATCTACATTCCCAGGTTTGATGATAAACACCAACTTTGGAATCCGAAGCTCATGATCAAGGCTATCGACTTTCTTGCAGACAACACCGATGAAGGTAAAGCCTATGCCGGTAAGTCAGTGATTGAAAGGAGGGCATGACTCAGGACGTGGCTTCGCTGACAGTTTTTTTAGTGCTATTGATTTGCCAGTCATGTGATGTCTATGATGATCATGATCATTCTGGAGGTCATGTATATTTTGGTAGGTGGTCAGATATCCCAACATTAGTTAGGTTGTTGATGACTGCCGCATGGTACATAATGTTGCTGGTGAACATGTGATGCATGACTAGATCGTGGTGCGTCACTTCAACGGGTAATTGTTAGTTCAAAACGTGCTGCTAGAACTATCCTCCTATGATGAATATGTTGTGTGATGAGTGTTGGGTAACCTCACCACTCTAATAAAAGAGGTTACCACAACACCTAGAAGCTTGCAACAAAATAGTCAAAAATTGTGTCTGCTTGGTTGCCCTGCAAAAATGCAGGCAACCAAACATCAGGTGTGCCATTGCTCTCCTAATGCGAGCAATGAGCCAGTTGGCAACCAAACAAAGTGGGGAACATGGCCCAAGTCACGATTTCGACGGGGCATACCCCCAGGACATGTTTTAGGTAGCTCCAAAATAGTTGCAGCCTACCAAACACGCCCTTGGTAGCTGCAAGCAACCGATGGGTGACGTTTTGGCCTTGGCTACATGACCCTACGGTGAGTTTTAGGATTTCCTCCACCACTTATGCTCCATTACGTCTACCTCTCTAAACTCAAACACAACAATGGCTAGCTTCGTAGAAATCCATGTGTCAATTATGTATATGTACACATACGAAATATCTTCATTAGGATGTTGATACGTCATAAATGTATCTATAATTTTTGATGCTCCATGCTTGTTTGTATCAACTATCTTATGTTTTGTCTACACTTTGAGGTATTTTTATACATTTTCTGGAACTAACCTATTAACAAGATGCCACAGTGTCGGTTCCTGTTTTCTGCCGTTTTTGGTTTCAAAAAAGCTAGTAAAGAAATATTCTCGAAATTGGACGAAACAAAAGCCGAAGTTTCTATTTTTTCCGACACAAGACGGAGTCCAAAGCAGAGACGGAGGAAGGCACGGAGGTGGCCACACCACCCTAGAACGCAGGTCCACCCCACGCCACCATGTGGTTTGGGCCTCGGGCATCCACCGACCTTGCCCCTTCGCCTATATAAACCCCGAGGAGAGAACCCTAAGTACGGATCAATTCCACGAAAAGTTCCATGGCGCCACCACCGAAGATTTAGATTCAGGAGACAAAAGTCTGTTCGGCACTGGCGGGGGAATGCCCTTGAGCCATCTCCATCAACTCCAGCGCCATCTCCATCGCCGTTGCTGACTCCCATGATGAGGAGGGAGTAGTTCTACCTCGAGGCTAAGGGCTCTATCGGTAGCTATGTGTTCATCTCTCTCTCTATGTGTGATCTTATTCAGATCATGAGCTTTGTAATCTAGTTGAATAAGTAGACCGACTCTGCTACTCAAGTGCTTTAATTAATATCCGCTTATCCCACGTGTGTTAAGTTGACAGTGTGCTCACCATGTGGTACTTAGGCTAAAGGTTACATAAATACTTATCATGAGTATAATTTGAGTTGGATGTCTCTATGAGATTGTGGTGTTTGTTGGAACCATCTAGCGCTCAAGGTGAAGTGTGTGGTTATCTATATGGGGAATGCGAACTTTGAGGTGTGCCGTTATAGCCCTACACCATCCAACCAGAGAGTAGTTCAGGGTAGCATAGTGAAGAGAAGATATTATATGTTTATTGAGAGTGTCCACTAGTGAAAGTATGATCCCTAGGCTTTATTTCTAAGCATTGAAACACCATTTAAAATCAGTCCTGCTACATGCTTGCTTCCTGCCATTTTTATTTTAGAATGCAATTACCACTTATAATTATCCATATTACTTGTATTTCACTATTTCTTCGCCGAACTAGTGCACCTATACACCTGACAAGTGTATTTGGTGTGTTGGGGACACAAGAGACTTCTTGTATCTTGATTGCAGGGTTGCTTGAGAGGGATATCTTTGACCTCCTCCTCCCCGAGTTCGATAAACCTTGGGTGATCCACTTAAGGGAAACTTGCTGCTTTTCTACAAACCTCTGCACTTGGAGGCCCAACACTTTCTACAAGAATAGAAGCGTGTGTATACATCAAGATCTTTTCTAGAGCCGTTGCCAGGGAGGTAAGGTAAAAGGTACTCACACCTTCTGGCTACTAAGCTATCTTCTAGTACTGTTGCTGGTGTGTGAGTGCTCGAAGTTATTTCCTTTAGATTCTGCAATTATATCTTTTTGTTTCTTGTTTTTATTTTCACTAGTTAGGCTTAATAGGAAACAACAACAAAATAGAGAGCTTTATAGTATTTATCTAGAGTAAGGACATGAAGTGTTTGAAGAGAAAAATTAAAAAACCTATGGAACTTTATTTTCATGCTAATAACAATGTTATTAGTATGAATTCTTTGAACACCATTATTGCTAATGCTATGGAAACGTCTAAGCTTGGGGAAGCTAGTTTTTCTGAACATGATATTTTTAGTTCCCTAGCTTTAGAGGAGAAAATTTTCTATGATGATAATAAACCTCCAATATATGATGATTACAATGATGAATATGATATTTTCAGTCCACCAGCTTTAGAGGAGAAAATTTTCTATGATGATACTATACCTCCATTATACGATGATTACAATGATGAATATGATATTTTTATTCCACCTACTATTGAGGAGAAAATTAATTATGATTATAATATGCCTCCTATATTTGATGATTATGGTGATGAGAATAATAATGATAGCTATTTTGTTGAATTTGCTCCCACTACAATTAATAAGAATGACTATGCTTATGTGGAGAGTAATAATTATTACATGCATGTGGCTCATGATAAGAATGTTTTATGTGATAGTTATATTGTTAATTTTATTCATGAGGCTACTAAAAGTTATTATGAGAGAGGGAAACATGGTTTTAGGTATCTCAACAATATTAAGTTTCCCCTCTTTATGTTAATTTTTTTGAAGTTGCACTTGTTTTGATTTCCTATGTTTGTTGCTTTGTGCTTTCATGACTTGTTTCTTTACAAGATTATTTTTCATAGGAAATGGGTTAGACTTAACTTTGTTTTATATTTGCTTCTTGATGCTCTCTTTTACTTCAATTCATATTTCTTATGTGAGCATCATCGAAATTATCATGCCTATCTTATTGGCTATAAAGAAAGAACTTTTGGGAGACAACCCATTATATTTTTGCTTTCAGTTTATTTTTGTTTATTTGAGTCTTGGAAGTTATTACCTCTATAATAACCTCTCCTTATCATGTTTGTGTGGTTTTTGTGCCAAGAATAGCCTCTAATGAGAGGGAAGTAAGATTTGAGGAAGTTGCTGTCCTGAAACAGATTTCTGTGCTTCACCGTGAAAAATCCCAGAACGTCGTATTAATCTGCAATTTTTTGTGCGGACGCCCCTGGTATTTACCCAACTTTCTTTAGTTCTACACTTTTCGATTTGAGCAACATAAGCTTTTTGAAAAAATCGGTCTTTACCTGCTAGTCCGTTTTGACATATTTCTGCCATTATTTGCATTTGCCTCTTAATCGGTTTCTTTTTGAGTTCTCTTTGATCACTTGAGCTTTTAAAAGGAGTTGCTACAATAGCCTATGTTTTAATGGATGATTTACTTGAGTTGAAACTGAACCCAAAGGCTTATTATCTTGAATACACTAATGTTTTTAATGAAGATTGTGTGAAGTTTTGTATGAAGGAAATTTTGAAGTGTAGGAAGAGAAGATGTGATGAGATGAAGTATGGACAAAAGCTCCAGCTTGGGGATTCCACCCGTGTCACCCCAAGGAAATATTCAAGAGGTACAAGGGTCAAAGCTTGGGGATGCCGAAGGCATCCTCCTCTTCATCAACAAAAATCTCAGGTTTTATTTTATGATACTATATTTTTTGCTTCATGCACTATGTGTTGTTCTTGGAGCGTCTTTGTTTTTGTTTTTAGTTTTCTTTTGCTTCGTTTGCTACAATAAGTTGGTTGGACCCCAACACACCTATTTTGTAGAATTCACACCTAGTTCTTCATTGCCTAGAACACTCTAGTTTTCACTCTTATTATTCTGTGAGTGTTCACTTTTGCTAGCACTGCGTTTAGATTTAGTTTTCTTATTCTTTTTGCTTAGAACTTTTTAGTTCTTCTTGGTATATTTGTGAGACAATCTCACTAGTTTTTATTGATTATTATCTTTATGAGTTGTTTCAAATAAGTTGATTGGTGTTGTAAAAGAGTAAAATGTTTCATGCTTATAGTGGTACAAAAGGAAGCTTGCTTTGCACTACTAGGAAACAGGCTGTTAGTGGCGCACCTGATTTTCCCATGTCTGCGCATGCCTGCGCTACAGCTAAAACATACCCGTAGCGCACTACCTGGTGCGCTTTCACTATGCTGTCTGTGGCACACATGGCAGTGCGCCACTGAGGGAAGGCATGTGCGCTATAGTAGTAGTGCGCCACTAAAGCCATGCCATGTGCTCCACGGGCAACTTTTTTGTTTTTTTAATTCTGAGCCAGATGATATACAATACAGATTATATATAATATATAAAGTAGATATACACACACATATATAAGATATACAGTTATATATATGAATACACAATTTGCAAAATAAGATTGAAACAAATACATATAGATAAGTCCCATACATGAATAAATAGAATACGTTACATTGTTTCGATCAAGTTACAAAGTAGTTGGTGACATGCGAATACATATGTCTCGAACAAGTTAGAGCTCGGAAGCTCGCCTAGACATCTAAACTAGAAACAAGCGCGGGATAAACAACCAAGGATGATAAGCATCACCACGACGAAGGTGTAGGTCTTTATCTGGTTCATCATCCTAACTCCCGCTAGATAGCGCGTGTATCTAGCTTCCGCCTCCTCCATAGTATTGTACCCTTTGTAGCTATTGCCACTGAAACGGTGCACCTGTCCTCGACAGTCTTCCCAATCATTGTAGACTCCGGGAACCCGTCCCTTGTACGCGATGTACCACGTCATCTACAAGTTGGAAATAATAATTAAACGGTGATTGAAAAAACATGTATAATTAAAGTCGCATATGAAGATACACTTATAGAAAGTACTCCCAACTCAAAAAGACCAAAGTAACTCAAAAAGCATGCCTCATATATAACTAGGTTGTTGGACATAGGAATATGCTATGATGGAACTGTACGCCAAGTAGGATGCATAACACCTGGACTTGTGCATAACACAAGGCGTAAAATTCCGTCGCAGCATATTCACATATATAGTGTGCCACGACATTTCAATCATCGGCATTCTTGAAAAAGACCAAAGTAACTCAAAAATAATGCCTCATATATAACTAGGTCGTTGGACATAGGAATATGCTATGATGCAACTGTAAGCCAAGTAGGATGCACAACAGCTGGACTTGTGCATAGCACAAGGCTTACAATCTCGTCATAGCACATTCACATATATAGTGTGCCACAACATTTCAATCATCGGCATTATTCTCGAAAAATACCAAAGTAACTCAAAAGGAATGCCTCATATATATATATATATACATAGGTCGTTGGACACAGAAATATACTACGACGGAACAGATGCACAACACATGGACTTGTGCATATCACAAGGCTCACTATCCCGTCGTAGCACATTCACATATATATAGTGTGCCACGACATCTCAATCATCGGCATTCTCGAAAAAAGGCCAAAGTAAGCAAATGATCAAAGAGTAAGAAAAAAAGCAAGCATTGATTCATATATAATAATAATAAGCAAAAGAAGTAAGCGATGATTCATAAACCTAATAAGCTAAGTAGTAGCATGTACTTGTCCACACACACAAAGGTCATCTATAGTTTGGAACTACAACTAGGCCAACATCAAGACTTCTGGCTCGGCTCAGGGAATGGGAGAACGCCTTGTCTCGTCATCAACTTCCTATAGTCACCCTGTATCTCTAGGAGATCTTCTATGTCACTGTTATTCAGGATATTTCCTCCGTAGAAGATCCCCCCCAAAGTCATGACATCACGAAAGATGATTGCAAACTGCTACGGATGCAGATACATCTCTTGTCTAATATCTAAATCAGTGATCTTGGCCTTGGCTTCGGCCCACTGTTTGAGATGATCTAGCAGCGTAGAATTCTGCTGGTCTAGTAGGAACACCCTCATGTGATTGAGTGCATAGTAGGCTTCCTTCTTACCGCCTTCCGGCTGCTTCACGCAGGGGAACTCCGTTACGTGGTTGAAGACGTGCCTGCCGAACTTGACCTTCTTACGCACGAAGGTGGTGCCTTCCGTTGAGGCATAGCCAGTGAGAGCATCATCCAGAACTTCCTTGATCTTGTCATAGTTTTTCTTGCTTTTTAGACTCCCCGAGTCGAAGTACGTGGCATGCGAATGCTTTGGCTATAAGGAGATGAGTGTGCAGTGTTCATCTCTGCGCAAAAAAATTCAAATGGAATGTGTTGGAAAAAAAATGAAGATAATCCAATAAAGCCAATTGATGGTGGCGAGTGAATAAATACTTACTTGGGAAAGTAAGGCACGAGAATGTATTCCTTTGTCTTGTTCGCCATGAAGATTCCTTTTAGGTACGAGGCCACGGATCATCGTTCAACGATGCTTCCCAAGAAGCCATCATGCATGTAGTAGGGGTCCACTACCGTGATGCCCGGGGTGTTCTCTCTAAGATCTGCATGGCTAGGCTTAGATAAAACAGGCGTACCATGGTATAGTGCAGCAGGTACAGGTGGAACATATTGAAGATGTCGTCAAACCGCAAGAAAAACAGATCTGTGGGGGCATTGTCGACGAAGCCCAAGCTTGGTGGCACCTTAACCACGAATACCGGGTGCGAGGGATCTTTCTCCGCCAGAAGGCGTCTCTCTACCGTTAGCACACCGTCATGCACACTCTTCATTTCCGAACCGGCGAGCCTCCACAAATTCTTAGTTAGCATGGGATCACCCGCCACATGAATCCTCCACATAATACCCTCGGGTCTTGGTGGCCCGTCCCGAAACCTGGTCAGATTCGCAGTTGACGCCACCTGCTCGCTCGAGCTGCTAGATTTTCTTTTCCTGGACTTTTTCCTTTTGGAGAGCGGGCAGGCACTGCAATCTGAGCACCAGCTGCCCTATGTAGTGTGTCAGGGCTTAGAATAAAGGGCCGGTTGGTTGTATCAGCTGGCTCCGTGAAGGCGCAAGCTGGAGGCGTCTCCTGAGAACCAAACAAACACTTGGTGATAGTGGGTTTCTCTGTGGGGCCACCAGCTGGGTCTTCGTTGCAAAACTGAGTGTCGAAAAACTGATCTAAGTCTTCGTCGTACTTGTTTAGATCCTGCGCCATGTGCATATCATCAACATGATCATCCGACCCACCGCGTGGAGGTGACGGCAGGGGCAGTAAGGGGGCCTTGCCACCGCTTGTCGCTGGCACGACAGGCGGTGATGTTGTCTATGGCATGATGGTCCCCGCCGTCCCCAAACAAATTTGGCCATTGCAATAATAAGCCGAAGCAACTTCTGAGGAGAACCGACTCTTCTTCATCCGCTCCTAGGGGTTGAATGGGAGGTTCCAGGTCGTCGCAGCCCCTTAGCGCCTGACTAATTTTAACCCTGTGCACGCTATCTGGCATCGACCTTGAGTAGAACGTGCGCTGCAAGGGTTGAACGATGGTACCCTTGGCAACATCCCTCAACTCGTTGTTCACATAGCATAAGAGAGTGCAAGGAACATCCGTCTGCGGAAAACATGTACGGCGTCAGAGAGATGCTATAAGAGTAATAGATGGTGTGAAAGGCGGTAAAGTAATTTGTTTACCGTGATGGCATCGAGATCAGCTAATGTCGAGGCACCGCATACGACGACGGGCGTTCAAGAGACGGAGGGGCTTCTTGATGGCACGGTGCTGGCCGCTGGTGTATTCTCCCTACTGGGTGCTTGGATCTTCGGTGCCGCCACAACGATGGCAGGGGGATTCACCAACCGGCGCCGCGGTGATGGCAGAGGGAGTCACCAACACTTCCGGTGCCGCGGTGATGGCAGGGGGATCACCAACACTTCCAGCGCCACAGTGCTAGCGGGCGGAGTCAGGAACACATAATCCGCCTGATTTGTCGGCGCCACGTTGTTCGAGTGGCTGCTGATCATGCTTAGAATAGGGCACGACCCTTGTCGACCACCCGCACTTCAGTTCGCTATTAACTCTACCAAGGTAGGAAGAATGAACACGAGGGTGATTGCCAGGTTGTCTTGGACGATCTGCGGGATCCACGCCACTTGTTCCTTAAGTTCTTGAACCTTGCGGTTTTCCTCCTCGCTCCTTCTCGACAGCGCCACACACGTCCTCGGCGGTGGACCAAAATGATCCACCCAATTCTTACCCTCGAGGCCGGCCAGATGGCCAGCCGATGATGACTTCTTCGTAACCGGCGTGATTTTCTTGGCCCGGTTCATCACCCTGTTAAAAGGGTTACCCACCGAGTGGCTGCCGTCGACCCCTGGGATGAGGAACCCTGGGATCCATGACTAGCAATTTCCTCCTCCTACAGAAGAAGTAACAGTGAACCGTTTAGAAATTCGACTTCATCAATTAGAATGCAATCGAGTTGATCCGCAGTAATTAGATTACTTACCACAATTTCCTCGAATTCCTTCACCGCAGGATCCGCGGTGAGTTGTTTGGTTTTTGGGTCCACATGGTAACGGTCCCTGATGAATTTTCGAAGCTGCACCTTTTCGAATTTCGCAAAGGGGTTAGCTATCCCCTTAGCTCTATACTAGTCGTCCTCCTTATCCCATTTGGCTTCCGCGGTTTTGTATCCACCAGATTCGAGATTGTGGTGACCTATATTCATTGCCTACAGCACCTTTCCCCGATTACTCGAGGCCTGGGCTCTTTCCGATTCGCACCTCTCCTTGAACTCCTGGTACTGATCTTCGGTGATCTGCGAGTCAATCTTCTAGATCTCCTCGAGACTTTTTCCTTCTTTATAGATCTTCTTCTTTATCCGGGTTCTCTAGCTGGCCAGGGCGGTGCTCATCTTTGTGAGGGCGGATTTGTTTACTTCATTCCCATGATAATTTGCATTTCGATACTCAGTGGGGAACTTGTATCTTGTGTGCATCTTCTCGAAGAGGAGTGTGCGCAAATGGCCATTATCTTTATGCCGGAGATTCTCGTTGTTGATCCAGATGGTGGTTCGGGTGATAGACGCCACTTGCCCACCGTACCCTCTGACGACAAGGTCGGGCGCCAAAGGAACCCCTGCTGGTATCACTTTGGTAATTTCCTCTCTAACGGTGTCGACCATGTTCGGGCGCCGTTCCTTCGGCTTCTTCTTCTTAGGAGGATTGCTACCACTCGCCGTGCCCTTGCCGCCATTAGTGGTTTCATCATCCACTATTCCTTCGCCTTCTTCCTGCGCGTCTTCCATCTCATCGTCCTCGCTCTCCGAAGGATGGTATTCTTCATCTTCTTCTAGCCGCTGGGCCTCCTCCCAGAATGACAATTGTTTATTCCGAGGTCTGACTTCTCCTTCAGCGCTGATGCGCTTAGAATAGCCAGCCTCGTCATCGTCACACATGTTTGCACTAATAAAAAGCAAATAATGGTTAGTAATAAAGTACCCGCAAAATCTGGTATGACCTTTGCTAATTTTCTTAAACTAGGAGTGCCCGATTTCTGCCGAAACGGAAGTTAATCACCATTTCGGCAAAAATCAGGACTCATTTCATATAAGAACCTGCATACACGACATAAGAAAGTGTTTCATATAAGCACACACACACACTTTCAAGTGCTACAACAATAACAGCAATCCTTGCTGTCATTTGCTTGCAATAAGAAAATGAGAATACACCATACACCATAACTTAGAAGCACAAATGACAGCAAGCTACAAAACCTACAAAATGACAACAAGCACAAATGACAGCAAGCTAGCAATTGACAGCAAATAGAATTCATTTTAAATCAATTGACATCAAGCACAAATGACAGCAAGCTAGCAATGGACCAAAGCTAGCAATGGACCTGTACAGCAAGCTATGGACGTAACTAGTTTCACTAGTACCAGGAAACTTAGGATTCTTAGTTGTGGAAGTAACTTATTGCATGTTGGTCTGGGCCTTTTGGCTTGTAGAACTACTTACCGCAGCACAATCTATCCCTATGGTACCGTGATTTGTTCTGTTTCTTCTAAGTTGATAAATTTTCTACTTGCTGTGAGGGCAGTCAGTGTTTCATATTTTTCCGATCATTCCTTGCCATCGTTACTAAGCCAAATTGTCTTCTTTGACCTGTTTTCACTCAATTTCGTTTCTAGTTAATGTGCCTTGATCGTAAGAGCTCCTGCTAACAGAGATCACCTGCTCATGACCATATATCTGGTCTTATATGTTTTTTAGTACATGCTACTATTTCTGAGTACTGAGTACAGTTAGTCTAAACATAATCAGTGTCACTATTTTATTCAGTGGTAAAAATAAGTGACACAATATTTTAGTCTAGTACTCCCTCCGTTTAGAAATATAAGATGTTTTAGGTTTGTGAATGAGATGTATCTAGACACCTTTTAGTGTATAGGTTCACATGAATCTAGACACTAAAAGGTGTCTAGATACATCTCATTCACAAACCTAAAACATCTTATATTTCCAAACAGAGGGAGTAGAATTTTAGTAACTTTCTGTGATATTTCATGCATTTCCATCTCTTAACAGTAGAAAATACTGCTACACCTTACCAACAGAAGACAAAGGAAACGAAAGGAACAACCTCCTAGAAAAACCAAGTACATTGTATTTATTTAGAACACTCCTACTTTACAACAAGTAAAATGCACAAGTAAATTATACAAGAGGTAATTTGACTAAAAGGTCTCAAGCATGCTTTACAGTAGTAGATGGAATCATGGAATTTGACTAAGGACTTCTATCTGTTAGTCTAACTGAACCCTAACTTCTTGTCGCCTAATTGAACCCTAGCTTCTTGTCGCCTGCAGAGAAAGGGGAGAGAGGGAGAGAGGGAGAGAGAGAGGAGGGGCTCACCTCTGAGACGAGGACGACGACGATGGGCGGACGACGGCGGGCGGACGACGAGAGCCTCCTCCTCCTCCTCATACGCGCATGGGCCTCCTCCTCCTCGGACGTGCGCGGGCCTCCTCCTCCATGGCCTCCTCCTCGAGCGACGGCTGCTGGCGAGGCGGCGGATCGAGAGCGGCGGCGGTGGCGGGGGCTCAGGCTCTGTCTGAGATGGGGAGATGGGGATGAGAGAGGGGGGCTCAGGAGCACGTGTGTATAAATCCCAGATAGGTGTAGCGCACTTGGGCATAGTGAGCTACGGATATCTGTAGCGCATTCCGGGCTAGTGCGCTACGCCTATCGCCTTCTAACGACTGTATAAGATTACCGCAGCTTCACTCTCTAACAACTACACTAGCTGAAGGGAATATGCCCTGAGAGGCAATAATAAAATGTTTATTATGTGTATTCCAAGTATATGATAGATGTTTATTTTGCATGCTATAATTGTATTAATACGGAAACGTTAATACATGTGTGTTTAATAAACAAACGGAAAGTTCATAGTTATGCCTCTCTCATAAACTAGTTCGTTGATTAACAAGATGATCACGGTTTCCTGATCATAGACATTGGATGTTGTTAATAACGAGATCACAACATTAGTGTAATGGTGTGATGAACATTCATCCGAAGTATAGCATTACGATCAAAGTCATTGAGTTTATATTGCTATAAACAAACTACGAACTAGTCCTAATCCTTAGACCATGCGATCATGCCAATCACTAACACCGGAAGAGTTTCTTGTTGACATCAAACGTCAATCCGTAACTGGGTGATTATAAAGATGGCTTCAAAGCTACTAATGTGTTATGTTGAGAATCATGGATCAAGAGTGGAATTTGTTCATCCCGATGACGGATAGATATGCTCTGGACCCTCTCGGTGATATCACATTGATTAGCTTGCAAGCAAGTGATTTGATCACTAGAATGTTATATCACGGGAACGAGAAAAGAGTGCATGTCGGTAACGAGATCAAACTAGGTATGGAGATACCGATGATCGTATCTCGGACATGTAATATATCGTGAAACAAAGGGATTAAGATACAAGCGTAAAAGGTCCCGACGATCACAGGAAAAGTCATCGTTGAATGTGTGAGTCAAGATGGATCTCGTGTCCCGCTTCGATTATTGATCGGAGAAGGGTCTCGATCATGTCCGCATTATTCGCGAACCGTAGGGTGACACACTTAAGGGACACCGCATCCAGTTGGAGCAAATGTTTCATGCCGAAAGAATAAACAAGCGCAGGAATTTATTTCACTAGATACCCAAACGGTTTTGGTGAAATTGCATAAAGTGGTTATGCATGTGAAATGGAATTCTAGCAAGGGGTTATTTGTGAATGTTTGTCATTAAAGTAATTGAAAAAATTCTGAATAAAATAAAAGAGTTTTTATTTAATGAGTTTGCATTAAATTTGGTGAAAATTTAATGGGAATTTGAGTGGACTTTTGAGTGGAGGAAATTTAAAGGGCATTTTGTGAGTGGAGTGTCCACCCACATGAATGAAGGAGGGAAGGGGGCTGCCCCCCATGTCCGGCGGCCACCCCTTGGGTGCCCCCCTCCTCCTATAAAAGGAGCCCCCCTCCTCACTTGTCTCTCACACCTCCTCGTGAAGGATCTCTCTCCCCCTCTAGAATTTATCCCCCATGGTCTCAGACTAGCGAGATACATGTTCCCGGGGGCTATTCGGCAAGAAAGGGTTGTGCTTCCGCTGCATCGCTTGAGCGAGGAGGCGGAGGTTGCTCGGTGTCTTGTACGTGTGTGCGAGCACGGATGCGCTGCTATTTTGCGATGCTAGGACTTCCTATCGATCTTGAGATCGGCAAGAGATCGTCTACATCAACCACGAGTTTAACTCATTAAGCTTTGTCGGTCTTCAAAGGTATGTTCTCTACGGATATACATCCGCCGTTGTTTGTATCTAGTAGATAGATCTTGGTACATAGTTCCCATCGTAGGAATTTTTGTTTTCTATCTGCGAACCCTACTGGTATATCAGAGCGGATCTATGCGTAGATACTTTACACGGGTAGTACACATATGAGTATGTGGGCGATGATGATCATGTTGTTGCTCCTTTGTTGTAATTTTGGATATTGGTGGCATAGTGGGATGAAGCGGCCCGGACAAACTTTACATGTCCTCGCACATAAGACCTGTTCCACGCTTGACATGCAACTAGTTTGCATAAGTGGCTAGCGGGTGTCTGTCTCTCCTACTATAGTCAATATCTATTTTGCAAGCGAGTTGTCAAAAATTTTATTATCCTCGTTGTGGTTCATGTTCGTAGGTAAGAACGGTTCTATCTCGAAAGCCCTAAGCCACGTAAAACTTGCAATGGATAAATTAGAGGCGTCTAGTTTAGATTGTTGCTGGGCTAGTGTTATGATATGGTAGTGTTGTAAGTAGAAGTATGAGATGATACTCTTATAACACACATAGCGTGTAAACTCCATAGACCTTGGATTTACACATATAGGTATGATAGTGATCATACCACGATGCACATGATAGAGATCATCTGCGGGAACCATATCATTTCACTAATAAACATATGATGTTTGATTGCATCTTATATTGCTTGTTTAGCGCTTTGTTAGCATAATAAGATGATCCCTCATTTAAATATCAAGATAAGAATGTGTTCTTCCTTTAGTATGCACCGATTATGTTTTCGTTGCTCCAAGACATCACGTGATGATCGGGTGTTCTTGGATCCACGACCATATTTCGGGTGTAAAACAGTTACACACGCGAATACTAAGGTTCTAACTTGGCGAGCCTAGCATGTACAGACATGGCCTCGGAACACAGACCAAAAGGTTAAGCATGAGTCATATAGTTGATATGATGCCCATTTGATGCTCGCCTTTGAAGCTATACCGACTCACGTGATGATCGGACTTGGTATAGTGGATTTGGTTCATGTAATCACCAAAAGGCACGAGGATGTCGTTTTGAGTGGGAGTTCATTCGTAATATGGATTAGTTGAACTCAATCTATCATACACTTGGTCTAAACTTTAAAAATTCTGTTGTAGATGGCACCACCGCTTTTAATTTCAATGTGTTCATGGAGAAAGAGAAACTAACGAACGGTAGCAACTTTACCGAATGGGCCATGAATTTGAGGATTCTCCTCTCTGCAAAAGCAATACGTGCTAGAAGCGTTAGGCCCCCACCTTTGATGATGCCCCGACAAGGAGAAGAATGTCTATCAGACTCGTCAGGAGGACCACAACTTAGTTCATTGCGGCATATTGTATGGGCTAGAGCGAATCTTCGAAAGCGTTTTGAAAATGGCAATGCATTTGATACAATGGGTGAGTTGAAAATGATTTTCGACACACATGCTTTCAGAGAGCTACAACGCTTCAGAAAAGTTCTTTAGCTGCATGATGGAAGAGCACAACTCCGTTAGTGAGCATGTACTCAAGATGTCGGGTTACGCCGATAAGCTTGTGTCCTTGGGAATATCGATTTCCATTGACTTAGGCATCCATCGTGTTCTGCAGTCTCTGCCACCTAGCTATAAGAGCTTCGTGATGAACTATAATATTGATGCCGCCCAACACATGGCGTTCACCATTGGTCCACATCATGATATGCCAAACATCCCAATCAAGGTGAACTCCTTCCATCTTTTGCCTTCCCTTGGTCATTACTTGAATGGGATCCTACTTGAGCCAACTATCAATTGTATGACTAGGTCCATGACCGTGATGCCAAGCGGATGCGACAAGGATGAACCAGGAGCCAAGACCCCCAAGCATGAGGCCTGGAAGAGAAGGCAAGAAGTTCTTGGCCGACGCTGCACCGAGTTTCTCCATCACACCGAGTCTCCGGACTGCACCGGAGTTTCCGGACCGTCCTCCGGTCCGGACCCAGGAACCAAGCCCGGACAGCGAGCCCCGGAGACGACATCGAGATTGACCGAGTCTCGGTCCGCACTGAGTCTCGGACCCAACACCGAGTCTCGGCCTGCTCGACACTGTGCATGTTAAGGCCTTTTGGGCCTGGCCCATGTAATGCCGAACTCCTGTTTATGTCTATTTTGCCCCTAGCTCGTGGCTGGCCTATATATATGCCCCACCCCATATGTAAACCCTAGGATGGAATAGATGATGAGTTGAGACTCATGGCTTAGGCCAAACCACGGATGGGAACCCCTCTCATTAGATTATCTATGAGTTGTATCAAGGCCTTCTTAATTGAAGTCGTCAGGCTCTTCTAGTTCTTGATCTCTCCCATGTATAGATTCTAGTAGTGCTAGGTCTCTCCCTTTGGGATTCTACTTGGTTGCTACTCTCCCTACGTGTGATTCTATCAAGAGCTTGCCAATCTCTCGCAAGGGATTCTACCTTTGGTCTCTCCCTTTGTGATTCTATTGGGTTGGTGGTTCGGGCCAACGAGAGCAAACCGATTTGGGTGTGGTGTGCGTTTGTATCTTCGATTTCCCTCTCGTGTTCATCGTGTTCTTCGCTCTCCTCCCCCAAATCCCCTCGAATCTATGAAGATCGGGCCACAAAAGTGGTTGTAAGCCACATCATATGGTATCAGAGCCTTTAGTTGCCATGGATTCGAGTTTGTGTTGAGTTTCTAGCCACCAATTTTCTTTTTCTTGCCTAAATTCGAAAATTTCCACCAAAAATAGCCATATTCGTGATTTGGATCGATCTGGATTTTGAGAGCGTTTTGGTAGGTTTTGATCCATAGATCCGCTGCTATACTCGTTGATCTACCTTCCTTTGTGTTCCCTTAGCCCAATTCCTTGATTTCCCCATCAATTTTGAGGTTTTCGTTCGATTTTTTCCGCCCAAAACGCGTCCCGTTCGAGTTCTGGACGTCCTGGAATCTCCCGGACCGGAGTCTCCGGCCTAGACCGGAGTCTCCGGACTTTTTGAGCTCCAGACCGGAGTCTCCGGACCTCCAGACCGGAGTCTCCGCCCTCCCTGCAAACAGAAAATCTGCAACACTGTTTTGAGCATAACTTTTGCATTCGAACTCGGATTTTGGTGTTCTTTAGCTCGTTTCGAAGAGGAGAAGGAGCCCTACACCATCATCCACGTGTTCATGCTATCTACACCAACAAAAAAAAACTGTGAGCAAGGGCGAAGATCTTCGACGAAAGGTATATCATTTCCGCGATCTCCCCTACTTGTTTTCCTTTGAGAGCCACACCATCTTTGCGATAAAACAAGCACCTATTGAGACTAGTTCCTCCTTTGATTGCTTGGGCTTTGCACATTTGATACCTTGTAGAATTCCGAGCAAAATTGGTGAGCGCTATCTCATATAGTTATCTTGTATAGTTGTTGGCACAAGGAAAAGCAAGTGAAAAAGAGAAAAAAAATAGAGAAAAAATACAAAATACAAAAAAAGATACATGTGCCATATAGAATAGGAAGCGCAAGATCGATGAAAAACTTGTAGGTGGTACTTATTGTGCAAATCTTGCAGCCCTTCAATTTTTGTGCAATCGAACTAGCGTCTCTCCTTGTACTTGTGCGACATGAGCTTATAGTCTTTGCTAGGCCTTCATTTGGTTCTTAGCTCGCTTTTTCCGTCGCACAAGTCCCATTTATCCCACCGTGTGTGTTTCCTTGATCTTAATTTCTATCTTGTGGATCAACTTGTTTGCTTTGTGACCACCATGGATCTTTACTTGCCTTTACAAATCTTGGTTTCCGGTTGTTCCAATTTTCTTGCCACTTTCCATACTTAAGCTCCTCATAAGCCGTGTGCGTTTGGTGTTTCTTGTGTTCGTTGATACAACGCCACTTATCCTTTGTATTTGGTTTGCTCTTGGTCCATACCATTGATCCAATACTATCTACAAGGTGAGCCAAGGCGTAGCATCCTTGAATCCAACTTCCACTATATCACACTTGGTCTTGTGAGCAACATGTATAGGGACTCCAGAACCGATGAAGATGAATCCATGATGAGCCATGGCAACGACGACTCCACAAGCATTGGTGACATGATGGAGCACTACACCGACATTGGCTCCGCATGCTTGGAGGACTTCGAGTACTACACCAACGACGACTTCCCAAGCATGGAGCACATGGAGCACCACGAGGACTTCGACTTCTCAAGCATGGAGGACATCGAACACTTCATCGACTATGACGGCGACTCCCTCTTGAGATACAATGACTCCGTCCACCACATTGAGCTCGAGAACTTCCACGCCATGCAAGCGAAGGCACATTTCCAAGAGGCCGATAAGGACAAGCTCTTCGAGTCGCATCCTTCAAAAGGAACTACATACCATGAGGGTTGTCCATCAAGATACCCATCAAGTTCAAGAAGGCACGACAACTCAACAAGTACCAATACACATGAGCCAAGACAAGTGCGTCGCCAACAACAAGAGATCAAGAGCATCCATGCTATATGCGCTACAAGCTCAAGACGGCGTACAAGTCCTCTCCACCATGAGAACAAGAAAGAAAGATACCTTTCGCGCCACCAAGCTACATCGACAAAACAAGTTCGACATGAGGTGCCCAACTACAAGAACATCTACGACACCACTTCTCCTCCGAGGACAATTACTACACAAGTTCCAAGACCCTCAAGAGAGAAGACCTCATATGACGTTGGCACTACCTCACGAACAAAGAAGGAAAACAAGCAAACAAGACGTCACTCTCGCCATGAAGCTTCCAAAGGCAAGAACTTCCACGACAAACCTTCTTCAAGGAAGCCCCCTACACAAGCTATAAGATCGTCAACAAATGAGAAGGACGCTATGGCTCTCTACTTCGCGAAGTTGGATGAACCAATCAAGATGTCCTCTCATGAAGTTGACGCTTTCAAGACATGGTGCCAAACCTTGGACAAGGGTTGCAAGGTGGAGGATGGTGAGCATGGGATTTTCCCTTCACCAAACGAGGCACGTGGAGTTAATGGCCCGAGCCTATTCCCATATGCTTTAGTGATGATGTGGTACCAATCCCATGTGAGTTTGAGAGCCACTTATCCCACTTGAGTGAGAGCAAAAGTGAGACGAGTGACTCCACCATATGTGAGATTGTGTGCTTCCACTTTGAGGACATGAGTGATACACCGAGTGAGTTGAGAGTGGTAGTTGATAGGGAAAGTGAGGCCATCCCAATTTCTAACAACTTACCCTCTACCTCTAGTGTGTTTTCTCATGATGTGTTAGGTACCTTGGAGCAAGAGACGCCAAGCTTGGAGATTATGGTCCCCCCTATCGAGAAGATGTACATGGTGGATGAAGTTGATGCCATCCCCATATATGATGAAGAAGTCGTCCACATGGAGGCCACCCCTTTCATAACATCCACTTCAAATGAGAGGTACAACCAAGGTAAAGATACGAGTGTTGTTGATGCCATGATCCCACTAGTGGACATGATGAATTTTGAGGATATGCATGTTATGGACTCTACTTCTGACATTTCATATGCATCATTCTTATTCCCATGTGATGCTTTGCCTTTGCATAATGTTGATCATGTGGAATTATTTGAGTGCGATGATATTGCCATAGATGTGCCATGATACAAATCTTTCTTTTATCCCACAATTGTTGCGACAAACTTGATAAACAATTGCTCTTTCCCTATGTTTGTAGGCAACCATACTCATACTTTGAAAATGCTTGATCATTCATGTTTTTAATTGTCTTCCGTTGTTGATTGCAATAATGCTCATATGGTTCATATTGAGATCTCCCCCATAGCTTTCTCAACATTTGAAGATTTTGATACATGCCATGATAAGCATATGTCCACCTTTTGCTTGCATAATCACCATGCCTTCTATGACATATTGTTTCATGCTAATGGTGATGTGCCCAAGAGAAGACGCATCATGATGGATGATGTGTTTATCTATCACACACACACGTTCTTCCGTTTATCTATGGTGTGTGTAGGTACCCATACTCCATTGTCAACCTCGATTGAGCACGAGTTGACAAAACGAGCTCTAGAGAGCATCCATCGAGACATAACGGGCACACCTCCTTTCTTACAAGATGATGATGTAGTATCGTCGAGGTCGACTCTTTTTCAAGAGGGGGGAGATGATGCCGCCCAACACATGACGTTCACCATTAGTCCACATCATGATATGCCAAACATACCAATCAAGGTGAACTCCTTCCATCTTTTGCCTTCCCTTGGTCATTACTTGAATGGGATCCTACTTGAGCCAAATATCAATTGTATGACTAGGTCCATGACCGTGATGCCAAGCGGATGCGACAAGGATGAACCAGGAGCCAATACCCCCAAGCATGAGGCCTGGAAGAGAAGACGCAAGAAGTTGTCTTGGCCTTGACCGAGTCTCCGGCCATCACACGAGTCTCCGGACTGCCGGAGTTTCGGACCGTCCTCGGTCGGACCTGTGAACCAAGCCGGACAGCGAAGCCCCTCGGAGACGACAGGAGATTGGCCGAGTCTGGTCTGCAGAGTCTCGGACCCAACACCGAGTCTCGGCCTGCTCGACGCCAGGCATGTAAAGGCCTTTTGGGCCTAGCCCATGTAACGCCCAGAACTCCCTGTTTATGTCTATTTTGCCCCTAGCTCGTGGCTGGCCTATATATATGCCCCCACCCCCATATGTAAACCCTAGGATGGAATAGATGATGAGTTGAGACTCATGGCTTAGGCCAAACCCTGGATGGGAACCCCCTCTCATTAGATTATCTATGAGTTGTATCAAGGCCTTCTTAATTGAAGTCGTCAAGGCGCTCTTCTAGTTCTTGATCTCTCCCATGTATGGATTCTAGTAGTGCTAGGTCTCTCCCCTTTGGGATTCTACTTGGTTGCTACTCTCTCCCTACGTGTGATTCTATCAAGAGCTTGCCAATCTCTCGCAAGGGATTCTACCTTTGGTCTCTCCCTTTGTGATTCTATTGGGTTGGTGGTTCGGGCCAACGAGAGAAAACCGATTTGGGTGTGGTGTGCGTTTGTATCTTCGATTTCCCTCTCGTGTTCATCGTGTTCTTCGCTCTCCTCCCCCAAATCCCCTCGAATCTATGAAGATCGAGCCACAAAAGTGGTTGTAAGCCACATCAAATATGCAAGGCATGAAGAAGTCTCTCCCCGAGCTTCTGTCAATGCTTAAAACTGCAGAAGTGGAGATCAAAAAGGAACATCAAGTGTTGATGATCAGTAGGAACACTGGTTTCAAGAAAGACAAGAAGGGAAAACGGAAGGAAAGGCGGCAAACTGTTGCGTGCGAAAAAAAACCCGAGTTGGACCTAAGTCGATAGAGTGCTACTATTGTAAGGGGCCAGCCACTTTGGGCAAGCGCCCCAAGTATCTGGCAGACAAGAAGGCCGGCAAGGCAAACAAAGGTATATATGATATACATGTTATTGATGTGTACTTGACTAGTGCTCGCAGTAGCACCTGGGTATTTGATACCGGTTCAGTTGCTAATATTTGTAACTCGAATTAGGGGCTGCGGAACAAGCGACCGCTAGCAAGGGGTGAGGTCAAGATGCGTGTCGGCAATGGATCAAGCGTTGATGTGATCGTCGTCGGAACGCTGCCTCTCCACTTGCCGTCGGGATTAGTTATAAACTTAAATAAATGTTATCTGGTGCCTGCACTGAGCATGAACATTGTATCTGGATCGTGTTTGATGCAAAGTGGTTATTCATTTAAATCCGAGAACAATGGTTGTTCCATTTATATGAATGAAATCTTTTATGGTCATGCACCGATGATGAATGGTTTATTTCTATTAGATCTCGATGATAATTTTACACATATTCATAATGTTGATGCTAAAAGGATTAAACTAAATGAAGATATATCCTCATATATGTGCCGTCTAGGTCATATTGGCGTTAAACGCATGAAGAAGCTCCATTCGGATGGACTTTTGGAATCACTTGATTATGAATCATTTGATACATGTGAGCCATGCCTTATGGGCAAGATGACTAGAACTCCGTTTTCCGGTTAAATGGAACGGGCGACAGATTTATTGGAAATCATACATTACGATGTATGTGGTCCAATGAGTGTGTCATGAGGTGGATATCGTTATTTTGTTACTTTCACGGATGATTTGAGTAGATACGGTTATATCTACTTGATGAAACACAAGTGAAACCTTTGAAAAGTTCAAGGAATTTCGAATGAAGTGGAAAATCATCGTAATAGAAAGATCAAATTTCTACGGTCCGACCGTTGAGGTGAGTATCTAATTACGAGTTTAGCACTCACATGAAAGAGTGTGGAATTGTTTCACAACTCACACTGCCGGAACACCACGGAGAAATGGTGTGTCGAAGCGTCAGAATCGTACTTTATTAGATATGGTTCGATCTATGATGTCTCACGGACTTTCCGTTGTCATTTTGGGGTTATGCACTAAGCTGCATTCACTTTAAATCGGGCACCATCTAAATCCATTGAAAAGACACGTATGAATTGTGGTTTGGAAACAAACCTAAGCTGTCATTTCTTAAAGTTTGGGGATGCGATGTTTATGTGAAGAAACTTCAACGGATAAACTCGAACCCAAAGCGGAAAAATCGTCTTCATAGGATACCCTAAGGAAACTATTGGGTATTCCTTCTATCACAGAATCCGAGGGCAAGGTTTTGTTGCCAAGAATGGATCCTTTATAGAAAGAGTTTCTCGCGAAAGGTGTGAGTAGTCGGTAGGTAGAACTTGAAGAGGTTATTGAACCTTCTCTTCAAAGTATGGCGAGTAGCCTTGTGTGGGAAGTTGTTAGGAGTTGGCTCCACCTTTTGAAGAGGGAACTAATGATAATGATAATGAAACTCGAAAAGAGAGTACTCTAGAACCTCGTAGGTCAAGCGAGACGTCAGCTCCGTGTGACGGAAATCTGTCATGAATTTCATGGTTGATGAAAATGATGAACTGCGACATATGAAGAAGCGATGATGAGCCCGGTTCCAACAAATGGTTAGAAGCCATGAAATCGAGATGGAATCCATGTATGAAAATCAAGTTTGGAACTTGGTGGAATTACCTCACGGCCGAAGGTCGTGGAGAACAAATGGATTTTCAAAAGGAAAAGCGATCTTGATGGTAATGTGACCGTCTATAAAGCTCGACTTGTCACAAAGGGGTTTCGACAAATTCAAGGAGTTGACTACGATGAGACATTCTCTCCCGTAGCGATGCTAAAGTCAGTTAGGATTATGTTAGCAATTGCTGCATATTTCGATTATGAGATATGGCAGATGGATGTAAAAACCGCGTTTCTCAATGGTAATATTGAGGAAGAGTTGTATATGATACAACCAAAGGGTTTTTGTCGATCCTAAGGATGCTAACAAGGTGTGCAAGCTTCAGCGATCCATCTATGGATTGAAGCAAGCATCACGAAGTTGGAATCTCCGCTTTGATGAGGTGATGAAAGAGTTTGGATTTGTCCAAACTTATGGATAAGCTTGTATTTACAAGAAAGTGAGTGGGAGCAATGTGGCATTTCTGATATTATATGTCAATCATGCCAATCACTAACACCGGAAGAGTTTCTTGTTGACATCAAACGTCACTCCGTAACTGGGTGATTATAAAGATGGCTTCAAAGCTACTAAAGTGTTATGTTGAGAATCATGGTTCAAGAGTGGAATTTGTTCATCCCGATGACGGATAGATATGCTCTGGTCCCTCTCGGTGATATCACATTGATTAGCTTGCAAGCAAGTGATTTGATCACTAGAATGTTATATCACGGGAACGAGAAAAGAGTGCATGTCGGTAACGAGATCAAACTAGGTATGGAGATACCGATGATCGTATCCCGGACATGTAATATATTGTGAAACAAAGGGATTAAGATACAAGCGTAAAAGGTTCCGCGATCACGGAAAAGTCATCGTTGAATGTGGGAGTTAGTATGGATCTCGGGTCCGCTCGATTATTGATCGGAGAAGGGTCTCGATCATGTCCGCATTATTCGTGAACCGTAGGGTGACACATAAGGGACACCGGCATCCGGTTGGAGCAAATGTTTCATGCGAAAGAATAAACAAGCGCGAATTTATTTCACTAGATACCGAAACGGGTTTTCGGGTGAAATTGCATGAAGTGGTTATGCATGTGAAATGGAATTCTAGCAAGGGGTTATTTGTGAATGTTTGTCATTAAAGTAATTGTCAAAATTCTGAATAAAATAGAAGAGTTTTTATTTAATGAGAGTTTGCATTAAATTTGGTGGAAATTTAATGGGAATTTGAGTGGACTTTTGAGTGGAGGAAATTTAAAGGGCATTTTGTGAGTGGAGTGTCCACCCACATGAATGAAGGAGGGAGGGGCTGCCCCATGGCGTGCCACCCTTGGGTGCCCCTCCTCCTATAAAAGGAGCCCCCCTCCTCACTTGTCTCTCACAACTCCTCGTGAAGGATCTCTCTCCCCCTCTAGAATTCATCCCCCATGGTCTCGGACTAGCGAGATACATGTTCCCGGTGGCTATTCGGCAAGAAAGGGTTGTGATTCCGCTGCATCTCTTGAGCGAGGAGGCGGAGGTTGCCCGGTGTATTGTACGTGTGTGCGAGCACGGATGCGCTGCTGCTTTGCGGCGCTAGGGATTCCTCTCGATCTTGAGATCGGCAAGGGATCGTCTACATCAACCACGAGTTGAACTCGTTAAGCTTTGTCGGCCTTCAAAGGTATGTTCTCTACGGATATACATCCGTTCGTTGTTTGTATCTAGTAGATAGATCTTGGTACATAGTTCCCATCGTAGGAAAATTTTTTGTTTTCTATGCTGCGAACCCTACACTAGCCTATCCCACTAGTTCCGCCCTTAGCTCTATTCTGAACCTATGAGAACCCAGGTTCAAATCCTGGTGCCCAATTTTTTTTCAAAAATACTTTTAAATGTTCCAAAAAATGCCCAAAAGTGGTGATATATGCCATAGAAGTTTTGTTTTAATTTTAAAAATACTTTTAAATATTCCAAAAATGCCCAAAAGTGATAATATATGTCATAAAAGTGGCACAAATATGATTCAAAGTATAACTAAATTAAATAATAATTTGTCCATGAATATTACAATCTCTTTTGACCACGCGTTTTACAATATTTTTTGAGCTAGCGTTTTACAATCTTTTTTCCCCTTTTTGTTGCGGTTGAATAATTTAGCCCCGACACTTTAATGTTTCTTATTTTGAATGGGCTACCTTTTTTGGGTAGGGTTGTCCTTTTTTCTTCTTGTGATGTATGTTGCTGCATCGTAATCGTCGTCATCTTCAATCTTTGGATCGCCGTACTGGTCGAAGTCTTGCTCGTTGGCGACTCCATCCATTCGATGATGTTTCTTTTTCCTCTCCTCACGATAACACGACTAGGTTTTGTCGGGTTGGTAATGAAAAAACATTGGTCCACTTTGCTAGCCAGTACCCATAGTTCATTTTTCGTGGCCACATTCAGACTGACGGCCTTGGATTTGGCTGCTTCGGGTATAACCATGATTGTGAAATATCGGTCTTCTCTTTCGATGCTCTTGGCCCATATGACACGGAACATCGACACCTTTTATCGACACTAGTCAAGCTCCTAGATCTCCTCGATTCTTCCATAGAATCTTTCCTTCACATTGTGATCGGTGTAGAATTCCGACGTTACGCCTGAGTTCTGATAATCACACTTGTTGTTCTTTTCCTCCATGTAGAATGTGTAGCCGTTGATATAATACGCCTGATAGGTCACCAGGTTTTGCACGGGTCCCTGCGACAAGGTGAATATGATATTTTTTGTGTCAGAAGAATGCGATCGCAGGGGAATATCAAGGAGCGTCTGCCTAAACCAACGCGTGAAATCGGAGATGTGCTCTTTGATTATTTCTCCCTGCGTCCTATGCATGCCCCGGTCACTGTACTTCTTCTTGATTAACCTTTTGTGCTTCTGTACCCAAGGATCGACCAGTTCTAAATGTTGTAGCGTGACGAGGTTTGCTCGATCAAAGTCTGCGTGTCGACAATCGAAGTCTGCATGCAGTACGTGACGACCCTCTCCGTACCAGATCCGTCGAGCTTGCCAAGGTGCCTGTTGACGGGAAGACCGACAGGGTTCTCAATGTCTAGATAATTCGTGCAGAAAGAGATACACTCTTCGGACAGAAAGCCCTCTGCTATGCTTCCATCTGGACAAGACCTGTTGCAAACGTATCCTTTGATCTGTCTGTTCATCCTTTTGAATGCCATCATGCTGCGGAGGAACATCGGCCCAAGTTGGACGATGTCCTCCACGACATGGACCAACAGATGCACCATAATGTCGACACTACAAGGAATCTGGCAATATATGACCCTCTATTTTCGTCACAGAATCGTCATAATAGTCTGTTTATGATGATTTTATGACGATTTTGAGATCGTCGAAAGCTGGGCGTCGCAAATGAACTATAACGACGTTTTTGATAAAATCGTCATAACCTTCTAGGACGATATTGGATCGTCATAACGTCTGTGACGATCCAATATCGTCACGGGCCATCTAGCATGCCAAGTCAGATCCTACGTGGCGATCCTACGCAAAATTGTGACGAAATTAAATCGTCTTAAATCAAAATCAGCCCATCCATTTACGGATTCCACATGGGCTTAGCCCAACTATTCGGATTGATTTTCTCATCAAATCTGGTTAGCTACATGGGCCAAGCCCATCATTCGAAACATTTTTTGTTTCGTTGCATTGGCCTTTTCTTTGGACAGATTTTTACTTTGGGCCTTCTTATTTTGGGCGGTCACACCTGGTGTTCCATAATTCATACGGTCCCGATTGCGGTATATATTTTCTCGATAATTAAAATCTAACAATTTAATCAAGACCAACAGAATATACAAAATCATTTTGATTCAAGCAGAGCACATTATGATCGGCACATTACAATCATACAGTTCTACATAGAGATCGGCACATTACAATCATACAGTTCTACATAGTTCATATCGGTGGAGCTACCAAAATACAATAAAAATTCTGAAAGAATAAAATCCAAACTTCTTCACGCTTTCTCTTCACGGAACTTCTTCATGCTTCCTCTTCACGGAACTCTCGAGCAGTACACTGAACAAAGCTTGGTGGATATACACTCTCAAAGTCGTGTCACTTCCCAAAACAATCGAAAGCGGTAAAAATACTAACAGGGGATGAAATCTTATAATTTGTGTATGAAGTCATAGCATATAAGCTATTCTTATCCATTACTTAGCCATTGTAGTTACGTACAGATTTTTTAAGAAACAAGAAACTATTACCAAAGGAAGAATGGTTAGTTGGTTAGTTTGCTCTCGAAATGAATAGTGTGTTGCCTTTGTTAAAAGTTCATCATTGAGCTAAACTTTAGAAAGGGCAAGTTTCACCAAAAAAGTAGCATCTGTTCATATCGGTATATTTTGCCTCAAGACAACATCATAGGCTGGAGAGGGCAAGTTTCACCATGACTAAGGTAATAAGATAAAGATTCCACAAAATATCAAGTTTTCACTTGATCTCATCCACACCAAGAGGTCCCACTTGCAAGCGACTTAGCATCAACATGCAAGTAGTCAACACCACCTAGCAGAAACCGGATAAGAAGGAACAACCGTAGCTAACAATTACAGCCACACTCCACAAGACATCCACACAAAGTTACCATCAGTGTTATACCTCACCTCAACCAACTCTGGTTGCTCCTTGGAGCCATCCAGAGCTAGAAGTAGAGGATTCACAGGAAGGCAACATGGTTGCAAGGTAGGAGGAGGCAAGAAGCACTAGTAGTCCAAAGAAGAACTAGACATATCAAGTATCGGTTACATAGAGATGCTATGTATGTTCCTCATAGAGAAATAAAAGATACACCATAATCTCTGTTCTTATTTAGAGTTGGCCTCGACCTTTGCATCCTAGGCAGGGCTATAACACACTTCTACTAATCATACCAAGGGCATAAAAGCATACAAATCATCTTTGCACAAACCCGGCAAGCATGAGGGATTCGGGCACAAATCAAAAGAATTGGAATTGCACCTCGGGCACAATCCCAAACTCACTCCCACCAAACTCTCAATCTAGTCTCTAAAACTAGAACATCGCCCTTCAACAAGTTTGATAATAAATCCTTTTCTTAGATATTCAAAAATATCTAAGAATCATTTATATTTTAAAACAAAGGTAACTGAATTACACCTTTGCTCATCTTCACAGTTCGATTCAAGGAAACTAGAACTCATATAGCTCCGACAATTGAACAAAAATACAGGCCATAGGATTTGCAACATCACAAAACATGCTCTTTAAATGAAATCATCAATTAGATTTCCAACAATAATTTCAAGCCAATATGATTTCGGATCATTTTCCTAACCAATTCAACTAGGAATCGGTGTCAATAGTTCTTAACTATCAACATGGACTAGCAAATGTTGAGACCAGCAAGTATCCCAAGCAGATAAAATCCAAACCAATGGTTTGAATTTTCATGTCTACTATAATCATCCGGAAGGGTTTCTCGGATCATCTACCCAGTTAAGCGTAGCATAAACCTACCCTTACCATAGTACCTCATCATTTAATCACGAGTGCGAATTAAAGCAGGCCTTGAGACCATCACAAGTAAACCAAGCATGTCAATTGAGCATCAAACCAGAGCTAAGATATCTCCACGGACACTTGTTATTCACGGATGTGAACCCTAGGTTCAGATATGAAATCTAGACAGTGGGGAATCACAGAAAACACACTTGACATGGCAAGGTAGATAAAGCCTGGAGGGAAGCATAGAAGGAGCACCTACCTGGGGCGAGTTCTATCTCGCCGGAGAGGAGGCAGAAGGAGTATCGACGGCAACGGCAACACATAACACCACGGGGAAGGCTTCACCATACACCACCACCTAGCCCAGCATCAATCTCACCACCAAGGCGGCACAGGGAGCAGCCCTTAGGGCCACAACATCCTACACCGGCCTAGAATACCAACTTCAGTGAGTGGCGGCGCCAGAAGCGAACTAGTGCAAGAATAACACAAATCAGTAACACCGTCAACCAAGGCATGCCAGGACAAACACAAGTGCAAGAAGTATACATCAGTAATTAACCACCAGAAAAGATACAAAAGCTTAGAGAGCAAAGCACACAAAGGGTACACTATTTGACTAGTAGTCAGCACCACATATCGACCTATACTTTAACAGAAAAACAAATTGGACAGTCAAATATAAAAATGGCATATAGTATGATTTGTTACTCCAAGAATTAAAAGTATGACAAACTAGCTAGTAAAGTAACATGTAAACAGTTATCATGTAAGCAGTTAATTTCAAGAACTGAATACGAACTCTATGCATATTGATACTACTTGATAATACTCAAGAGAATATTTTAAGGGAAAAAATCAAGATTGATATGGTCTGACTAAACTAATGCAAGCATGGTCTGATCAAACATCTAGAGTGGATGCATTATTTATTCTAGCATAAACACAACTGTAACAAACAAATTAATGCCTTCATGCAAAGAAGAACAGATAATAACAACACTTTTGCACCAAAGGATATAAAGCAGTGCGATTATTTCACACTTATCACAGTTATCACCCCTTCTTTCTAGCTACAACCATGCATACATGGACCTGATATGAAAAACAACATTAAAGCACTAGATGCATTAAGAAAGATAAGCGGTTCATAATATCATGAGCTACACCCTTGTTCACCAAATTTTTGACACCACTGGAACACCTCGGGAGGCACCAACACCACGAGAACACCATTGGAGGCACCACCAACCTTTGGAACAACAAGGTGTCATGGGAAAAACCGAATGTCAATAAGCATTCAACACAGATCAGTTCCTAGAATAGGTGTATGCATAAGAGAATCGAGGCATATACATATTTTATACCTATATGGCTATACATGAACTAGTAAAATTGGCACCATGGCTAAATTATAAACACCCATTGCAGAAGCACATCAGCGGAAGCACAACAATCAAAAGGTAACAAACTAAGCAACCTAAAACCCTACCACGGGATCGAGAAAATAGGACTAGGAAAATTTAATATGAGAACAGAGACAACTGGGACATGCATGAATCAATACTTAATAGGGGATGTCTCTTTTATTATTCTATTAATTCTCTAAATTCTAATCTAGCAAACAATGATTAACAGTAGTATCAAATCATATGAGTTTTTTTGGCAATCACAGATCCACAATAAGTAAAACAAGAACATGATTGCTCAGATTCCCTTTCTACTGTTTCATCATGGATACCCCATTCCCAAACATTCAGAAGAACTAATCTAATAACATAGAGCATCACCATACTAGTAAAATAGACAGGCCTCAAATTTCCGTGAGACGGCCATGTTTGGGACTAACGCACACTATTTACACTAGAATCCGTCCTCACGCAATTGAAAACCTCCGAGTTTTGGACTCGAATCCCAGGACCCAACTAGTGGGAGCAGAAGCGAGAAGGGTCGGGAGTGAGGGAGGGAGGAAGAGGAGAGGGGACATAACGCACGTGGGTGTTGAGCACTGACGAAGGATGAGAAGTTGCTGTGCTTGAAGTACTTGGGGAGGAGGTCCTTGCGAACTCGGGCGTGCTCAGACAGCCAGGCTGTTGTTCCTTGCCCGAGACTCTGCCGTCCTTCCCGGGTCGTCCACCATCTCGTCGTCTTGACGAGGAGCGGTCGCTGCAGCCGCCGCCTTGTGCACGCCTTGACTCCGTTGCTCGGTGGACCGGTGGAGCCACCGCCGTGTCACGAAGAAGAAGCCGCCCGCCCGTCGTGGCGGCGACAGCCACCCGCCCTCCATCTCCCTCCTGACCAAGCCGACGCGATCGATCCGTACGGACCACCGGATCTTGGTCGCCATGGGTGAGGAAATCGGAGAGGGAGATAGGTTGCGGTGCTGGGGGAGTGATAGGGGTGGCGGTGGAGATGAGGAGGGGTGGATCGATGAGAGGGGAGAACCGGCGGCAGGGTGAGCTTCTACGACATGGAGAGCCCCTCCCCCATATTCTCCTCCCCTTCTTCCTCTCCACCTCCCGCCGGAACCACCGCTCCTGCCGGAACCACTGCTCCCACCTGAACCACCGCTCCCAGATCCCATGTTGTCGCGTCAATCCACCACATGAACTCGGTCTCCTTGGCTGCCCCTGAGGCGGGTCTTTGGTACCAGGCCAGGCGAGAGGAGGTTGGAGGCGGGAGGGCGGCGGCAGTGCGGATCTCATTTGGAGAAGGAGGCGGCGGCGATAGCATTAGGGTTGGGAGTAGGTTTATTTGGGAGGGGCGTGGCGATTTTGGATTGACATGTGAAAATATTTGGGGTCTGCGCGCGGGATGGGTATGCCATGTCATCGATCCGTGTAAGTTCCCGCGCGGGATGGGATCTGCCTACTTATTATGACGATTTCATTGAAAAAATTACGACGTTTTGAGCAAGATCGTCATAGTTTACTAAGGCTTTGGCCCTCCCAAGACCACCCAGTGCGGAATCTTCATAAATCTAAGACGATTTTGTAGATGGTCACTACCAAAACGTCATAAGTTGACACATTTCTTGTAGTGCGAATAATGCGGGCAGGAAGTAGACCTCAAGCTCACATAGTATCACCATGATCTCCTCCTGTAGCCTCCCGAGATGATTCACGCCAATCGACTTTCGAGAGATGACGTCGAAAAACTTGCAGAGCCCAAACAACGTTTCACGGACGTGCTCGTCCATTATCCATCTTAGTGCAACCGGAAGTACCTGCGTCATTAGCACAACACAGTCATGAGACTTCATGCCTCTAAACCTCTGCTTCGCCTCGTCTAGGTATCTGCTTATCTTGCCCGCGTAGCCTTAAGGAATTTGACTCCTAGAAGGCACTTGAAAAACTGTTTGATCTCATCCTGGCTTAGAGTGAAGAAAGAAGGAGGGCAGTAATATTCGTTCTTTTTGACCTTTTTACCCTTCCGACGACCTTGTGTTGCCTCCGACTCATGATCATCGTCATCTTCCCGATCATCAGGAGTAGTTCGTCCTCCGTGAAGCTCCTTCCGGATGCCCATGAATATCAGGTCGTGCCTTGCTTTTATACCATCTTTAGTCCTATCCGGCATGTTGATTATGGTGGCAACCAGACTCTCGCACACGTTTTTTGTGATATGCATGATGTGAAGGCTATGAGGCGTGCGGAGAAACTTCCAGTATGGAAACTCCCAGAAAAGAGACCTTGTTTTCCATACCTTCAGCAGCGACTTGTCTTGCTGCCTCTTTTGCTTCTTTCCAGGCTTAGGACAATCTTTCCAGTTTTTCAGCAATTCTTACACTTCTTCGCTGCTCCTCCGCTCTGGGATTCCTTGGGTCTTGGATTTTCCATCAAACAAATCTCCACGTTTTCTCCATGGATCATTCTTGCGGAGCCACCTCCGATGCGCCATGAACATGGTTTTCGAAGAACCTGGATCTTTCTCTAGTTGGAGATAGCTTGTGTTATCCATGCACCTGACGCACGCGGAGAATCCTTGGATAACATGCCCCGAGATATACCTGCAACCTGGATAGTCTTGCACCATAGTGACCAATGCGGCTCTCATAGTGAAATAATCTTGTGCGACGGTGTTGTACGTATTGGCTCTAGATTCCCATAACGTGGCTAAATCCTCTTTCAACAGCCCGCGATACAGATTGATGTCGATACCAGGTTGTTTTGGCCCTTGAATTATCATACTTATTTGTATGTACTTCTTCATGCACATCCATGGAGGGAGGTTGTACATACATACAAAAACGGGCCAAGTGTTGTGCGTGCTGCTCTGACTACCGAACGGATTGAGTCCATCGGTGATCGCACCAAGCCTGATGTTCCTCGAATATCCACCGAATTCTGGGAATTCAGGGTCCAATGCTTTCCACTGGCTAGCATCTGAAGGGTGCGTCAGCAGCTCTTCCTTTTCGAGGTCATCGTTATCTCCTGGCTTCTTCCTTTCCGCATGCCATTGCATGAGCTTCGCTTCCTTAGGGTCCGCAAAATAGCGTTGCATACGAGGAGTGATAGGAAAGTACCATACCACTTTTAGAGGTGCTTTCTTCCCTTTATTGTATCAACTCACGCCGCATACCGGACATGTGGTTTTCTCCGCTTCCTCACCCCGATAAATGATGCAATCGTTGATGCATACGTGGTATCTAACGTGCGGTAGATAGAGAGGACATGCGATTTTCTTGGCGTCCTCGATACTAGTTGGACATGTGTTCCCCTCCGGGAGACGATCGTGCCAGAATGCCATCATATCGTCAAAGCTTGCGTCGATCAATTTTTGTTTTTCCTTCATCTCCATAGCCTTGAGCGTTACATTCAACTGGGTATCATCGGTCCTGCATCCTTCATACAATGGAGTAACCGCGTCTTTCTCAAGTTGCGCAAGCTTGGCTTTCTCTCTAGCGGCAGCCCTGGCGTTACTCGTCTGCTTAAGAAGCAGCTCTTGCACATAAGGTTCCCGCACCCAGCCTGACATTGTTCTAGCATTGTCTGCTCCTCCGGCATCTAGATCATCATCATCCCGGTCTGCTTCCGCACCTTCACCATCTCCAGGAGACTCTTCATCATCTCTCCCATCCTCGCCGTGATGATCATCATCATGTTGCCCACCTTCACCGTCTCCATCGTCTTTGTCATCACTTATCCAATGAGTGTATCCATCCATGAAACCATGGCGGAGCAGGTGCGCCTGCAGATGCCCGGAATTTGGGTCAATCAACCAGTTGAGTTTGCATCTTCTCCATGAACATCTTATCTTTGTCTTGTTATTTCGTATCATGTCGGTCGTTGCGCATTTCAAAAATCTAGCCACAATGCCTTCACTCATTATGCGTACCATGGTTGCCTGCGCGGTGTAAACAGTAAAGTTAGAAGTTTATTAGAACCACATAATCAATGCATGCATGCAATGGGCGATAGAAAATTTCGGCATGACCTATCCTAAAATAAGGACCTTTGCGAAATTCCAAAGTCTTGTCAAAATGGAATTGAATCAACATTTTGGCAAAACAAATGGCAACTCATTCCCACACAAACACGAGAGAGAGAGAGAGACCGATCCATACACATGAACACATCATCCTCTCCATACACACATGAGCATCGATCGTCTCCATATACACACACATGAGCATCGATCCTCTCCATACACACATGAGCATCGATCCTCTACATACATATGAGCATATCATCCATATATACATAAACACATCCTTACATGGACAACTTACCGAGATGAGAGACCGATCGAGAAGATGGAAAGGAGAGGTGCAAGACCGAGAGGATGGCGTGTCCGGAAGGAGAGCTTCCTCTATTATGTATGTAGCATCCAAGGTAAGTTCTACATGCTAAAAATGGTGAATGAGTGGAGAAATTGAGCTGAGAAGGAGGAGTATCCCGACTAGATCTAAGGAGGAAGGAGGGGAAAGTGAAGTGTGGGTGTGGTAGTGGATAGTCACATGTGCAAAGTGGAGCTGCCAAAAAGTGGTCGACACATCCGTGGCGCACATGACCTAGTGTGCCACAGAACTTGCCACAACCGTGGCGCACTATGTACACGTGCGCCACAGATATGTTTGCCCAGTTAGCCAGCAGGACCTGCGGTGGGTTAGGCGTAGCGCACGGGGTGCAAGTGCACCACGGTTACCACTCACAACCTGCGGTGACCCAGCATACCACTGCATGATGTAGTATACTATAGTCGTTGACATTACACTAGTGAAACACCGTTCACTAGTATTACATCCCTCAGAATGGCACAACAGAAACACAGCGGGTCCAATACATGGATAAAGGTTACATAAGATCCAAAGAACACTCTAGGTTAAAGAGAGAGAAAGAACTTCTTATAGAGAAGAATAAAAGATAAATAATGCAAGAACAATTATACTATTGCGTCTAGTATTCTGACTAAGAGGTTGGCATTGCTGCTATCGCAACGCACTACAGAAATAGGTTCTTTGGCTTGGGATTATATTCCTATCTAATCAATAACTTCGTCTTCACTTGATTTGAGGTATATGTTGTCTTCCTTGTCTTTATTGAAAAGCTTTAGCTGAGCATGGTAAGTCCTAGGGCATAACTTGATGTAGACATCATTTTAATGGCTTCAGAATCTAGCAAGGGTTAAGAAGATACTTTGAGTACGAGCGTACTCAGCAAATTTACTAGAAAAGGAGTGTTTGATGCACTATAACTACAGCCACAGACCGCAGGTCGTAGGCAATGCAAGTTTTCATAAACATTTCTTCAAAGGTTGCTTTTATTCTGAAAAGATATGTCCGTCAGCCTTCACGGGTTTACCAGAACTTTCATGGAGTTCCTTTCCCACCGCGTTTGCAGCTCCTTACCGGAACAGGGAGTAACAAGTTACAGTTCTTACACTCTGCAGATGTGCGTTACTTTACCCATGAGAGATCAACTCTTTGTTGCAAAACCGGGCAGCTTATTCCCGTCCACAATTCCATGATGTGGGGCCCAGAAGATGATCCAAGCCAATCACTGCCCCCCTCGCGACCTCGCATGCCTCCTTGGTGTACACCATGCCCAAATAAAGAATTACGGCAATGGTTTGTACAAACCGTTACATGTCAGAACTATCATGGGACGTTGAGGGTTCCCACCCATATGCTGCATATCCTCTACGAATTACCAATTAATATGCACGCTACGAGGATAACAACCAAGACTTGCACGTCCGACTTAATGCGAGAGGAAGAAGATATAGCTGACTTCTCCGTCCCATTCCAAATCTCATGGTCAACGCGTAATATACGGCGTAATAATCACTGCCGACATTGGTTG
The DNA here is from genome assembly GCA_030063025.1 of Avena longiglumis. NCBI lineage: Eukaryota > Viridiplantae > Streptophyta > Magnoliopsida > Poales > Poaceae > Avena > Avena longiglumis. The sequence continues at coordinate 542,457,398 of CP125975.1, forward strand.
TTAAGTCCTAGGTGATATAGTTCTGAACAGTGTTATTCCAACTATCGGATTTAATAGATTAACTGATCACCCTGGATCAGTAATCAATAGTTCACATTATTATTGAAAATAGTGTTTTCTGACTTTTTCAAATGCAGGTGAGGACAACACTGGATTTGTAAAATACTTTACAGAAGATAAACAAAGGACATGAGCAAGTATGAACTTGCCTTTTGTGATTGCAAGATTATGCACTCACGGTCTTCGAGTCAGTATAAGATCCAAAATCTAAAATCAACATCATTGGTCCGGTAAGGACTAATGTTTAAATAAGCAATATGATTTTATGCATAAGTATTGTGAGCACGTTCTAAATACAAATCCCGGGGCTAACGTTGTGCGGTTACCCAACATACCACTGCATGTTGTTGTATACTATAGTCGTGGATATAACACTCACGGAGTACCATTCCGCAAATATTACATCCTCAGAGTGGTACAACAGAAACAAAGCGGGTCCACAACATATATTATCATTATTACAACCAGAAATTACATGACGACTTTGAGATCCTCCTAGGTCCATAGAGGTATCCCGATGACTCAGGCTAAACTATAATATCTCGAAGAACAGAATAAAGAAGTACTAAGGTTTATACGAGATTTAGTTAGAGATATAGGATAGGAATCTATACTACCAGACTAGATCTCTATATATGCTACATCTACACTTCAGATACGTCGGTCTCCATTCCATAGATGTTTTCGTAATTGTTCTCTTCGACGCTTCCAGATACTTCTGGTTCTTCATAGCGGAATTCTTCTTGGTCTTCATTTGGGTATAGTATTTCTTCTTCCTGACCGCTATTATCTTCGGAATCTAGCAAGGGTTAAGAATATACGTTGAGTACGAGCGTACTCAGCAAGTTCACTAAAAGGAGTGTTTGATGCACTATAGCTACAACCATAGACCATAGGTCATAGGCAATGCAGATTTTCATAAACATTTATTCAAAGGTTGCTTTTATTCTGAAAAGCTATGTCCGTCAGCCTTCACATGTTTACCAGAACTTTCATGGAGTTCCTTTTTGCAGCGTTCGTAGCTCCTTCCGGGAACAGTTCTTACACTCTGCAGAGGTGCGTTACTTTACCCATGAGAGATCAAATCCTTGATGCACAATCGGGCGAATCTTTCCCGTCCACACTTCATATGGTGTGGGGCCCAGTAGATGATCCAAGCCAATCACCGTCCTTCTCCGCGACCCCGCATACACCACAATTGTTGCATGCCCAAACTCAAGGTAGACCTTTTACCGTATAAAACGGCTATAGCTCAGTTGGTTACACACAACAATCATTAACACTAGTAATCTGTCTTTTGTAAGCCCAGATCCACGGTAGACCTTTCCCCGTATAAAACGGCTATACCCACGATCTGCAACTCACAAATGCCCAGAACAGTGTCCAATGCATGCGAAAGGGAGCCGCTCCAGCTGACTTCTTCGTCCCATTCCAAATCTCATGGTTAACGCATAATATACGGCGCAAGAATCATCAGCGACATTGGTTGTTAAGTCCTAGATGATATACTCCTAAGTAGTGGTATTCCAACTACCAGGTTTAATAAATTAGCTGATCACCCTGGATCAGTAACCAATAGTTCATATTATTATCAAAAATAGTGTTTTCTGACCTTTTTGAAATGCAGGTGATGACAACACTGGATTTGCAAAATACTTTACAGAAAATAATCAAAGGGCATGAGCAAGTGTGAACTTGCCTTGATATAGCGGAGTATTATAGTCGAATGTCTCGACTTGACCCTGGACCTCGGGTTCTACAAAAATATCATCATTGCCCGGTAAGGACAATGTTTAAAGAAGCAATATGTTGTTATGCATAAGTAATGAGATGCATAATGCAAAATCCCAATTAATTCTTCAATCATTGCCAATGAGATATATTTATGATTTATTTAAGATTTGCTTTAGTTTAAGTTTACTTCATAAGGAAGATAAACATATAAAATATGAAGAGTAAAGTATAATTATAATATAATTCTATGGGTTCATGGTATTAGGTAATTATTACAAAATTTATGTTTTAAGTTGTCATGACTTTAAAGAAATGGTATAGTGTTTCTTTTGAAGTGGCAAAAAGAATAACATTTGAAGAAAATATTCTTTATGTTAAGTTATTCAATTCTGAAGATTAATAAGATTAGAGTTATGGTTACTAATAAGGTTTAAATGCTTTTGAGTTATTATATATCTATCTTAAGATATCTTAGACCAAAGTAAACTATAAAAATGTAATTGGACTTGAGATATAGCATTTGTCGCATTATTAATTATAGTTTTTCATAAGTATAATTAAAGATGAAATCTTATGGTTATGGAACTTTGTTTTAAAGATGTAAATTTAGCATGTGTAATATTTATAGACCATACTTTGATATTTTTCTTTATAAATAAAAATAGATGGATTTTATTATAATTTATTTAGTGAACTTCAAGTTTGATAAATATGAGTATTTATGAATTGTTAATGATTTGTAAAGAATAACTTTGTAAATCCTAGACTTATAGTTAGTTAAGGATTTTAAAAGAATATTATAAAGTTAATTGCTTACACCTAGATTCTATATTAAATTATAATCATGGTTTAGACTACTTAGAGTCAAAAGATTATGTTTTGAATAAGATCATTTCTTACTTAGGAAATAATATTAAACAATTAACAAAACAATTATATTATTTTAATAATTTAGATAATTCAAGTTATATGATATAATAACTTTAAAATATTTTTATAATAATATAGTTAGTACCTTTCTAATAAATATACTTGCTTAAATTCTAAAAAATGATTTTTTTTATTTTTAAACATTATCTTTATTATTATATATATATATTTTAATGTCTTTCAAGATTTGTTTTAAATTTTATTACTCCCTCGATCCTAAATAAGTGTCACGGTTTTGAACTAACTCTAGTTCAAAATGGCGACACTTATTTAGGATCGAAGGTAGTAGTAAAATTTTAAGTTAGTATTTTTGTGAGATAAGAGATTTATTTTTATTGATGAAAGTGTTTTTTTATTTATTTTTAAGAATTTTTCTAAATTTATTAAATTTCATGTAAATATTTAAGGGTGTTGATATTTATTTGTATTTTATTAAACTTAAATAAATATGATTATATTTTTCTTAGGTGGATATTATTTTAATAAACACTAGGATGTATTAAATATATTTTTAGGAATTTTCTACATTTTTCTAGATCTTAAAAGGTGTAGAGGGGTCTTTTGATTATTTCTATTTTTGTTATTATATAAATTGGGCCTAGTTCTTGGGTCCAACTAGCCCAATACCCAGCCCAGACCACCTAATACTAGACCCAGCCCAACACCCTTCTGACTACACCCCTGGACCCAGTCGACCGAGCCGGTCCGACCTGATCCATTGGATCCCCTTCTTTCTCTCTCTCGTGACTCTCTCTTTTTCTCCACTCTCTCTGACTCGCTCTCTCTCTCTCTCTCGATTCTGTGAGCTCCGGCTCCCAAATGATAAGCGTTGTGGTTGCCGACACGATCGAAGATGCAACCACTGGTCCAATTCGATCGCCGAGCCTCCCACAGCCATACTATCTCCTCTTCGGTGGCTAGGGTTTGTGGCTCTTTGGCGGTGCTTTGCTCCGGTGCCTCTCTGGTTGATCTGCTGGTGTTTTGGCGGTGGGGTGATGTCCAACACTGCCATGTTTTTCCTCTGGATATATTGATTGCGGCCTAGGTGCGGGTTGCAGCGCCTCTAGGTGCTCCTCGTGCCGTTGTTTACTGCACGCTTCACCACCGGTCTGCTTCCTCTTCTCGAGCTTAAGCTAGGACCTCCGGTAAGTGGTTCTCTCACTGCTATGCTCCTCTTCATGCTCTATCTATCTTGCAACATTAAGTGTGCTTTCTAGGATTACCCCCTGTCTAGGTTTCATTCCTGAACCTAGGGTTCTTCTTCTAGGTGTTAATCTGTTTGTGGTACCTGTTGCCCCTAATGATCTGGCTGTTGCTCTTCTTTACACGATTAGTTTAGTTAGAGTTCATATTATACTTAGGCAACAGATGGCCCTATTTTTCTAAATTAATTATAAAAGAATTGTTTGGATTACACCATGTGTCTAATTTCCATTCAGTGAGCTCCTTGTGTATTTGAATGGATTGACATTTGAGTTTAAAGTGCTGAAACTTTGCTTTATGGGGTAGTTCCTGGAACACATTGTGTCTATACGTTGGCTTAAATGACTATCCCCTAAATAGAATGAATATCATGGGTGACTATGGATTTGTATCTAAAGATGATTCCTAGTATTATTCCTAGGAAAATGACTTGTTCTTTTATTTGAAATGATTCCTAGTGGCCAGTACTAAAGAAATGATTTGGCTTTCAGACATAATTGCATGTGAATCAGTGGCTGATTTGGTTAATGTGAATGGTGGATTCTAAATGTATACTGTAATCTTAATGTTCTGATTCTTAACTTGCTGAAGCTTTGCTTCAGGAAGTAGTTTTTCTGTAATATTATATCTATTGGATATAGTAGTAAAAATGGGATATGTTTCAGGTTAAAATGATGATTAGGATGGATCTTATTACCTGTCCAAGTTGACAGAGAGATCAAAATTTTAAGAATGATTCCTAGAATTATTTTGTCTAGGGAAGTGATTATCTGAATTGAATAGCTACAGATGAGCTTTTTGATACAGAGGTGCTGCCCTCTGGGAATGTGCCCTGTAGTCTAGCAACTGGATTATAAAAAAATGGTCATTTTCTTTGGCTTGTATATGTGCTTTTGGCCTGGTGGTGAAATGATACAATATATGCCCCCTTCATCATATTCATATGATGTTTTGATTATAGAATGATTATTGTAGCTTTGCTACAATAGAATAAATGATTTGTAGTTTATGAACTAGGAAGATGATTGGAGATATGGTTTGGTATCTGCTAACTTTGCTTCTGTGGTGCCTCCATTCCTGGAGTGTGCATAGCAGTGACTAGATAGCATGATTGGTTTCCTTAAGATTTTATCCAAGCCAATGATGCACAGGCTGAGGTCAAATCTTTCTAAGATAAGAACAGATAATTTGTTGGCTTTTAACAGCTCTAGGATGAACTAGTGTAGCACTTCTACACTATACTGAGAGCTTTCTCTCCGACTCCCATCTGATACTTGTTTTAATTTGTCAAGAACAAGTATTGGTATGGTTCTAGTAATTAACCTGTTACCTGCAGTGTAGACAGATGATTTGGTGGGGAATCTTGGTCCACTACACCTAGCTATCCAATTGGTCTTATTTGTCCTGCCACTTTCTTATCCTTATGGCCTTATCCACCTTGATCTAGCTACTGGGTTGTTTCTGAATTGGTTCTGATCTTCCTCCTCCTTGCTTGTGCTTAGGGACAACTCCTTCCTCTTGTGGGGTTGGTTACCCAGATCCTACTGTAGTGATCCAGGGGTGTTTTAGATGTGAACTGCAAGAACAAGCAGTGCTCTTTGTGGCTGTATAACTGGAGATTAAGACTAAAGTGTGGGACTTGGTATGGTGGATGTCCTGCGGCTATGTACTTATCTCTCTTTCTCACATCATCCTCCTATGTTGACAACACATCAACACGCATGTGTGTGTGAGCTGTGTGTGAGCTTGCCTCACCCAGATGGATTGGATCAAGTAAAAGGCTTGATATTTCCTTGGATTTTACCTCTCTGCCTTTTACCTGCCCTTGGTGAAACTTGCCCCTAAATTGCCTATGATGTGGTTCTGAGGCAAAGTTACTGATAAGAGCAGATATTCTTTTGGTGAAACTTGCCCCAATTTAAATATGCTCGATGATGTGAATAGCAATGCATTTCATTGCCATACTGAGAGCAAAAATAATCAACACTAACTCTGTTTTTTTATATTCATTTTGGTTTACTTTATTCTTTTACAGGAACAAGATCAGAAATTGAAAAGATGTGAAGATGAAGATTAGTTTTAGAATTTTCTTTTAATCCAATTTTTTGTAATTTCCTTTTCTATCAAGAATTTATGTAAAGTCATTGTAATATATTAGTTTATCTTATTATTGTAACCATTCTTATTACTCCTTTATTGTAAAAATAATAATAATGTAATATATATTCTTTTAATAAAGAATTCTCCTATTTGTTTAATTATTGTACTTCCTTTTCCACTTCCTTTATTCTCTTATTTTCTTCACTACAATATTTCTTTATCCTTTTATTGTAAAAGAATATTGTAATGTTGGATTTTAATAATCTTTATACTTTTACTTAATATACTTGTATTTGTATTATTGTGAATAATTATTTATAAATCAAATTTCTCCCCTCATAACTCAATAAAACAATAGAGGTCATGTCAAAATTCATCCCACTCCCCTTTTGATGACACTAAACCTAATTCATCGGAGTGAGAGTTCTGATCACTCTCAGTCTATTAATTTGAAAATTTTATCCAGATTTTCAGATGCATGCATGCATGCAAAAATCTTAAATCTACCCCTCGTTTAGTCCTAAATCTTTGGCTGGATGTTACACGTTGTCCTAGGGTTTGGATTCCGGAAATGGTTACCTTGGGGTGTGTGGTTCTTTTAGATAAGTTTCATAGTTGTACTTTTATTAGAGTTTATGAGTGGTTGTAAACAACACATATGTAGGAGTAAAGTATACATACTTATGACATACTAGTTAGGATTACTTATACAAGAGTTCTTGTTTGAAGTGGCAAAAAGAATAACCTTCGAAGAAAAGGTTTCTCTTCTAAGGTCTAAACAAGCTTCGTGGTTGGGTTAGTGGTGGTTGATGTTATTTGTTTCCTCAAATGGTTTGGCTTGAGTTGCTTTATAATTTAACTACTTCATACCAAAGTTAACTATAAAACATATAATAATGTTTACTGTATTATATTTAGATTCCGGGAGACTAAAGTTAACTTTAAAATATATATAGCTTTGAAAGTATAGTACTTATACATTGGTATCTTGTATATCTGAAATGTGTTCTTTAAGTTACTTAAGAATGTTTATTCTGTTACTTGGGTAATGGTTTCTTGATTTTATAATAGAGTAATATCCTTCATATTTTATAAATAAGTAAGTATAGTTTATAAACCCAACATAATGTTACTTAACTACTTATGGATTTATATAGTGTTGTAGTAATTTTTGTAATTTCGTGATTAATATGGTTTAGAAAAGATTTGATTGTTTACAAGTTGTTCTTTAAGGATTTTATTATTAGTGGAATTCTTCTTAGAAGATAACCTTTATTTAAGGTTGGAGATACTTCTAAAATAAGAACATTTATAATGTTTTAAACCATTATGGCATTATATTATTAATATTTAAGACTAATACTATTTATTGGACTTATTTGACTCATTTTAGGAATATTAATAATTTTTTTATCTTTATATGAATTATTAATGAATTAAATAAGTTTAAATTTGAGTTATTAAAATATTTATTTTTATTTACCTCAGAAGTAAAATATTAGATTTTTTAACATTTAGATATTATTTTGTGATCATTTTGGTGTATCATATTTATTTTTGTGATTTATAAATAATAAGATATGATTTTTATAATCCTTATTACTTTATAATTACTTACTAAATAATAAATATTTAATGAAGTGAACTTAAAGAGACATGATTATATTTTTAAATTATAATTCTTATTTTTCTTAGGTTTTTGGTATTTTACTTATATTATTAGTATTTATCATTATAGGAATATGAATTATTAAAGTTTTATTACTTATAAAACCTTTATTAAATAATATTTATTTAAATAATTATCACAATAATATTAGATAATAAGTTTAAGTGGTAGATTTTATTTTTCTACAAATTTTCATATATTATACATATTTTTATGAATTGTAAATCAAAAGTTATTAATTAAACAAGATTTAATCATTTATTATATTTCTGGAATATTATTAATTGAATTATAACATTGTATTTATTTCTTAACAGATAATACCTTTTACACCGCACTAAGAGCTAGCCCCAGTCACTGACTAGTGGGCCATTGTCCACCTCAGCACGCTGTGTAAAGAAAATCCATTTATTACAGACCCTGCCTTGACCCCCAGTCAATGACATATGGGCCCAAGGCCATGTCATCAACTACACGGGCAAAGACCGGTCAAACGAGCTGACGTGGCTCGATCATGCGGTAAGCATGGCGTCAGCATCACCACCGCCGTAGGTGAGTGGTCACCGGCGACAATCACGCGCCTAGCAAGCGAAATAGACCTAGTTCGAATCAGCGCAACCTACTGAACCTAATAGTGGCAGCGCCGCTCGAAAATGGTCATCGGAGCTTCATCTCCGACGAGTTCCGACGGTGGCCAATGGTGGCATATGGTGAATCGGCGATTTACAACGAGATTCAGATTGAATGTTACTAGGAGGTTCAGGAACTCACCCTGATGATGATTGAGTGGTCGATGAGGACAGACGTGGTCGGAAATGAGCTCCCCGACGAGGATTCTGACGAACTACTGCGAAGGGGAACGGCCAAATTCACCGGCTCCAGTGCTCCCCTTGATGCAAGATTCTACCCAAAGGATCTACGGAGGATGGCGCTTGTCCATGGCTGTTTAGAATGGTGTGGGGAGACGTGGTTCGACGGCGAGGAGTGGCTCCGGTGAGCTAGGGTTTCGGTTCCGTTTGCATCTGCGAGGATAAGGAGGAATTGGGGATAAGGTTTGAGTGGCGTCATGGTGGCCTTCTTATCCCTCCGGAATGATGGTGAGTATCTTGGTGCAAGGTCGATGATCGACGGCATCGAGCGGCGAAGCTCCGCCGAAATGCTGTGTGTGACGATGACGATGCAACTTTTGCGGATAACCCTGTGGCAATTTATTTAGCTCAACCCGAGGTCCTCTCCTGACCCCACTTGTCGATGAGACATAAAAAGAATCGGTGGTTCTTTGGTGTTGTAAATTGCTCGAGGCGTCAGATAGGCGTAGGGTTGTTGGGCTAAGGCCAGGTAGTATTTTTATTTGTTTTATCCTTTTTCTATTTTCTGTTTTCTTATTCAGATTTGAATTTGATTTATACTTTGAACCTTTCTTTTTATGATTTTTTGCTGGATATTTACAACAAAACTAAAATATACTTAGTCTCATTTGTGAATTTTTATTATATCATCTTTTTGTATTTCTTTTATTTACTTAATATGAACCCCTTTTTTAATAGTTTGTAGAAACTTTTCTTATTATTTTTCTCTCCTATTTTAGTTATGAATTTCTTGAATGATATATTTTTATTTGTTTATAAACTTATCTCTAGTTGGCTCATAGTTTGAATAGAAACTTATATATGTATACTGATCCTATATCATTATTTGGTGCATGAAATATAAAAGATATAAATATGGTCATTACTACTTCCATTGATGTGGAAAATGGTAATTGTAACTATTATTTTATGATTAACAAGGAAGCTTAGGATTTTAATTTATGATTATTTACCTTTGGGTTAGGGTTTTCTTTTCTTAAAATACTTGGATTCCTTTATGGATATGGTTAAAGATTCAATAACTAAACATATGGTTTTCTGTTTGGGATATTTGTTGACAACACCTTTAGTACTTGAAAGTTATATGTTGAATGCTTTATAGAAAGGAATTGATAAAGATATACTTAAGCACATATAGTTATGATGGTTGGAATTAACAGAGATGTGTTTATGTGATTTCTTCTTTGAAAAAATATTTCTTTAAAGTGATATGAATATAAGATGATAGATCAATCACATGAGATGGATATTATATTTGGCTTAAGATTTAAAGTTGGTTGTTTACCAATAATTACTATCTTCCATAATTCATAATTCTAGACTCCTTATTAAAGAATGCTTTCTTAGATATACTTCCTTTTTCTATCTATAATCATGATTAATATGATGGGGTTTATTTCATAATACTATTCTCATTCACTGATTAACCTTCTAAACTCATGGATGAATCAAATGAGTTTGATACTAAAATCTTTCATAACTTCCATATATCCTTGCTTGATTGCACCTACTACTCTACTGTTGATAGCCTTCCATTGAGCAAATAGTTCCTTGAAACTCCATTCATAATCTTCCTTAATTAATCCCTCACTAATATTTCTTCATCAAATGAATATATCCAACTACCTTTCTCTAAGATTTACTATCCTTTAAGAGAAATAACACTACTTTAATAACTCCATGCTGCTCTAGCTTTAATTTAATCATACTATCTTATCTCTTCTTGACTCCAATATCTTATACTTAACTTAACATTGTAGTAGTATGACTTGTCATGGCTAACCTAGGATAACATATCTATACTAAGTTTCAATCATGTTTTATCCACCAATGCCACTTATACATGATATAAGCATTCAATCTTGGTGAGTAAGGCATGATCATTATAATCCTTTGATCCTTTATGGTTTAGGTTTCCAGTTGGCTAATCAAGGCTTTATCAATACAACATTACAGTTGTATTATAGTTGTCTTCTCTTTAGCTCTATTGGATTAAGAGATATAATTCATTAACTATTCCTACTTTATCCAATAGGACTACTCCTGGTAACTATCCTCCAACTTTATCCTTGTAATCTTCTTTTCTATCAAGGAGGGACTTAACTCCATCATCTATTCTATTGATTGGATTCTTTTCAACCATTCCTATCAAATAGATAACATCTGAAACTAACATCTCTTAGACACTTATTTGTAAGATGTGTTATGATCAAGAGCTTGATAGGTTGAGGATGGGTGAATCAATAGTTGATTTCCCAACATTGATGATCAGCAGATATGGGAATCTAACTCAACAAAGATGATAAGGATTGATATGGAAATAAAGATATAGGGTGAATGATCTAAACTTAGTTTATTTCCTACTCAATCTTACTTAAGAAGTAGGGTTAGGTATTTACCATGATGCTCATGGTATATGCAGATGAGATTAAGGTATAGTTGTTACATTCTTGTTATTTGTGTTATATCCTTAAATTGGTACTCATGAGTGATTATAATGGATACTATGATATGATCACCTAAGGATCAAATATAAATCATAATGTATTAGGTTTTAACTTTTATTTTATTTGATCTACTCTTAGATCAAATCTCCCTTACCCAAAATAAGGTTTTAGCAAAGGTCATATTGAAACTTATCGCAGTCAACTTGATGATCTACTTCTTATTCCATCAAGTTAAGTGAAGATTCAATCATTTTGACAAGTTTTGTTTAAAAGCTGAAATTTATTCGGATTTTCTATGCATGAATGCAATGCACACATTTTTCATTTTATTTCTAAGCTCTAATGCTGGGATGTTACAGACTCTCCCCCTTAAAATAAACTTCGTCCTCGAAGTTCGCAAACTCTCACGTTTCGGAGTAAGGAATTGACTTGTAGAGGTTGCTACATTCTCCACTCCCTGATGACCTTCAATGGAATTAATTGGAGTATTCCATAACCTGATTAGACATCCTAATCCAATTCTTCTTATTGAATCATCAAACTTCATTACTATTTTAAGTACAGTTTGGAGGTTCTCACTACCATGAGTTTTAAGTTTCTATATATCCATGTTAGTAGTCAAAAGACTATCTTTCTATTCCTGTCATAGTATAGTTAATACTGGTACTCCTTCCTAGCTGGGATTTGAACTCAATTTGTCCATACCCATTGGAATTTTTTTTATTCTCGATAGTTGCCCAATTAGGTGTTCTATATTGCTTCTTAAGGGTTACTTAAAAGTTGTTTCGTTTAGAATTGATTGTTAAATGTATCCTTTATCACCCTCAAGTTTATACCTTCTTAAGGTTTTCAAATAACTTTTCTTTATTACCTATAGTATTTTCTTCAACTTTCATTCCTGATGTCTACTCTCCCCCTTAGGTTTTACTAATAGTTTTGAAACTCCATACATAGAAACCATTGATTCTTGAACTAAAATGTTGGTTCCTGTTCAGTTTATTTTTTTACTGGTTTAAGGTCCAATGAAAGATTATACGGTGCATCCACATAGTTGTGGATCTCCAAAGCAAATCTTTCAGCACTTAATATCGTACTTACTATTGGGTATTTTCGCTGTATAAGCTTGACCTTGCGAAGCATCTTGCCAGGCGATCGTCTTTAAATCTGTTAAACTTCCTTAGGTCTTACTTAACTTAGGCCAAATTTAATGCTCTTTATGCAACTATTAAGATGATTTGGTTAACTATCTCAACCAAATACCAGCTGTGGACAAAATACCAACTATGGATTAGTTACTAGCTCTAGATCAAATACCAGTTGCAGATTATTACCAGCTGCGAACCTTCCTAGGGTATGTGTATTACCCTATGGTTTCCCACATACTTCTCGCATTCACTTGGAATTGTCAGAGCTTGAATACCATTTTGGGTTCCAAAACTTCTTTGCACTTTTTCATGATACTTCCATGAACTTGTATAATTACTCCATTGAATTCTTAGTAAAATTATCTATTTAGAATGAAATTTAAGGTCATCACTTCTTGTTGCGGACTAATGATGATCTAAGCTTGATGCATACTCCAAATGGTGTTAATACCTCTTATATTTTGCTTCATCCTTCAAGTTAGTCTTCCTTATGATCTTCGAAACTCGTCACTCCCTTACACGAATTCCTGTTTCTATCTAGGTCTATAACATCAAGTAATAACTGGGTGTTACATCATGCATTTGCATACCTAATTAAACTTCATGTACAGATCTAGTCAATCAATAAGATCCAAAAGTTAATAAATAACCAAACATATATCATGTACTACACATAAGTTTGGAAAATTTACAAATGTACTAGATGTTCCCACGGTTTGCCCCAACTTATTTACACAACTATCTTACAAGAACTTCTTGTTCCTGTGGATATATCCTCACTTATTCCGGCAAACCTTTCAAACTACAATACGCATTACCCTCTATATGCATTATTCAAGCCCTCATCCCTGGGGATGTCGTTCTTTCCTTACTTTCATCTCTCTCTAGTTCTTCCTGGAGTTCCGTCCATGATGACGTGAAGTCCTACGACTTCCTTCTGGAGCGTAAGAGCATCTAGGAGGTGCGTATTCTTGATTAGAAGTACCGAGACTGAGATTAGTCATTGAAAAATGACTACAGTTGGCGTAATCTTCCACCGAATAGTCCGGGTTTTCTGGCAACGCTTCCTCATAGTAAGTGGGTTCCTTAGCTTTTTCTTGGATCCAGTCATATATATTGGTGTAGTAGCTATCGGAATACTCTTCTAAGTTGATTGGATTGGTATTACCCCCATATGTTACATAAGGCTCTCTATGGTTATAATTGGTCTCTTCTTCAATACCTGTATCACAAGGTATAGGATTTCCTATGGTTCTACCTTGAGATTCTATTTCCCATCCATATTTGTTGGACTCGGGATTATTTGGAATAACTTTATTCCATTCATGTTGTTCGGAGTTATATTTGGACCATAGGTCTTCAGGTGGCTTGAAGTCATTTTGGTAATAGGCATAATTTTCCGAGTTTGGGTCATCAAACTCAGTTTCCTCAAACACTTATCCTGAAGGTATGTATTTGGGATGCCTAGCTTCTTTATCTAACTTCTTACTACGAGCCATTGCTTTCTCAGGATCAGTGAAATCCTCAATGATCGTATCCAGTTCTTGAACTAAGACTTGGTGAGTGTTGTGATAAGTGTTTAGCAAAGACCGATAACGATCCATATACTCTACAGCTAGAGTAGGTTCAGCTTGGACTAAGGTAGAGTGATCTAACTCATGCTCCGAGTTTGTGGTTTCATGTGGTATAATGGTATGAGTACTACCTTCTAGAGCTTGGGATTTCTGTTCTCAGATCATGGTTATGGCTGCTGCTACGGAAATCTGATATGCAGATGCCATGCACCTTGCCTCTCCTGATGGCATTTCTCCCTTAAATCCTAACTTCTTGGGTAACATGATCATGACACGGTATTTATCTAATACCTGCCCATCATAGTAACTATAAATCTTGACCAAAAGTCTTGATTCACATTCCAAACTCCATAGAAGTTGTCGGAGATTGTCTGTCCAATCCCCTCCGTAGTCATCCAACGTCCTGTTCATCACTTGAACATTCCGGGGTGGATATCGAGGTACCATGTGGAACTGTGGATAAGAAATTATCATCAGTCACATAGAGTTAAAACTCTTGGGTAATGATCGGAATTGCAATCATATAAAGGAGTTATCGCACCAGTAACATAACAGGATTATTCTCAAGTGAATATCCCTCATATCACTAGAGAACTCTTTATTATTGCTAGGATGTGTCCTACAGGTTCTACCCATTTACTAGGTTTCCAACCTAAGGTCAAAGCATATGCTCTGATACCAACTGCGGTGACCCAACATACCACTGCATGATGTAGTATACTATAGTCGTTGACATAACACCAGTGAAACACCGTTCACTAGTATTACATCCCTCAGAATGGCACAACAGAAACATAGCGGGTCCAATACATGGGTAAAGGTTACAAATCACTCTTTACATAAGATCCAGAGAACACTCTAGGTTAAATAGAGAGAAAGAACTTCTTACGGAGAAGAATCAAAGATAAATAACGCAAGAACAATTATACTATTTCGTCTAGTATTCTGACTAAGAGGTTGGCATTGCTGCTATCGCAACGCACTACATAAATAGGTTCTTTGGCTAGGGATTATATTCCTATCTAATCAATAACTTCTTCTTCACTTGAGTTGAGGTATATGTTGTCTTCCTTGTCTTTATTGAAAAGTTTTAGCTGAGCATGGTAAGTCCTGGGGCATAACTTGATGTAGACATCATTTTAATGGCTTCAGAATCTAGCAAGGGTTAAGAAGATACTTTGAGTATGAGCGTACTTAGCAAATTCACAAGAAAAGGAGTGTTTGATGCACTATAACTACAGCCACAGACCGTAGGTCGTAGGCAATGCAAGTTTTCATAAACATTTCTTCAAAGGTTGCTTTTATTCTGAAAAGCTATGTCCGTCAGCCTTCACGGGTTTACCAGAACTTTCATGGAGTTCCTTTCCCGCCGCGTTCGCAGCTCCTTCCCGGAACAGGGAGTAACAAGTTACAGTTCTTACACTCTGCAGAGGTGCGTTACTTTAACCATGAGAGATCAACTCTTTGTTGCACAACCGGGCAGCTTATTCCCGTCCACAATTCCATGATGTGGGGCCCAAAAGATGATCCAAGCCAATCACTGCCCCCTTCGCGACCTCGCATGCCTCCATGGTGTACACCATGCCCACATAAAGAATTATGGCAATGGTTTGTACAAACCGTTAGATGTCGGAACTATCGTGGGACGTTGAGGGTTCCCACCCATATGCTGCATATCCTCTACGAATTACCAATTAATATGCACGCTACGAGGATAACAGCCACGACCTGCACATCTGGCTTCATGCGAGAGGAAGAAGATGCAGCTGACTTCTCCGTCCCATTCCAAATCTCATGGTCAACACGTAATATACAGCGCAAGAATCACTGGCGACATTGGTTGTTAAGTCCTAGGTGATATAGTTCTGAACAGTGTTATTCCAACTATCAGATTTAATAGATTAACTGATCACCCTGGATCAGTAATCAATAGTTCACATTATTATTGAAAATAGTGTTTTCTGACCTTTTTCAAATGAGGTGAGGACAACACTGGATTTGTAAAATACTTTACAGAAGATAAACAAAGGACATGAGCAAGTGTGAACTTGCCTTTTGTGATTGCAATATTATGCACTCAAGGTCTTCGAGTCAGTATAATATCCAAAATCTGAAATCAGCATCATTGGTCCGGTAAGGACTAATGTTTAAATAAGCAATATGCTTTTATGCATAAGTAATGTGATGCACGTTCTAAACGCAAATCCCAGGGATAACACTGTCCTAGGGTTTGGATTCCGGAAATGGTTACCTTGGGATGTGTGGTTCTTTTAGATAAGTTTCATAGTTGTACTTTTATTAGAGTTTATGAGTGGTTGTAAACAACACATATGTAGGAGTAAAGTATACATACTTATGACATACTAGTTAGGATTACTTATACAAGAGTTCTTGTTTGAAGTGGCAAAAAGAATAACCTTCGAAGAAAAGGTTTCTCTCCTAAGGTCTAAACAAGCTTCGTGGTTGGGTTAGTGGCGGTTGATGTTATTTGTTTGCTCAAATGGTTTGGCTTGAGTTGTTTATAATTTAACTACTTCAGACCAAAGTTAACTATAAAACATATAGTAATGTTTATTGTATTATATTTAGATTCCGGGAGACTAAAGTTAACTCTAAAATATAGATAGCTTTGAAAGTATAGTACTTATACATTGGTATCTTGTATATCTGAAATGTGTTCTTTAAGTTACTAAAGAATGTTTATTCTGTTACTTGGGTAATGGTTTCTTGATTTTATAATAGAGTAATATCCTTCATTTTATAAATAAGTAAGTATAGTTTATAAACCCAACATAATGTTACTTAACTACTTATGGATTTATATAGTGTTGTAGTAATTTTTGTAATTTGGTGATTAATATGGTTTAGAAAAGATTTGATTGTTTACAAGTTGTTCTTTAAGGATTTTATTATTAGTGGAATTCTTCTTAGAAGATAATCTTTATTTAAGGTTTGAGATACTTCTAAAATAAGAACATTTATAATGTTTTAAACCATTATGGCATTATATTATTAATATTTAAGACTAATACTATTTATTAGACTTATTTGACTCATTTTAGGAATATTAATAAATTTTATTTATCTTTATATGAATTATTAATGAATTAAATAAGTTTAAATTTGAGTTATTAAAATATTTATTTTATTTACCTCAGAAGTAAAATATTAGATTTTTTTAACATTTAGATATTATTTTGTGATCATTTTGGTGTAGCACATTTATTTTAGTGATTTATAAATAATAATATATGATTTTTATAATCCTTATTACTTTATAATTACTTACTAAATAATAAATATTTAATGAAGTGAACTTAAATAGACATGATTATATTTTTAAATTAGAATTCTTATTTTTCTAAGATTTTTGGTATTTTACTTATATTATTAGCATTTATCATTATAGGAATATGAATTATTAAAGTTTTATTACTTATAAAACCTTTATTAAATAATATTTATTTAAATAATTATCACAATAATATTTGATAATAAGTTTAAGTGGTAGATTTTATTTTTCTACAAATTTTCATATATTATACATATTTTTCTGAATTGTAAATCAAAAGTTATTAATTAAACAAGATTTAATCATTTATTATATTTTTGGAATATTATTAATTGAATTATAACATTGTATTTATTTCTTAACAGATAATACCTTTTTACACCGCACTAAAAGCTAGCCCAGTCACTGACTAGTGGGCCATTGTCCACCTCAGCACGCTGTGTAAAGAAAATCCATTTATTACCGACCCTGCCTTGACCCCCAGTCAATGACATATGGGCCCAAGGCCATGTCATCAACTACGCGGGCAAAGACCGGTCAAACAAGCTGACGTGGCTCGATAATGAGGTAAGCATGGCGTCAACATCACCACCGCCGTCGGTGAGTGTAAGATCCCTTCTTTATAAAGGAAAAGGATCCCTGTGATTGCAATGCTAGTCCCTGGATCAATGCTAGCATCCACAGTTTAAGATGAAGTACACAGATACAAATGTCATTATTACAGCCATTCCAGAGATAAACATAGTCTTTACAACTCCAAGCCCATAGGCCTAGTACAATAGTTTGGAATAAGTAAATAAATAAAAGTCTTCATCTTCATGTGCCACAGGCAAACATGTTGAGTGTAGACTCATGACACCTAATCCTCATCAGAGTAACCTGCAACATCACAAGTTACTGACCAGGTGGGTCAATACATTGGAATAGTATTGGCAAGTGATACCTTAGTATAATTTAGGTGGACTAGATACTATATGCAATTTGGCTAAGTGTAGCTTGGCTTGCTTTGCTCAAAATAGGTTTTGCCTATTAGTTGAAATCACTAAGTTTTTTTTGTCAAAACTTTTCCCAAGGAACCACCAATAGACATTGAGGTCCTTCACCCTTGTTCACCCACAAGTTTTTACTTAGAAATTGGGATGAGGAGATTCTTGATAGCTTCCATGTCTTGATGCTCAAGTTGTCCATTACCATGGACTTGGCTAAGTACTTAGATTCTTCCATCTGCAGAGGTTGTGCACTTTCCCCACCAGACTTGGTTTCACCAAGACAGGACCTTTCAGAAGCCTTCCCTTAGAACAAATGGACGCGTTCCAACCTATCATCCCACTACCACCATCTGTCCAAATGGCTAAGTTCTAGCAACCTATGTGATCCAGGCAGAGCCCATATTGCCAAGTGGCTGCACTAGAAGCTTCTTAACACTTGGCCTATAAAATCTCTTTGTTCCTGGGTGGCTTACCACAAGTGAGATACACAAGGTAAACCATATAAATGGGCCTTGTGTAACCACTCAACATAAACCAAACCTTCCATTCCACCCAGGTGTTTCATTAACTTAGTTGTTTTATTAGGTAAAACCCAAGTCCAAAGACTTAGAAATATTTTCATCATAGCATGTATATTTCACCAACCCTTGTTTGCTACTAGCTAGGCTAAGCATGGCATAGATAGTAACTTAACTTAGAAATTTCCTAGCAATTCTACAACTACTAGGATTTCCCAACTTGGCATATAAGCAAAATAATATCATGCAAGACCTAGCAAAATATTTCTAATGCTTAGTATAAAACATGGGATAAAAATATTCATGAAGTACCACTTGCCTTGGTAGTTTGGAGAGTACACTCTCACAATCACAATCACTAGCACCAAAATCTACACAAAGAATCATAGCCACAATCACATACAAAACATATACAATCAAAAATATATGCATGCATGCAAAATGATATGTGATTATTTAAAAAAAACAACAAAGCAAGTATACAGTACTGATTCATAAACAAGTTAAAAACTTGCCAAACAACATTTATTTAAACCTTAAATCATTTTCGAAACCATTCATATACTCAATTTAGTCCTACACAAGTTTCTGCAAATAAAACCTTTTTAACAGAAGCAAAACATTAAACACATTGCATATTTAGAAAGATCTTGCTCTCCTGATTCCAACGATATAAAATTTGTCAAATTCTAACGTGGGGATCAAAAGTTATAGCCAAATCAAATTCAAACATTAATCAGATTCAAATCCTGTTTTAAATCCAAACTCCAGCCACGCTGCAGCGTCTGATTGGACGATACCGTTTCGCTCTGGATCACGCTCGGCTATCGTTGGATCTAACTAAAAACGCATGTCTCAGATCTAAACTTAACGTTTTGCTCGCGTTCTATCCTACCCGCAAGATCTAGATCTAACGGTGCTCAGCACTCGACCATCAAGTGGCAGCGCAGGCGGCGGCGACAGGCGGCGGCGCGCTCTGTCAGTGGCGGAGCTGGTGAACAAGGTCGCCCGGGAAGGTGGGAGGATGCTCACCAGGTTCGCAACGACAAGGAGAAGCTCAACTTGCCCTTGGTTGGCGAAGGGGCGCTCAGAGTTATCAGGGATTCCTCGCCGGAGTTCGAATCGCGCTGCACGATGCCTTCGCTGACGTTGGCGAAGATACAGATCATGCCAGGGCAAAATAGACAGTGAGTCAGATGCGCGGAGTAATGCTGGTCATGCGAGTGTCAAAGAGAGGGCAAGGCGCGGTCAGAACTAACCAGGAAGACTTGCCAGAGTTGATGGTGTCGTCTGACTCGTGCTGTCGCCGATTTTGCCGAGGCTCTGAACGATCCTAGCATGCACCAGAGGTCGAGGAGATGCATGGTTGCGAGATTGTCGGCAAGGCTAGAGGTCAAGTGCGGGGAGCTCACTGAATTTGATGTCAAGTTTGTCACCGCGCAGTGTTCGGCGAATAGTAGGCAGCTGTGGCGTGGCCTATGCTAGGTGAGGAAATGGGCGAGGAGGTGGTCTTATAGCCGGGCGTAAATCTCTCGCCGTATCAATGCAATTTAAGCTGCATCGCTAAGGGAAACGGCAGCGAGCTGGTCATCGAGGATTGAGGACGGAGGTGACGCGTGAGGGCCCAAATGAGTGGGTACACGCCGGAGAAAGCAGAGGGAGAGGGGAAACCGGGTGGGCGGCTAACACCTGCCATTTCTGGCTGTAATCCTGCCGCCCTTTTCCTTTTCTCTAATCCTTTTCTTTTTCTGTTTTCAATTTCAGGAACCAAATTCCAATGATTTCAAATCCTATTTGAATTCAAATCTATTCAGGGTTTTTGTAGTATGCAACAGTCACATTTCTGGGCATAAAACCAAGTGGTCACTTTGAATTGGCTTGGTCACTTGGAAATAAATAAGATAAGCAGTGGCATAGCACTAGTTTGAATAGGTTTTGAAATTGGTTTTTGATTCACATTTATTTTGAAACTTTGGTTTAAAACTTAGCAATCTAGTAAAACTACCTGAGAGCAATAAGACAACAAAGTTTAATTTCATGTTCAACAATCTCCTATTGGAGAGTAACATTTGTTTCAAAGGCTAGTCACATAAAATAATGAGATCATATGCTCCTGTTTTTGAAGTGATTTGTTTGAAATGAAAACATATGATCATGGATGCATGGATGATAGGCATAAGTTTGAAACATGATTTTAGGGATGTTACAAATCTAACCCCCTTAAGGTGAATCTCGCCCTCGAAATTCGGATTGGCTAGCAAATAGGTGAGGGTGGTATTTCCGAAGGTCATCTTCTCTTTCCCATGTTGCTTCCTCTTCGGAATGATGATTCCACTTCACTTTGCAAAACTTGATAGTCTTGGTCCGTGTGGTTCTTTCTGCAGTCTCAAGAATCTTGATAGGTTTCTCTTCATAGGTGAGATCACTCTCCAACTGAACCTCCTCCAAAGGTATGGTATCCTTCAAAGAAGTTTCTTCCATTTCTGGATGACATTTCTTAAGTTGACTCACATGAAACACATTATGGACAGCCGACAGAGATTCTGGCAGTTCAATTTCATAGGCAACTTCTCCTTTACGACTTAGAATCTTGAATGGTCCAACATATCTTGGGGCCAACTTTCCTTTGACTCCGAACCTCTTCACTCCACGAAGTGGTGACACTCTAAGATAAGCTCTATCACCGACTTTGTAGGTGACTTCTCTACGCTTAGGATCTGCGTAGCTTTTCTGTCATGCTATATCTTCAACTGTCCTTAACCAACTTGACTTTCTCTTGGCTCCTTTGATAAGATCTGGTCCGAATAAACTTCTTTCTCCCACACCATTCCATAACAATGGGGTGGTACACTTTCTTCAGAGAAACTCAAATGGTGCCATCTCAATGTGGCTTGATAGTCATTGCTATAAGAAAATTCGTGAAAGCGACTTTCATCCCAACTGGCTCCATAGTCTAGGGCACATGCCCTCAACATGTCTTCAAGAATCTGATTAGTCCTTTATGTTTGTCCATCAGTTTGAGGATGAAAAGCAGTACTGAATTCCAACCTCGTTCCCAATGACTCATGTAACTGTCTCCAAAAATGGGAAGTGAATTGAGTTCCCCTATCAAACACAATACTCTTGGGCACTCCATGTAGACATACAATTCTACTCATGTAGATCTTAGCCAACTTAGCACTTGTATAGGTTGTCTTCACGGGTATGAAATGAGCCACTTTAGTTAGGCGATCCACTACTACCCAAATAGAATCATATCCTGATCTGGTTGTTGGTAATCCGGGAATGAAGTCCATACCAATCTTGTCCCACTTCCAATCAGGAATAGGTAGTGGTTGAAGCAAACCTACTGGTTTCTGATGTTCCGCCTTCACTCTACTGCACACATCACACAAAGCAATATGTTCGGCTATGTCCTTTTTGAGATTATTCCACCAAAATCTTTCCTTCATGTCCATGTACATTTTGGTGTTACCCGGATGAATGAAATACGGAGAGTTGTGTGCTTCTTGCAAAATCAGTTTCCGCAGCTCCTGATCTTGTGGAACACAGATTCGTTTCCCATGCCATAAAGTACCCTGTTCATATTCATGGAACCCTTTGACTTTTGCTTTGCCAATATTTTCTTTAATCTCTTTAATTTCCTTATCAATCTTCTAGGCTTCTTTGATCTTGTCCAACAAAGTGGGTTGAACATCCAAAGTCATGAGATGTCCTTCAGGTACAATCTCCAATCTGAGTTTTCTAAATTGGGTACATAAATCATCTGGCAATTCTCCTTTGGTAAGGCCATTCACAAAAACCTTACGACTTAGAGCATCCGCTACAACATTTGCTTTACCGGGGTGGTATTGCAAGCTTAAGTCATAGTCCTTGATGAGTTCTATCCATCTTCTTTGTCTCATATTAATTTCCTTCTGGGTGATGATATACTTCAAACTCTTGTGATCGTGAACACTTCACAACGCTTTCCCAAAAGATAGTGCCTCCATGTTTTGAGTGCATGGACGACAGAGGCTAACTCTAAATCATGAGTAGGATAGTTCAATTCATGAGTTTTGAGTTGTATCGAGGCATACGCCACAACTTTTCCTTCTTGCATAAGTACTGCACCCAAACCATGATGAGATGCATCACAATATACTTGGAAATCTTTTTCCAAGTCTGGCAAACACAAGACTGGTGCTGTCACAAGTCTCTTCTTCAATTCCTGAAAGCTAAGTTCACAACCTTCCGTCCAAGCAAATTTCTTGTCTTTCTTTAGCAATTCCGTCATGGGCTTAGCTACCTTGGAGAAATTTTCAATGAACCTTCTGTAGTAACCCGCTAAGCCAAGGAAACTACGAACTTCTTTTACTGACTTGGGAGATTCCCATTCAGTCACAGCTGAAACTTTAGCAGGATCAACTGCTACACCATCCTTTGTCATAACATGTCCAAGAAATCCAACTTCATTCAACCAGAATTCACACTTGCTGAATTTGGCATAAAGTTTATGCTCTCTTAACTTCTCAAGTATTAAACGTAAATGCCCTTCATGCTCTTCTTTGCTCTTGGAGTAGACTAAGATGTCATCGATGAAAACGACAACAAACTTGTCAAGGAATTCCATGAACACCTTGTTCATCATATTCATGAAGTATGCTGGAGCATTGGTCAAACCAAAAGGCATTACGGTATACTCATACAATCCATACCTTGTAGTGAACGATGTCTTAGGTATGTCTTGTTCTCTTCTCTTGAGTTGAAAATAGCCTGACCGGAGATCAATCTTTGAGAACACACAAGCTCCTTCTAGCTGATCAAACAAGTCATTGATTCTAGGCAAAGGGTATTTGTTCTTGATAGTTACCTCGTTGAGTGAACGGTAATCTATGCATAACCTTTGACTTCTATCTTTCTTCTCCACGAACAAAACTGGGGCTCCCCAAGATGAAGAACTTGGTTGGATAAATCCTTTCTGCAACTGTTCTCCAAGTTGTTTCTTGAGTTCTTTCAGTTCATCAACTGACATTTTATATGGTCTCTTTGCTATTGGTCCAGATCCTGGTAGCAAATCTATCAGAAACTCCACATCTCTATCTGGTGGCATTCCCGACAATTCTTCCGGAAACACATCCGGATACTCACTCTAACTTAATGTCTATGCTAACCCCTTAAGAGAATTTAGCATACTCCTTCTTGCTTCAAAGTTGGTCTTGAATCGATCCTTTTATTTTACGGAGTTGTGAGAGACGTATGGTTGGCACAATCTATCACTCCCTTGTGCTTAGTCATCCAGTCCATTCCCAAAATGACATCCAATCCTTGGGAGTTTGGAATTATCGAGTTAACGGGAAACTTATACTTCCCAAATTCTATGACTAGATCATGACATCCTGAATTCACTATCATTTCTCCACCAGGAGAACTTACTTTTATATGACACCCAATAGTTTCTACCGGCAGTTCATTTCTTTCAACAAATGCTCTTGATATGAATGAATGAGATGCACCAGTATCAAAGAGAACAAATGTAAAGGTCCCAACCTTTAATAAGGTAGAGTCCCATGTGTTTACAATGCTAGTCCCTGGATCAATAGCTAGCATCCACAGTTAAGATGTAATATCAAGAAACAAAGGTCATAATACAACTTTATAACCAGGAATAACATAATTTTATTACATCTTACATAGCTCATTTGGCTATTACATTACATTGCAGCAGAATATCTATAAGCATGGGGTCCTTCATCTTCAAAGTGCCACATGCAGACATGTTGGTTGTAGACTTTGTAATCCTATTCAACACACTTCACTAAATCAATCAAACCTGCAACATACAAGTTACAACCACAAGGGTCAATAAATTTGAATTGTATCGGCAAGTGATACTATGGTAGTATAGTGGAGTCTATCATCTATATGCATTTGGCTAAGTGGAGTTGAGGCTTGCATTGCTCAAAATAGATTTTCCTTATCATTTTGAAAACACTAAGTTTTAACTTGACAAAATCATTTTTCTCAATCAAAGATTGAAGATCCTTTAACCCTTGTTCAAACACAGGTTTTTAACTTAGAAATTTGAATGATGAGATTCTTGATTGCTTCCATGTCTTGATGCTCAAATTGTCCTTTACCAGGGACATGGCTAAGTACTTAGATTTTACACTCTGCAGAGGTGGTGAACTTTCCCCACAAGACTTGGTTTCCCAAGACAAGATCTTTCAGAAGCCTTCCCTTAGAACAAAATGGACGCGCTCCAACCTATCAAATCCTACCACCAACTGTCCATATGGCTAAGTTCTTGCAACCTATATGATCTAGGCAGAGCCCATAATGCCAAGTGGTTGCACTTGAAGCTTCTCAACATTTGACATCTCAAATCTCTTTGTTCCTGGGTGGCCACCCACAAGTGAGATACACAAGGTAAACCATAGACATGGGCCTTGTGAACCACTCAACCAAAATCCACCAAGCAATTACCATTCCAACCAGGTGATTCATTAACTTAGTTGTTTTATTAAACAAAAACACAAGTCCTCAAACTTAGAAATTTTTCATAGTGTGAATATATATTCCACCCTTGTTTTCTATTAGCTAGGCTAAGCTTGATAGTAGTAGGAATCTTAACTTAGAAAAAATTTCTACTAAGGTTTCATCTACTAGGTTTTCCTAAAGCAAGGTTTATACTTAGCAAAATTCCATGCAAGTTTTACTTAGAGAAAATCACTAATGCATAGTGAAAGTAATGGGACAAAAAGTATGAAGCATCACTTGCCTTTTTGGTAGAGTATAAGTTCACTCCTTGTCCTTGCAACAATCACACTCTTCAAGTCACTACAATTCAATCAAGCAAGGTACAAACTCAATCTACCAATCAAGCAAAACAACACATAAAATAACAAAGTCAAAGTAATGCATGCAAGCATGCCAAGCTTTGTTTTGTTTGGAAAAAGTGGTTCCTAATGGGTCATAAACATTGGAAAACACCTAATGGTCATTTTGTAAAGTGGAAAAGTTATTTGCAAAGGATTTCACTTTATAAACCATTTTCAAAACAAAGTATCATTTTATGTGGTGTAAAATATTTTTACTAAGGCATTAATCTATATGGTTCACTAAATATTTTTTCAATCCATAAAACTTGGTGTTTGGGGTCAGAGAGTTTAAAACAAAACATTTCCCAAAAGTTTTCTTCCAAAACCATTTTAATAAATAAACCACATTTCTATTTGACTAGAAATGGTTTTAAATCAAAGAATCATTCTTTTCTTTCACCAAATACATTTTTGAAATCACAAAGTGATTCCTAGGGTCGATGAGGTTCAAATCACACCATTTATAAAAGTTTTTATCCCCAAATTCATTTTTGAATAATTTTTACAATCTAAACAAGCATACAAATGTTTCTGCAAAAACAAACATTTTTCCAGAAGCTTTTTACTAAACCAATGGCATGGTTGGCTAGGGCTTGTTCCACTGATTCCAATGATATAAAATTTGCAAAATTTGGACATGTGGTTTAAAAGTTGTGCAATTTACAAAATTGGAAATCTAATAGATCAAATATGTCTTTTAAATCAACTACAGGCCACGTGGCTGTTTCTTATTGGGCGGTACCGATTCGTGTGGATCGAGCGATACAGACCACAGGATTAAAAGGGGCATGTGTGGCTCAGATCATCGCATACCCTTTCGTTTAAGTGAAACTATCCTATCGCTCCGATCTGGATCTAACGGCTCTCAGTGCCTCGACCAGAAACTGGCGGCGCCGGCGGCGACGACTGGCGGCGCACGCTCTATCCGAGGTGGTCTGGCTGTTCTAGGAAGCGAGATAAGAGAAGGAGAGGCTCACCGTGATTGCAGGGTCATGGGGAAGCTCAAGGTGGCACTGGCTGGCGAAGGGGCGCACGTGACTGTCCTTAATTGCTCGCCGGAGATGAGCTGGGCCTCGGGCGGCTCTGGAGGTCGTTGAGGGCGAGGATGGGGGGCACCCTAGGACAAAAGGGAGACACTGTTAGGTTCGCAAGAGCATGGCGATCATCATCGTGTCCACGAGGAAGAGAGGGGAGGTCTGGTTTACCGAGAGACGTCGCCGCAGTTGAAGACAAACGGCGGCGCTGGCTCGGGGTGACGATGTCGAGCTTGCAGAGCTCGCGCGGGTGAGATGGCGATGCGAAAAGGTGCGCCAAGGCTTGGGGAGTATGCGAGTGTGGTCAAGGAGGAGAGGGGTGGCAGGACACGGTCGGAATCGAGGAAAAAGCTCGTCGGTGGCAGTGAGGTTCGGAGAAGAATCAGGACGGCCCGGGGGCGTGCTAATGCGGGGTGACAGAGGGGAAATGGAGAGGAGAGGTACGCGTTTAAGCTTGCGTGATCAAAGCGAGTAAATGTGGCCGCGATAAGGCGAATTGAAGCCGGAGGAATCAACGGCAGGAGCGGGGAAGAACGGGTCGCAGTGGTGAGCGATGAGCGTGTGTGGTCTGGTCATGCGAGAGAGAGCGTGAGTGTGGGGTCCAGTCGTCAGCGACTTAGTGGTTAAGTTCCTGAGTGAGAAAAATAACGGTTCGCTGGGGAGGGAGGTGGGCTGCTGGGCTGGGATGGGTTTTAGCTGGGCTGCGTCGTTTTGCTCTTTTTTTCTGAAACCTTTTTCTTTTTCCAATTCTATTTTCTGTTTTGGAAATTCAAACAAACAAATCAAACATTCAAACAATTCAAACATTCAGCTTACTTTGCAATTGAATTTGGTTCTGTTTAACAACATAAACCAAAATTCAAAAAATAAAATAATATTTTTATTTTAGAGTCCATTTATAATTAAATAAAATGGACACTAGTTAATAAATCAAATGGGTTTTAATTTATTTAAAAACTCCATTTGGAATCTAAATATTTTCAAAACCAAATTAGTAGGTTTTATTTGAAAATAGAAGATACTTGGAAAACTTGTTTAAAATAAAAATAACATTTTATTTTAGGTTCCATTAATAATTAAATAAAAATGGACCTTAGTTATTAAATCAAATAGGATTTGTTTTATTAAAAAATTTATTTTGAAATTTAAAATAAAACCAAAAACACTCCAGTAGGTTTTATTTGAGAATATAAAATACTTGGAAAACTTATTTAAAATAAATAAATAAGTTTTAGTGTTTAATTAAAATAGTAAAACATTTTTATTTTTAATAAACTTTGGATATTAAATCCTTATTATTTTATTTAAATAAACCTTTACTATTTTTATCAAAACAAAACATTTTATTTCAGAATCTTGGCCAAGGTTTAATTTGGCTCTATAAAATAATCTTTATTTATAAATCCACCTTTTCTGTTGAAAACCAAATCTTTTATTTAAAGATCCAAAAATAATAATTTCAAATATTTAATATTTTCTTTATTAATTATTTTATCTTTTTAAATCCCTTTAGGATTTTTTTGTTCAAAATAGGTTTGAAGGTTTCCAATTGGAATCAAAAGTTTCTTCTCACCCTGAAAATCAACAAAGTTTTATTTTATTCATTTATTTTTTTCACATTACAAGATTTGGAAAATCTTGGGATGTGACAACAAATGCTGGAACAGAATTGAGTTTGAACTTACCAGCAACAGCATCAGGCTCCTCATAGATTTCCTCCACATTGATGTGGTTCACATGTCCCTTCTGAAAAGGGTTGGGCTTGTTGGGTCCTTCAACTTTCTTTTCTGGGCATTCATTTGCATAATGCCCCATCTTCTTGCACTTGAAGCATTCAACCTGACTAATGTCCTTCTTGACAGGCTGACTTCCACTTCCATTACCATTGTGGTGGCTCTTGTATCCACCCTTGTGGTTCTTGTACTTGTCATTGTCATGACTACGGTGATGCTTGTTGTAATGACGGTTGTGGTTGTGGTGCTTGTGGGATCCTGAGCTTCCACTGTCATCATAATGGGAACGTTTGTGTGACGATCCCGAGTTGTGCTTGTCTGAGTGCTTCCTCTTCCTGCTTTCAACTTGCTTTATTTTGTTCTCCAAAATAGCATCCTTGTCACAGAGAGACTGATAAGTGGGAACATAGGCCACAACCAACTGCAGATTCAGTTCATCATTTAACCCTTCGAGGAACTTTTATTTCCTCTTAGCATCAGTGTCAACTTCATCTGGTGCATATCGCGCCAGATTGTTGAACTCCTCAATATATTCAGCCACGCTGCGGTGGTGCTGCTTCAGGTTATGGAACTCCTTATTTTTCAGACTCATCACTCCAGATGAGATATGAGCAGTACGAAAGCCATCCTCAAAGATAGCCCATGTCACATCTTCTATGGGCGTGGTGATCTGGAAGTTATCGCACCAAGTGCCGGCTAGTCCTTCCAGCAAATGTGCTGCAAATCTGACCTTTTCAGCATCCGTACAGCCCACGGTTACCAAGTCCTTGTTCACGGAGCGTAGCCAATCATTGGCCACCATGGGATCAGTTGTTCCTGAGAACTTTGCTGGCCTCAATCTCAAGAACCTGGTAAGCATGTCAAAACCCGGTGGGTTGTTGTTGTTATTGTTGTTGTTGTTATTGTTGTTATTGTTGTTGTTTTGGTTCTGGATGAACGTCGTCATCATCTGCATCAGCTGAGTTTGAGCGGTCATCATTTGCTGCATTTCTGGAGTGATGTTGTTGTTGTTGGGGTTGGGGTTTGCACGACGGGGAGGCATCTGTGGTTTGTTCAATAGAGATAAGAATGAGATACCCGTAGATGCTATCATGCACAATACATCACATAACAACACAAAGCATGCAACAATAAGGATAAAGGTTCAACAACACGATAACAAGTTCGCAAAGTAAAACACACAAGTAGCAAGCCATCCACATGTCGGATGGTCAAATAACAAGTTCTCAAGCAACAAGTACGATAATAAGACAAAGGTAAGACCTGCGTTCTCCATCGTGGTCTTGTATTCCTCGACACTAGTGGTCAAGGTCTCTATCTTGGATTTGAGAGCCCTCTTAAGGAGCAAGCCTCTCAATCACCGTCTGGCGATGCTCGAGCTCGAAGTCCTTGGCTGCAGTTCTTGATCATGTCCGGATCTTCTTGTTCCTATCTGGACTCGCTTCTTGACTCTTGAACTTCTGTCTGGCTCTCGAACTTCCTCCATCTCCTTAACTATCTCATCTTGCTCATGAAGAGCTTGTCCTTCTCATGAAGCACACACTGGAGTTCGTCATTGTTGAGCATGGCGTTGGTCCCGTGTTCACGTGCCTAATGAGAGACTCTAAGTCCTGGAGGTATAGACGAATCGGCTCTGCTGTGTCCCTCGAATCGTCCTCGAAGTCGATGGACTCTCCATCCTCATCACGTCTACCGAAGACGTGGAAGTGAGTACCTCTAACCTGTCGGGAGTGTCTCCCTAGCAGACATCCTATCAGATCCTGCATAACTACCTCAAGGCCTCTATCCTTGTCATCATGCATGAGCTTGAAGACGATGGCCTCCGTGGTAGGCTCTGTCTGGCGTTCGGGCTAGTTGACCTTGAAGCCCCAAAGGTCTTTCCTCTCAAACTTGGTGAGGGGAAGCACCATGATGGTAGGAAGAGGGAGATTGAGCAAAGTAGAAAGCTCAACAATACGAGGACCAAAGCGGGTAACCTGGAACTCCTCAACAGTGCTGATGGTAACAGTAGGCATCTATTTATAAGATAGAAAAAGTTAGAAATACACATTTCAAGATATAATACAAGGCAAAACATCACATATAAATCCTTGGAATTCAAAACACACAAGTCATGGCACACATGGATCCATTACAACAACCAAGGTTCAACTTATTTTAAAGCAACATTTGGAAAATAAGGTGATAAGTGGTGGTCCAACTAACGAAGTACGCTTACAATCCTATCTCACTGGATCTGTTGGCTAACATAAAGTTTCTAGAAGCAATCAGCCTATCTTGCTCACATGACTCCATCACTAAGTCTATAATGTCTCCGCTTAAGGTTTGGTTGGTAGCTTCCAACTCTTGGGTATGTTTCTTATCTTCCTTTAGATCATTTTGGAGGTTGATCATTCTGCACTTGACTCTATCACCAAGTTCTTTGATGGTCTTCCAAGTTGCATCCCTTGCTGATTCAAAGAATGTAGTGTGCACCACTGAATTGGTGAACATGCAGAATCCTTTTTCCTAGTGGTTGTATTCCTTGTTTTTATACAAGTGAAGTTGCACCCACCAGTATTCCACTCCTTCATCCATCACAGGAAAACCTTTGTACACACATTTGCACCTTGTATTTCTAATGCAACCATGAGGTCCTTGAGAGCCTTGGAGAATTACGCTCACACTCCAAAGTCATTGTCATGAGTGGTCCTTTCCTTACGGACCGTTGATGGAGTTCATCTACAAATAGAGATGAGGAAGAAGATTAGAAAAGTTTACGAGAAGAATAGACAAGTGTAGAAGTTGCTGAAATTTTTCCTTAGTGGTTTCCAATCCTAGGGTCATAATCCTCAGGCAACACGGTGCTCGATACCATCTGTAATATCCCTCCTTTATAAAGGAAAAGGATCCCTGTGATTGCAATGCTAGTCCCTGGATCAATGCTAGCATCCACAGTTTAAGATGAAGTACACAGATACAAAGGTCATTATTACAGCCATTCCAGAGATAAACATAGTCTTTACAACTCCAAGGCCACAGGCCTATTACAATAGTTTGGAATAAGTAAATAAATAAAAGTCTTCATCTTCATGTGCCACAGGCAAACATGTTGAGTGTAGACTCATGACACCTAATCCTCATCAAAGTAACCTGCAACATCACAAGTTACAACCACAGTGGGTCAATACATTGGAATAGTATTGGCAAGTGATACCTTAGTATAATTTAGGTGGACTAGATACTATATGCAATTTGGCTAAGTGTAGCTTGGCTTGCTTTGCTCAAAATAGGTTTTGCCTATTAGTTGAAATCACTAAGTTTTTATTTGTCAAAACTTTTCCCAAGGAACCACCAATATACATTGAGGTCCTTCACCCTTGTTCACCCATAAGTTTTTACTTAGAAATTGGGATGAGGAGATTCTTGATAGCTTCCATGTCTTGATGCTCAAGTTGTCCATTACCATGGACTTGGCTAAGTACTTAGATTCTTCCATCTGCAGAGGTTGTGCACTTTCCCCACCAGAGGGTTTCACCACGACAGGACCTTTCAGAAGCCTTCCTTTAGACCAAATGGACGCGTTCCAACCTATCATCCCACTACCACCATCTGTCCAAATGGCTAAGTTCTAGCCACCTATGTGATCCAGGCAGAGTCCATATTGCCAAGTGGCTGCACTAGAAGCTTCTTAACACTTGGCCTCTATAACACCCTCAGAATCGGACCTATGCAAGTTTGAGCAAAATTCGCCAAACCCGCATAGAAACGATTCAAAGGTGCCCACCAGGCACTTTCGTGCGGGTGGAAAACGAAGTAATAACATTACACAACAGTCCTCGATGGGACCCACAGAACAGACATATATAACAGCGACTCAAAGAGTCAAGAATACAGATATAATATACAAAGATCCCAAATCACCTTGAAAATGATAGAGCGTCCGACTACGAACAAGATGCAAATGGGGCTAAGAGCCCTGAAGAATAACCAATGGCGTCCATAACCCTGCCCGAGCCAAGGAAGGGTAACCACCTAACGACGTCGATCTTAAAACCTGCTTTGAAACAAAGGGTGCCGACAAAGGGCAAAGGAAAAGAAGGAGCGTCGATCTTGAGGCCAAGACAGCGAGGCTAGAATTTGGCGGTCCTCGCCTACATAGGTATGGTGGATGAAGCGGCGGCAAAGATGCACTAAACAACCTATAGGGACTCGATACAATGGCGGTTATCGAGAGAGGTGAGAAAAACCTATTCGGATCCAACGAGACTACCATCAATCAAACCCATCACGTGTTTCCCCTCGAGACCAAACGAGGAAGTCAACCGAGGAACTCACACAGTTGGCAGTTTTATTTATTCAGTTATAGTAGTGGCACTTTACTAGTCAGGTTTAGATAATCGTCCTG
The DNA here is from genome assembly GCA_030063025.1 of Avena longiglumis. Taxonomy (NCBI): domain Eukaryota; kingdom Viridiplantae; phylum Streptophyta; class Magnoliopsida; order Poales; family Poaceae; genus Avena; species Avena longiglumis. Next base: position 542,489,942 of record CP125975.1, read on the forward strand.
ATAAAGTAAGCAGTGGACACTTTTAGTTAACCATTCCGTTATAGTTGCAACAATTACTAATCGATCTGAGATAGCATGAGATAAACCCAAAACCCAAAGTTGTTGGTACTTTTATTCACCATTCCGTTGTAGTTGCAATACTTACTAGTCAGATTCAATTGTCGCAAGCGACAATCAAACAAGCAATTGTGGGCAGTATTAATTAGCCATTCCATTATAGTGAAGCTGATTACTAGTCATTATAAAGTCAAATTTATAGCAATAAACTTTAGTTACGCTTGTCTATGATCGAGAATCTTGTGCTCCAAGTCGTCCATATCCGCGGACACGGCTTTGAAAGTTTTACCGGCGGGGTGCACCAATAGCAACACACGCTCGATCAACCTCGGAAAAACCAAAACAAAACCCAACGAGGCTTTCATTGAACAATCACAGGATTAATTATTTGGGGCCACCCCATTGAGTAGATCCATAGCGGAGTAAGCAAGCTCGAGACGGACTCAAGGTTGCGTCAATGGTCGTAAGCGGAACCCGAAAGTGTGGCTGGGCTTGTCGACAGCGTAATCACTCCGCTTACCTAAGCATGATTGTGCTCCTCGCACAATTTAAATACGTAAAGTAGCATGGCATAAGTGCAGGATCGTAAATAAAACCTCAAACTAGTTTGTGGCCCTAGAAATAAGAATGAATCAAGCTCGCTCGGGGGTCCCATATACCTCCGGATGTGGATAGCGCGATAAAACAAGGAATGGTATCAAGTACTCGGGGTCTTCGGGACACAAGTGGGCGTTCGAAACCAAATATTTTCTATCACCCACCGATGCCTCGCTTATTTCAATTTTAGTTGTTAAACAGAAATTAAAGTGACGATAAGTAAAACTAGGATCATCTCCATCATCAACATGCGGCGATACATCAACAAGCGTGGCATATGACAACACACATCGACGCTTGAGCAAGCAACTCGACGCGCAAGTCCAACTATCTACCAAACAACGGTAATAGGGTGTGTCCAAGGCAATATAGGGCTGCAGGATATCACAGTACGAAACTAAAGCATCGCAACACAGATAGCAATAGATCAACAGGAGGAATAAAGACTATAAAAGTAAGATAGGTATAAAGAGGAGATGCTGCTTTGAAAACATTGTCGAAGGTTCAACCAAGATCGGTAAGCTCACATCAACTCAACGGCCTTATCCGCGAAGAACCAAAACACTAGGAGAAACACCGGATGCAGTATTTAATACACGACAGAAGATCGGCATGATGCATGTATGATGCATGGCATGGCAAAGGTGCGGTGCAATTAGGTCAATATTAAGCGGAACCGGGGTCCCGACAATTAATATATGGTTCCAGTTGTTTAAACCCCCGCATATTAAATGTTGTTTAGCATGGCAAACGATAGTACTGGTTCGCTACACAAGTTTAAATGAGGCCAATATAAGGCTAGATTTGTCCGCATATGGGCCCCATATTTAATTATTAGGTGAATCGGCATAAGGCCCCCAAACCACACAATATGCATGCGAGATGACAATTAAATATGCGACAAGTTGTATTATGTTATGAAATCGGGTTCGAGGAAAGGGTTCACACATTAGAGGGTCTCGGATCTTGGGGATCGGGGTTCGAGTTGGTCTCGGGGTCGAGGTTTAGGGTTCGACGGGTCGTTCTCGGACTCGAGGTAGGTCTTGGCGCATCCGGTCTTGGTCATGTTGTCGGTCATGGCGTTACGAGAGGAGAACTTGGCGTTCGGGCGAAGGACTTGTTCGGCGTCGGGCATCGGGTTCTCCGTTATTGTCGTTCTTGTCGTCGCGGGGATCTTGTCGGGCCCGCGCCATTGCATCGGTCTTGACGTCCGGGGTGAAGTACTTGTCGCACCGGAGTCTCGGTGTCCTTGGGTCCGATTGTGGATCTTGGCGTCCTTGAGGGGGTTACTTGCAGTATCCGGGCAGAAGGTCTTGCGGTTTCTGTGTCTGCGGTTCCATGAAGGCGTGCTTGTCCTCCGTGATGGCGAACTCGATGTCCCGAGAAGATCTAGGCGTTCCGTGTAGACGACCTCGGCGTTCGGGATCTTGACGAGCTTGGCGTCCTTGTAGAAGACCTGGTCGATGGTTCTTCTAGCGGTTTTCGGGTTTGACGGTGTCGAACTTGGGCTTGCGCCGATGGTCATCGACGTTCCTCATCGGACCGCAAAACATGTAAGCGAAGCGTAACTTGTGGCAGGGCCAACGCCTCTAGGGGCCACGAATCGGGCGGGCAGATTGGTGGCGGCGGCTGCAGGGGCTCGGGAAGGAGCGGAACGCGAGGAGGTCGAGGCCGACGCGGTCTGGGCCCGGCAGAGGTCGGCGGAGGAGGCCGTGGTGGCGGCAGCTCGCGGCAGCGGCAGGCGAGCGGCAAGCGGTGGTCGAGGCGGTCGCCCGGCGGCGGGCGAGCGGCGAAGGAGGCGGCAGACGCGCCGGCGGCGGCGGACTCGGCGGAGGAGCTCAGCGCGACGGAGCAGGGCGAGGCCGGGCGAAGGGTGGCAGGCAGCAAGGCGGCGGACGGCGGACGCGGACAGGCGGGCGGAGCGAGCAGTGGCGGTTGGGCGTGCTTTCGGCGGCCAGCGAGGCGGCCGCGGCTTCGCGCAGCGAGTCGGGTCTGGCGGCGCGGCCCGAGCAGGGGAGGCGGAAGAAGCGGCGCAGGCGGCTCGCCGGAGAGCAACGGGGTCCGGAGGCGGAGGTCGATTCTTGTGGCCGGGTGGCGCGAAGCGAGCGGGCGCTGGCGCTGGTCACGCAGCGGAGGCGAGGGTCCCGACGGCGCTGAAGCTGGACCGCGAGGCTCAGCGAGAGGGGCGCGGCGCGCGCGTGAAAGGCGAGCTCGGGATGGGGCGGGCCGGGGCAGCCGAGGCGGTGGCAGACGGGTCGCGTGGCCGGCCGGGCGTGCGGGAGTAGAGGCTGCTGTGAGAAGGTGCGAGGCGGGGTGGAGAGGCGGAGGCGGAGCTCTTGGGCGAGGGGCAGGGTGGGGAAGAAGGGAGGAGAGAGGCTGCTTGCGGGAGGCGGGGATCGCTTGGCGAGAGGGCTGGGCCGTCGGGCCAGGAGTGCCAACGCCACGGGGGAGAGAAGGCGGGGAGACAGGCGTCAGCGTGGGGACAGTGGGACGGTGGGGTCCGGGGCGGGGGACGTGTGGGGCAGAGGTGGGCCAGGGTGGAGGTTGGCTGCGTGCGTCTGTGGGGTGGGTGAGGCTGATGTGGCGGTGAGAGAGTGGGGGAAGGGAGAGAGGGGTGAGCCAAGTGGCAGGTGGGGATTGGGTAGAGGGAAGAGGGGAGCTGAGGTGGCAGGATGCTATTGGAGGGAGTGAGGTGGAGGGATGAGTGGGTAGGAAGTTGGGTAGTTTTGGGATAAGGGGCAGGTGGACCGATTTAATTTCTGGGGCGGTCGTGCGGGTCAATCGGCCCGTTCGACTGCCCCGCTAAAATAATTAATATCTTTATTTATTTCAAACAAGACTTTTGCAAACCGATATCGGGCAAAACAAAATACTCCGGAGCCCCGGGGTTTGGCGTTTGAATAAAGATGGGGCGTTTTAGAAAACAAAACGGGCTTTGCGAAAATAGTTTTTGGCAAACAATGCATGATGATGACGATGCAATGCACAAATTCAATGCGATTTTCTAGTAGTGGTTTTGCGGGATGCCACAATTCGACACCACTAACAAAGGATCTCGCCCTCGAGATCCGCCTCATGGTACCGGAAGGAAGGTCGGCGATCTGCGTCTTCTCGTTTCGTGTAGATCTTCGCGACACCACTAACGAGGGTTCCTTCTTCATCTGGAGATCGGCGACACCACCAACAAAGGTTCGTTGTTCCTGATCGCCGAGAGAACACTCCGGAGAAACAGAGGACGAAGGTAGAGGTATCAAACGATAAGGCCACCTCTAACTTCCATTAGAAGAGGGAAAAGTTACATTGTTCCACCAGTTCGATGTACAGAGCGAACAGTAAGAGTCGGGTAGGGTGATCAGTCCATCCCGGACCCAACTATCAACTCTATACATGGGTAGGAGAATCAGGCAACTCAACTCTCGAGATTTAGACTGAAGATCTTCATAGTGTATCCGGAACAAAAGGATGATGCCAGTGAAATCGTATGAAAGACACCTTGATTAGGTTCGCGATGGTTCCATTGGCATGAACAACACATGCTCAAGGTATACTCCAACTTCACCAAAGCTCGTCCTTCTCATATGTTTTTCACGACCGGTATCCAGCAAAGGACACATATGGATAAAGATCTCAAGAACAAAAGATCGGATGAAGGGCTGTGAGCGAGTTGCATTGATGATCGTAGCACCTCCGTTATAAAAGGAGAAAGCGAAACCACGAAGGTGACGGAAACCCATCCACGAGGAATCTGGACTCAAGAGAGAGAGAGAGCGATTCAAAACACGTTGAGGTAAGAGGAGAACAGCAGGGGTAAGGAGTAAAATCAGACCTAACGAGAACTATCCAACCGATTTTCAAAAATAGTTTTGACACTTCTACTTGCGTTAGCTAGGTTATCCTCACATTTGGACTTGTAGGGGTATCGCAACTGCTGAGCTCGATACCACTGTAACACCCTCGAGAATCGGACCTATGCAAGTTTGAGCAAAATCGCCAAACCCGCATAGAAAGCGATTCAAAGGTGCCACCAGCACTTTCGTGCGGGTGGAAAGCGAGTAATAACATTACACAGGTCCTCGATGGGACCCACGAGCAGACATATATACAAATGACTCAAAGAGTCAAGAATACAGATATAATATACAAAGATCCCAAATCACCTTGAAAATGATAGAGCGTCCGACTACGAACAAGATGCAAATGGGGCTAAGAGCCCTGAAGAATAACCAATGGCGTCCATAACCCCGCCAAGCCGGAAGGGTAACCACCGCTAACGACGCCGATCTTAAAACCTGCTTAAACAAAGGGTGCCGACAAAGGGCAAAGGAAAAGAAGGAGCGTCGATCGAGGCGAAGACAGCGAGGCTAGAATTCGGCGGTCCTCGCCTACATAGGTATGGTGGACTGAAGCGGCAGCGGCAGCATGCACTAAACAACCTATAGGGACTCGATACAACTGGCGGTTATCAGAGAGGGGTGAGAAAAACCTATTCGGATCCAACCTGAGACTACCATCAATCAAACCCATCCTGGTGTTTCCCCCTCGAGACCAAACGAGGAAGTCAACCGAGGAACTCACACAGTTGGCAGTTTTATTTATTCAGTTATAGTAGTGGCACTTTACTAGTCAGGTTTAGATAATCGTCCTGATAAAGTAAGCAGTGGACACTTTTAGTTAACCATTCCGTTATAGTTGCAACAATTACTAATCAGATACAGATAGCATGAGATAAACCCAAAACCCAGCAGTTGTTGGTACTTTTATTCAGCCATTCCGTTGTAGTTGCAATACTTACTAGTCAGATTCAATTGTCGCAAGCGACAATCAAACAAGCAATTGTGGGCAGTATTAATTAGCCATTCCGTTATAGTGAAGCTGATTACTAGTCATTATAAAGTCAAATTTATAGCAATAAACTTTATTTATGCTTGTCTATGATCGAGATACTGTGCTCCAAGTCGTCCATATCCGCGGACACGGCTTTCAGAAAGTTTTACCCGGCCGGGGTGCACCAATAGCAACACACGCTCGATCAACCTCGGAAAAACCAAAACAAAACCCAACGAGGCTTTCAATGAACAATCACAGATTGAGAATTATTTGGGGCCACCCCATTGAGTAGATCCATAGCGGGTAAGCAAGCTCGAGACGGACTCAAGGTTTGCGTCAATGGTCAGAAGCGGCGGGAACCCGAAGTGTGGCTGGGCTTGTCGATACAGCGTAATCACTCCGCTTACCTAAGCGACAAAGGTGCTCCTCGCACAATTTAAATACTGAAAGTAGCATGACATAAGTACAGGATCGTAAATAAAACCTCAAACTAGTTTGTGGCCCTAGAAATAAGAATGAATCAAGCTCGCTCGGGGGGGTCCCATATACCTCCGGATGTGGATAGCGATAAAACAAGGAAGGTATCAAGTACTCGGGGTCTTACGGGACACAAGTGGGTTGGAAACCAAATATTTTCTATCACCCACCGATGCCTCTGCTTATTTCAATTTTAGTTGTTAAACAAAAATTAAAGTGACGATAAGTAAAACTAGGATCATCTCCATCATCAACATGCGGCGATACATCAACAACTGTGGCATATGACAACACACATCAGCACTTGAGCAAGCAACTACGACGCGCAAGTCCAACTATCTACCAAACAACAGGTAATAGGGTGTGTCCAAGGCAATATAGGGCTGCACGGGATATCACAGGTACGGAAACTAAAGCATCGCAACACAGATAGCAATAGATCAACAGGAGGGAATAAAGACTATAAAAGTAAGATAGGTATAAAGAGGGAGATGCTCGCCTGAAAACATTGTCGAAGGTTCAACCGAAGATCGGGGCGAAGCTCACATCAACTCAACGGCCTTATCCGCGAAGAACCAAAACACTAGGAGAAACACCGGATGCAGTATTTAATACACGGCAGAAGATCGGCATGATGCATGTATGATGCATGGCATGGCAAAGGTGCGGTGCAATTAGGTCAATATTAAGCGGAACCGGGGTCCCGACAATTAATATATGGTTCAAGTTGTTTAAACCCCCGCATATTAAATGTTGTTTAGCATGGCAAACGATAGTACTGGTTCGCTACACAAGTTTAAATGAGGCCAATATAAGGCTAGATTTGTCCGCATATGGGCCCCATATTTAATTATTAGGTGAATCGGCATAAGGCCCCCAAACCACATGATAAGATGCATGCGAGTATGACAATTCAATATGCGACAAGTTGTTATTATGTTATAAAATAGGGTTGCGGGAAGGGGTTCACACATTAGGGGTCTCGACGATCTTGGGGATCCGGGGTTCGGGGTTCGGTCTCGGGGTCCAGGGTTTAGGGTTCGACGGGGTCGTTCTCGGACTCAGGGGTAGGTCTTGGCGCATCCGGGGTCTTCGGGTCATGTTGTCGGTCATGGCGTTACGAGAGGGAGAACTTGGCGTTCCGGAACGAAGGACTTGTTCTGGCGTCGGGGCATCGGGTTCTCCCGGTCGCTGTCGTTCTTGTCGTCGCGGGGATCTTGTCGGGCCCGCGCCATTGCATCGGTCTTGACGTCCGGGGTGAAGTGCTTGTCGCAACGGAGTCTCGGTGTCCTTGGGTCCGATTGTGGATCTCGGCGTCCTTGAGGGGGTTACTTGCAGTATCTGGGCAGAAGGTCTTGCGGTTTCTGTGTCTGCGGTTCCATGAAGGCGTGCTTGTCCTCCGTGATGGCGAACTCGATGTCCCGAGAAGATCTAGGCGTTCCGTGTAGACGACCTCGGCGTTCGGGATCTTGACGAGCTTGGCATCCTTGTAGAATACAGTCGATGGTTCTTCTAGCGGTTTCGGGTTTGCGGTGTCGAACTTGGGCTTGGCGCCGATGGTCATCGACGTTCCTCATCGGACCGCAAAACATGTAAACAAAGTGAGAACTTGTGGCGGGGCCAACGCCGCTTAGGGGCCACGAATCAAGCGAGCGGGCGGCGGTGGAAGGGCGGCTTGCGGGGCTCGGAAGGCCGGAACGCGAGGCAGGGAGGTCGAGGCCGGCGGTCTGGGCCGGGCAGGTCAGGCGCGGAGGAGGCCGTGGTGGCGGGGCAGCGGCTGCGGCCGGCAGGCGGGACAGCGGGGCCGGCGCGGTCCAGCCGTGGGGAGGAAGGCGGGGCGGCCAGAGGCGGCAACCGCCGTGGCGAGGGCTGCCGGACTGGCAGACGGAGGAAGCTTCAGCGCCGGAGCGAGGCGGGGCAGCGAAGGTGGCGGAACGCTGGCGGCGGCGACGCCGGAGACGGGACCAGCGGTTAGAGGCAGTGGCGAGGTTGAAGCGTGCTGGCGGGCGCAGCGAGGCGGCAGCTTCATGACATGGCGAGGTCGGGTCTGGCGGCTCGAGACGAGGCGAGAAGAAGGCGGCAGGCGGTCGCTGCGCCGGAGAAACAGGGCCGGGCGGAGGTCGATTCTTGGCGGGCAGGGTGCCTTGAGCGGGCGCGGCGCTGGTCAGCAGGCGAGGCGAGGCGGGCCTTGAAGCTGCAGACCGCGAGGCTCCCGTGAAGGGGGCGGCGGGCCGGTGGCAGCGGCGAGCTCGGGGCAGGCGGGGCCACGGAGCCAGGAGGGCGTGGCGGACGGTCGCGTGGCCTTGGCGCCGGCCGGAGAAGGTCTTGAGGTAGAGGCTGGCGCTGGAGAAGGGTGCGAGGGTGGAGAGCGGAGGCGGAGCTCTGTGGCTGGCGAGGGGCCGGGTGGGGGAATAAGGGAGGAGAGAGGCTGCTTGCGGGGAGGGGGCGCGGGGATCGCCGGCGGCGAGGAGGGCTGGGGCGCGTCGGGCCAGGGAGTGCCGCCAACGACGGGGGGAGGAGAGAAGGGCGGGGACGACAGGGGCGTCGCGTGGGGACAGGTGGGGACTGGTGGGGTCCGGGGCGTGGGACGTGTGGGGCAGAGGTTGGCCAGGGTGGAGGTTGGCTGCGTGCGTCTGTGGGGTGGGTGAAGCTGATGTGGCGGTGAGAGAGTGGGGGAAGGGAGAGAGGGGTGAGCCAAGTGGCAGGTGGGGATTGGGTAGAGGGAAGAGGGGAGCTGAGGTGGCAGGATGCTATTGGAGGGAGTGAGGTGGAGGGATGAGTGGGTAGGAAGTTGGGTAGTTTTGGGATAAGGGGCGGGTGGACCGATTTAATTTCCGGGGCGGTCGTGCGGGTCAATCGGCCCGTTCGACTGCCCCGCTAAAATAATTAATATCTTTATTTATTTCAAACAAGACTTTTGCAAACCGATATCGGGCAAAACAAAATACTCCGGAGCCCCGGGGTTTGGCGTTTGAATAAAGATGGGGCGTTTTAGAAAACAAAACGGGCTTTGCGAAAATAGTTTTTGGCAAACAATGCATGATGATGACGATGCAATGCACAAATTCAACGCGATTTTCTAGTAGTGGTTTTGCGGGATGCCACAGCCTCTAAAATCTCTTTGTTCCTGGATGGCTTACCACAAGTGAGATACACAAGGTAAACCATAGAAATGGGCCTTGTGTAACCACTCAACATAAACCAAACCTTCCATTCCACCCAGGTGTTTCATTAACTTAGTTGTTTTATTAGGTAAAACCCAAGTCCAAAGACTTAGAAATATTTCACCAACCCTTTGTAGAGGTCCCAATCTCTAATAAGATAGAGCCCCCCGTGTTTACAATGCTAGTCCCTGGATCAATAGCTAGCATCCACAGTTAAGATGTAATATCAAGAAACAAAGGTCATAATATAACTTTATAACCAGGAATAACATAATTTTATTACATTTTACATAGCTCATTTGGCTATTACATTACATTGCAGCGGAATAACTATAGTCATGGGTCCTTCATCTTAAAAGTGCCACAGGCAAATGTTGGTTGTAAACTTTGTAATCCTAATCAATCAGTCTTCACTAAAGTTCAATCAAACCTGCAACATTACAAGTTACAGCCACAAGGGTCAATACATTTGAATTGTATTGGCAAGTGATACTATGGTAGTATAGTGGAATCTATCATCTATATGCATTTTGCTAAGTGGAGTTGAGGCTTGCATTGCTCAAAATAGATTTTCCTTAACATTTTGAAAATACTAAGTTTTTGTTTTGACAAATTCTTTTCCAAAGCTTCTCTCAATCAAAGATTGAAGATTTCAAACAACCCAGGTTCAAACCACAAGATTTTAACTTAGAAATTGGGATGATGAGATTCTTGATTGCTTCCCTGTCTTGATTCTCAAATTGTCCTTTACCAGGGACATGGCTAAGTACTTAGATTTTACACTCTACAGAGGTGGTGCACTTTCCCCACAAGACTTGGTTTCCCAAGACAAGATCTTTCAGAAGCCTTCCCTTAGACCAAAATGGACGCGCTCCAACCTATCAAACACTACCACCAACTGTCCATATGGCTAAGTTCTTGCAACCTATATGATCTAGGCAGAGCCCATAACGCCAAGTGGTTGCACTTGAAGCTTCTCAACATTTGACATCTCTAATCTCTTTGTTCCTGGGTGGCATACCACAAGTGAGATACACAAGACAAGTCCATGGCCTTGTGTAACCACTCAACATAAACCAATCCTTCCATTCCACCCAGGGGATTCATTGACTTAGTGGATTTATTAAACAAAAACATAAGTCCTCAGACTTAGAGATTTTTCCATAGTGTGAATATATTTTCCACCCATGTTTTATATTAGCTAGGCTAAGCTTGATAGTAGTAGGAATCTTAACTTAGGAAAATCCTACTAAGGATTCATCTACTAGGTTTTCTTATAGTAAGGTCTATACTTAGCAAAATCCATGCAAGTTTTACTTAGAAAAACCTCCCTAATGCATCGTGAACGTAATCGGACAAAAGTATGAAGCATCACTTGCCTTTTTGGTAGAGGGTATAGGTTCACTCCTTGTCCTTGCAACAATCACACTCTTCAAGTCACTACAAATCAATCAAGCAAGGCACAAACTCAATCTACCAATCAAGCAAAACAACACATAAAATTACAAAGTCAAAGTAATGCATGCAAGCATGCAAAAGATGGTTCTAATTGCAAAGATGGTCTCTACTAGGCTTCTAAACTTTGTAAAGTCAAAAGTGGTCATTTTCCAAAGTGACAAAGTCATTTGCAAAAGGGTTTTGGGTCCATAAACCATTTTTAAATCCAATCATTATTTTATGTGGTGAAAATTATTTTTATCAAAGCAAAACTTTATGTTTTTCACCAAATGAGTTGATATTGCAAAGCTTGGTGTTTTGGGTCAGTAGGTTTGGTCTAAACCATTTTCCCAAAGTTTTTACTCAAAAATCATTTTCATAACAAAACCATTATTTTCATTTGGCTAGAAATGTCTAAATCAAGTTTTCCATCCTAAACTTTACCAAATCCCTTTTCCAAACTATGGGTTGGTTCCTAGGGTCAGTGAGTTTAAAACAAAACATTTTCCAAAGGTTTTCTTCCAAAACTATTTTTAATAAATAAACCACATTTCTATTTGACTAGAAATTGTTTTAATTCAAAGAATCATTATTTTGTTTCACCAAATACAATTTTGAAACCACAAAGTGTTTCCTAATGTTATTAGGTTCAAATCACACCAATTTCCAAAGATTTTAACCCCAAATTCATTTTTAAACAATTTTTACATTCTTAACAAGCATACAAATGTTTCTGCAAATTCAAACAAGCTAACAGATACTATTTGCTAAACTAAGGGCATGGTTGGCTAGGGTCTGTTCTCCTGAATCCATTGATATAAAATTTGTAATTTTTGGACGTGTGGTTTGAAAGTTACAAGAGTTTCAAAATGGTATTTAAATCTGGTTTCAAAATCTGTTTTAATCAGAACCTGGCCACGTGGCTTGCTTCTATTCGCCAGTACCGGTTCGCACGGATCGGTCGCTGTGGAGCGTTGGATTTAAATTAGATCGAGCGGCTCAGGATCTATCTTACCCCTTTGTTTAAGTCATCTGTTTCTACGCGTCTGATCTAAATCGAACGGTCCTGATCCAATCAACCACAAAGTGGCGGCGCTGGCGGCGGTGGTTGGCGGCGGCGACTCTACTTCGCGGCGGCGCCGGCGATACAGGAAGCGAGGAAGAGGGGGAGGATGCTCACCGGGTTCAGGAGGTCACGGCGATGCTCAACGTGCCGATGGTTCGACGAGGGGCGCCCTGGTCCGATGTGGATTGCTCGCCGGAGTAGGTGGCGGCGTTGGGCGGCTCTGGTCGACGGTGGGGGCGAGGCTACAAGGCACAGGAGGACGAGATAAAAGGTCATTAGGCAGCGAGGAAGAGTAGATCTTGCATGCACGAGCGAGAGGAAAGGTGGACATATGCTTACGAAGTGCTCATCGGAGTTAAGCGAGGGTGGCGGCGGTCGTCGCTGCAGATCGCCCTAAGGCAAGACGAGCATGTTGATGCGCAATACCAAAGCGTCTGTGTGCGTGATCTAGGAGGCGCTGAGTGGTGATTTCACTGGAATGCTCGGCGGAGCAATGGCGAGCGGCGCCGCTCGGTGTCGTCGCTGCCGATGCTCTCGGCGCCGCGGTTGAGCGGAGGCAGGGCAGTGCGCTGGGAGTGGGGACTCTGTGTGCATGGTCGATGAGGCAAGAGGCGGTGCTGGGTCACCGGAATTGGCTGGGGTTGCTCGTCAGAGCAGTGGCGGTGTCTGGCGAAATTCGGCATCCTGGGGGAGGAGACAGAGGGGAAATGGAGGAGGGTCACTGGCGTTTAAAGGGGCATGATCACTGCGAGTAAAGATGGCCGCGTTAAGGCGAATTCAAGCCGCGAAATCAAGGCCTGCAACGGCCGGCGAGGGGGGGAGGCATAGTCCGCGGGTGGGGAAGAAGGGGACGTGGCGGTGGGGTCCTCTGGCAACGAGAGAAGGAAGAGGAAACAAGGTCCACCAGTCAGTGACTTAGCGGGTAGCTTCTGCGGTAAATAAAACGTTTTGGGGTCGTGGGAACAGGTGGGCTAGGTGGGCTGTTGGGCTGGAGCTGGGCCAGATGGTGGGCTGCTCTATTTTTTTTCTGTCTGAAACTTTTTCCTTTTCTATTTTCAATTTACTGATTTGAAATTCAAACAAATGATTCAATCAACCAAATCAATTCAAACAAACACCACACTTCACAACTTTGAACTGGGTTCTGTTCAGTAGCATAATCCAAAATTCCATAATAAAATAATAATTTTATTTATAGGGTCCATTATTAATTAAATAAATAGACCAAGGTTTATTAATCAAATAGGGTTTTGTTTTATTTTTTAAAAAAAAACCTCTTTTGAAATCTAAATATTTTTAAAACCAAATCAGTAGGTTTTATTTGAAAATAAAAGATATTTGGAAATCTTGTTTAAAACAGAATAACATTTTTATTTTAGGTTCCATTAATAATTAAATAGAATGGGCCTTAGTTATTAAATCAAATAGGATTTGTTTTATTAAAATATTTATTTTGAAATTTAAAATAAAACCAAAACACTTCAGTAGGTTTTATTTGAGAATATAAAATATTTGGAAAACTTATTTAAAGTAAATAAATAAGTTTTAGTGTTTATCTAAAATGGGAAAAGCCTTTTAATAAAATTGGATATTAAATCCTTATTATTTTATTTAAATAAACCTTTACTATTTTATTCAAAACAAAATGTTTTAATTCCAAAGCTTGGCCAAGGTTTAATTTGGTTCTATAAAATAATCTTTATTTAAATATTTCTTTTCCCTTTGAAAAACCAAAACCTTTATGAAAAGATTTCAAAGTAGTAGTAAAATATTTTTTTATTTTTCTTTTACTAAATATTTATCTTTTTAATCCCTTTAGGATTTCTTTGTTCAAAATAGGTTTGAAGATTTCCAATTGGGTTCAAAAGTTTCTTCTGGCCCTGAAATTCAAACAAAGTTTTATTTTATTCATTTATTTTTCACATTACAAGATTTGGAAAATCTTGGGATGTGACAGGCTACCACCCTTAAAATAAATATCGTCCCGATATTTGGGGAGGCTAGGGTTTAGGGTTACAAGTATGCTCAAAACAACTAGGGTACTACCACCCTTAAAAATTTTCAAACAAAAATTACATCTTGTCCTTCTTGGTATCCTGGGGGAAATTTCTCTAAGCAAACATTTGCATTATGTCCTTGATTTTCATACTTGACTCATGGACCAAGGTTGAGATCCTTCATAGACTTGTTTAACTTGTTCTTCATCTTTTCTGGACAATTGCTTGCATAGTGGCCTAGTTCCTTGCATTTGAAACACATCACTTGGCTGATATCTTTCTTTTCCTTTGGTATCATTGCCTCTTGTTTGTTTCTTTGGTTCTTCTTCTTTTCTGGGCATTCATTGGCATAGTTTCCCATCTCTTTGCAATTGTAACATTGCACTTGAGTAATGTCCTTCTTGTTAGGGTTGGGGCATTTCTTCTTCTTCTTTTTGGGTCTCTCCAAAGCTAGGAGTTCTTCTAGTTCATGTTCTTCATAGGTGGGAGATCTTTCTCTCTTCTTGAGGCATTGATGTTCATGTTCCTTGGATGAATGATCCTTGTATCTAAAATTATTGCTAGCTTGGGTTCCTTCTAGAATAGCATCTTTGTCATCCTTGTTGTCATTAGCTCTTTGGGAAAAGTTTTCTCCCATGTTGATCATTTGAGTAACCATTCCTTGCAACAATTGGGATTGAAGTTTCAAAATCCTTTGTATGGCTGGGTCTAGTCCATTGTTGTTGGCTAAAAGCTGTGTTGTCTCTTGGTTCAACTGGTTTTGGGTTGCTATAAGTTCTCTCATGTTGTCCTCTTGGTTGTTGTTGTTGTCATCAACCTTGATGTTGGAGTCTCTTGGAGTAGTCATCTGTTTGGGTTGGATTGGGATTAGAATAGGCAAAATATTTCTAAGGAATCAATTCTAATAACACACATCACAATTCACACAAGCAATGTGCATGCAATCACAAACCAAACAATTCACTCAAACAACAAAGTTCAAGCACATTTTTAGGCAACAAAATATTTTATTACACCACATAAATTGGTGGTTTTGACTTAACTAGAATATGGTGGTCCATCTATATGGTTCACTTGTGGTCTTCCTTCTTTCTTGGTTTCTTCCTCTTACATGGGATCATGGTTCCTTGAGAAAAACTCTTGGTTGTAATACTTCAAATGATGTAGGTTCCTTCTAACTTTTGCATTCCCTCAGTCTCTAAATCTGGAGCAAGATTTCCTTGTCTCACTTGTAGTCCTTAGTGGTTTCCAAGTTGGAAGTCCTTGGTGAACATGCTGAAGATGTTGAAGTCATTAGGGTTGAAGAAGTTGAAGTCATTAGAGTTTAAGATGTCCTTTGCTCATGGTGAAGTCTTTGGCCATGGGGTAGGTTTTTCCATCAAGTTGAAATAGAAGAGAAGTAGAGTTGAAACCAAAATGGTTGAGGAAAGAGTTTACAAGTGTTTTTGTAAATAAGTTTTTGGAACAAGTACAATTCCTATCTTTCTAAGGGTTTTTGTCCAATCCTAGGTTTACAAATCCTACAGGCAACACAATGCTCTGATACCATCTGTAGAGGTCCCAATCTCTAATAAGATAGAGCCCCCTTGTGTTTACAATGCTAGTCCCTGGATCAATAGCTAGCATCCACAGTTAAGATGTAATATCAAGAACCAAAGGTCATAATATAACTTTATAACCAGGAATAACATAATTTTATTACATTTTACATAGCTCATTTGGCTATTACATTACATTTCAGCGGAATAACTATAGTCATGGGTCCTTCATCTTCAAAGTGCCACAGGCAAATGTTGGTTGTAGACTTTGTAATCCTAATCAATCAGTCTTCACTAAAGTTCAATCAAACTTGCAACATTACAAGTTACAGCCACAAGGGTCAATACATTTGAATTGTATTGGCAAGTGATACTATGGTAGTATAGTGGAATCTATCATCTATATGCATTTGGCTAAGTGGAGTTGAGGCTTGCATTGCTCAAAATAGATTTTCCTTAACATTTTGAAAATACTAAGTTTTTGTTTTGACAAATTCTTTTCCAAAGCTTCTCTCAATCAAAGATTGAAGATTTCAAACAACCCATGTTCAAACCACAAGATTTTAACTTAGAAATTGGGATGATGAGATTCTTGATTGCTTCCCTGTCTTGATTCTCAAATTGTCCTTTACCAGGGACATGGCTAAGTACTTAGATTTTACACTCTGCAGAGGTGGTGCACTTTCCCCACAAGACTTGGTTTCCCAAGACAAGATCTTTCAGAAGCCTTCCCTTAGACCAAAATGGACGCGCTCCAACCTATCAAACACTACCACCAACTGTCCATATGGCTAAGTTCTTGCAACCTATATGATCTAGGCAGAGCCCATAACGCCAAGTGGTTGCACTTGAAGCTTCTCAACATTTGACATCTCAAATCTCTTTGTTCCTGGGTGGCATACTACAAGTGAGATACACAAGCCAAGTCCATGGCCTTGTGTAACCACTCAACATAAACCAATCCTTCCATTCCACCCAGGGGATTCATTGACTTAGTGGATTTATTAAACAAAAACATAAGTCCTCAGACTTAGAGATTTTTCCATAGTGTGAATATATTTTCCACCCGTGTTTTATATTAGCTAGGCTAAGCTTGATAGTAGTAGGAATCTTAACTTAGGAAAATCCTACTAAGGATTCATCTACTAGGTTTTCTTATAGTAAGGTTTATACTTAGCAAAATCCATGCAAGTTTTACTTAGAGAAAAATCACTAATGCATAGTGAAAGTAATGGGACAAAAGTATGAAGCATCACTTGCCTTTTTGGTAGAGGGTATAGGTTCACTCCTTGTACTTGCAACAATCACACTCTTCAAGTCACTACAAATCAATCAAGCAAGGCACAAACTCAATCTACCAATCAAGCAAAACAACACATAAAATGACAAAGTCAAAGTAATGCATGCAAGCATGCAAAAGATGGTTCTAATTGCAAAGATGGTCTCTACTAGGCTTCTAAACTTTGTAAAGTCAAAAGTGGTCATTTTCCAAAGTGACAAAGTCATTTGGAAAAGGGTTTTGGGTCCATAAACCATTTTTAAATCCAATCATTATTTTATGTGGTGAAAATTATTCTTATCAAAGCAAAACTTTATGTTTTTCACAAAATGAGTTGCTATTGCAAAGCTTGGTGTTTTGGGTCAGTAGGTTTGGTCTAAACCATTTTCCCAAAGTTTTTACTCAAAAATCATTTTCATAACAAAACCATTATTTTCATTTGGCTAGAAATGTCTAAATTAAGTTTTCCATCCTAAACTTTACCAAATCCCTTTTCCAAACTATGGGTTGGTTCCTAGGGTCAGTGAGTTTAAAACAAAACATTTTCCAAAGGTTTTCTTCCAAAACTATTTTTAATAAATAAACCACATTTCTATTTGACTAGAAATGGTTTTAATTCAAAGAATCATTATTT
Source organism: Avena longiglumis (assembly GCA_030063025.1). NCBI lineage: Eukaryota > Viridiplantae > Streptophyta > Magnoliopsida > Poales > Poaceae > Avena > Avena longiglumis. Next base: position 542,507,015 of record CP125975.1, read on the forward strand.
TGTTTCACCAAATACAATTTTGAAACCACAAAGTGTTTCCTAATGTTATTAGGTTCAAATCACACCAATTGCCAAAGATTTTAACCCCAAATTCATTTTTAAACAATTTTTACATTCTTAACAAGCATACAAATGTTTCTGCAAATTCAAACAAGCTAACAGATACTATTTGCTAAACTAAGGGCATGGTTGGCTAGGGTTTGTTCTCCTGAATCCATTGATATAAAATTTGTAATTTTTGGACGTGCGGTTTGAAAGTTACAAGGGTTTCAAAATGGTATTTAAATCTGGTTTCAAAATCTGTTTTAATCAGAACCTGGCCGCGTGGCTTGCTCCTATTCGCGATCTTGGTTCGCACGGATCGGTCGCTGTGGGCGTTGGATTTAAATTAGATCGGCGGCTCAGGATCTATCTTACCCCTTTGTTTAAGTCATACATTTCTCTGGCGTCGATCTAAATCGAGCGGTCTGATCCAATCAACCAAAAAGTGGCGGCTTGGCGTAGTGGTTGGCGGCGGCGACTCTGCTTCGTGGCGGCGGCGATCTGAAGCGAGGAAGAGGGGGAGGATGCTCACCGGGTTCATGAGATCACGGCGATGCTCAACGTGCCGATGGTTCGACGAGGGGCGCCCTAGTCCGATGTGGATTGCTCGCCGGAGTAGGTGGCGGCGTTGGGCGGCTCTGGTCGACGGTGGGGGCGAGGCTACAAGGCACAGGAGGACGAGATAAAAGTTCTGTTAGACGCGCGAGGAAGAGTAGATCTTGCATGCACGAGCGAGAGGAAAGGGTGGACATATGCTTACGAAGTGCTCGTCGGAGTTAAGCGAGGTGGCGGCCGAGTCGTCGCTGCAGATCGCCCTAAGGCAAGACAGGAGCATGTTCAGATGCGCAATACCAAGGCGATGCTGTGTGCGTGATCTAGGAGGCGCGGGGTGGTCGGATTTCACCTGGAATGCTCGACGGAGCAATGGCAGACGGCGGCGCACGCTCGGTGTCGTCGTTGCCGATGCTCAGCGGCGCCCGCGGTTGAACGGAGGGCACAGACAGGTGCGCCTGGGAGTGGGGAGTCTGTGTGCGTGGTCGATGAGGCAAGAGGCGGCGCTGGGTCGCCGGAATTGGCTGGGGTTGCTCGTCGGAGCAGTGGCGGTGTCTGGCGAAATTCGGCAGCCTGGGGGCGCACTTGGGGGAGGAGACAGAGGGGAAATGGAGGAGGGTCACTGGCGTTTAAAGGGGCATGATCACTGCGAGTAAAGATGGCCGCGTTAAGGCGAATTCAAGCCGCGAAATCAAGGCACCTGTGACGGCGAGGAGGCGTAGTCCGCGGGTGGGGAAGAAGGGGGCGTGGCGTGGGGTCCTCTGGCAGTGAGAGAAGGAAGAGGAAACAAGGTCCACCTGTCAGTGACTTAGCGGGTAGCTTCTGCGGTAAAGAAAAGCGTTTGGGCGTGGGAGCAGGTGGGCTAGGTGGGCTTGTTGAGGTGGGCGGATGGTGAGCTGCTCTATTTTTTATCTGAAACTTTTTCCTTTTCTATTTTCAATTTACTGATTTGAAATTCAAACAAATGATTCAATCAACCAAATCAATTCAAACAAACACCACACTTCACAACTTTGAACTGGGTTCTGTTTAGTAGCATAATCCAAAATTCCATAATAAAATAATAATTTTATTTATAGGGTCCATTATTAATTGAATAAATAGACCAAGGTTTATTAATCAAATAGGGTTTTGTTTTATTTTAAAAAAAACCTCTTTTGAAATCTAAATATTTTTAAAACCAAATCAGTAGGTTTTATTTGAAAATAAAAGATATTTGGAAATCTTGTTTAAAACAGAATAACATTTTTATTTTAGGTTCCATTAATAATTAAATAGAATGGGCCTTAGTTATTAAATCAAATAGGATTTGTTTTATTAAAATATTTATTTTGAAATTTAAAATAAAACCAAAACACTTTAGTAGGTTTTATTTGAAAATATAAAATATTTGGAAAACTTATTTAAAGTAAATAAATAAGTTTTAGTGTTTATCTAAAATGGGAAAAGCCTTTTAATAAAATTGGATATTAAATCCTTATTATTTTATTTAAATAAACCTTTACTATTTTATTCAAAACAAAATGTTTTAATTCCAAAGCTTGGCCAAGGTTTAATTTGGTTCTATAAAATAATCTTTATTTAAATATTTCTTTTCCCTTTGAAAAACCAAAACCTTTATGAAAAGATTTCAAAGTAGTAGTAAAATATTTTTTTATATTTCTTTTACTAAATATTTATCTTTTTAATCCCTTTAGGATTTCTTTGTTCAAAATAGGTTTGAAGATTTCCAATTGGATTCAAAAGTTTCTTCTCGCCCTGAAATTCAAACAAAGTTTTATTTTATTCATTTATTTTTCACATTACAAGATTTGTAAAATCTTGGGATGTGACTTATATTTGCTACTAGCTAGGCTAAGCATGGCATAGATAGTAACTTAACTTATAAATTCCCTAGCAATTCTACAACTACTAGGATTTCCCAACATGGCATATAAGAAAAATAATATCATGCAAGACCTAGCAAAATATTTCTAATGCTTAGTATAAAACATGGGATAAAAATATTCATGAAGTACCACTTGCCTTGGTAGTTTGGAGAGTAGCTACGCTCCTCACAATCACAATCACTAGCACCAAAGTCTACACAAAGAATCATAGCCACAATCACATACAAAACATATACAATCAAAAATATATGCATGCATGCAAAATGATATGTGATGATTTTTAAAATAAAAACTCAACAAAGCAAGTATACAGTACTGATTCATAAACAAGTTAAAAACTTGCCAAACAACATATATTTAAACCTTAAATCATTTTCCAAACCATTCATATACTCAATTTAGTCCTACACAAGTTTCTGCAAATAAAACCTTTTTAACAGAAGCAAAACATTAAACACATTGCATATTTAGAAAGAGCTTGCTCTCCTGATTCCAACGATATAAAATTTGTCAAATTCTAACGTGGGGATCAAAAGTTATAGCCAAATCAAATTCAAACATTAATCAGATTCAAATCCTGTTTTAAATCCAAACTCCAGCCACGCGGCAGCGTCTGATTGAACGATACCGTTTTGCTCTGGATCACGCTCGGCTACTGTTGGATCTAACTAAACACGCACGGCTCAGATCTAAACTTAACGTTTCGCCCGCGTTCTATCCTACCCGCAAGATCTAGATCTAACGGTGCTCAGCACCCGACCATCAACTGGCGGCACTGGCGGCGGCGCGCTCTGTCAGTGGCGGAGCTGGTGAACAAGGTCGCCCGGGAAGGTGGGAGGATGCTCACCAGGTTCGCAGCGACGAGGAGAAGCTCAACTTTCCCTTGGTTGGCGAAGGGGCGCTCGGAGTTGTCAGGGATTCCTCGCCGGAGTTCGCGAATGCGTCGTCTGTTGCTTTCGTTGGCGTTGGCGAAGATCTGATCATGCGAGGGGCAAAATAGGCGGTCGTCGGATCTGCGGAGTAATGCTGGTCATGCGAGTGTCAAAGAGAGGGCAAGGCGCGGTCAGAACTAACCAGGAAGACTTGCCGGAGTTGATGGTGTCGTCTGACTCGTTCTGTCGCCGATGTTGCCTACGCTCTGAACGATCCTAGCATGCACCAGAGGGGTCAGGAGATGCGCATGGTTGCGAGATTTTCTTGGCAAGGCTAGAGGTCAAGGCGGCGGGGCTCACGAATTTGATGAAGTTCGTCGGTACAGCGCGGTGTTCGGGTGTGGGCAGCCTGGTGGCGTGGCGTCTGCTAGGTGAGGGGAAATGGGCGGCGAGGGGAGGTGGTCTTATAGCCAGAGCGGGGGCGTAAATCTCTCGCCGTATCAATGCAATTTAAGCGCGGCATCGGTCTTGAAGCAATGGCGAGCTGGTCATCGGCGTTGATTGAGGGCGAAGGTGGTGGCGGTGAGGGCCCAATGTCGTGAGTGGGTACATCTTGGTGAGAAAGCAGAGAGGGGGAAACCCGGGTGGGCTGGCTAACGGGCTGCTTCGTCTGTTGGGCCAGAATCCTGGCGCCGGCCCTTTTCCTTTTCTCTAATCCTTTTCTTTTTCTGTTTTCAATTTCAGGAACCAAATTCTAATGATTTCAAATCCTATTTGAATTCAAATCTATTCAGGGTTTTTGTAGTATGCAACAGTCACATTTCTGGGCATAAAACCAAGTGGTCACTTTGAATTGGCTTGGTCACTTGGAAATAAATAAGATAAGGAGTGGCATAGCACTAGTTTGAATAGGTTTTGAAATTGGTTTTTGATTCACATTTATTTTGAAACTTTGGTTTAAAACTTAGCAATCTAGTAAAACTACCTAAGAGCAATAAGACAACAAAGTTTAATTTCATGTTCAACAATCTCCTATTGGAGAGTAACATTTGTTTCAAAGGCTAGTCACATAAAATAATGAGCTCATATGCTCCTGTTTTTGAAGTGATTTGTTTGAAATGAAAACATATGATCATGGATGCATGGATGATATGCATAAGTTTGAAACATGATTTTAGGGATGTTACAGTGAGTGGTCACCGACGACGATCTACGGCGCCCTAGCAAGCGAAATAGACCTAGTTCGAATCAGCGCAACCTACTGAACCTAATAGTGGCAGCGCCGCTCGGAAATGGTCATCGGAGCTTTAGCTCCGACGAGTTCCGACGGTGGCCGATGGTGGCATATGGTGAATCCGAGAATTACAACGAGATCCGGCGATTGAATGTTACTAGGAGGTTCAGGAACGAGATACAACGAGATCCAACGATAGGCGCGGTCGGAATCGAGCTCCTCGACGAGGATTCCGACGAACTGCTGCGAAGGGGAACAGCCAAATTCACCAGCTCCAGTGCTCCCCTTGATGCAACATTCTACCCAGAGGATCTACGGAGGATGGCGCTTCTCCATGGCTTCTTAGAATGGTGTGGGGAGACGTGGTTCAACAACGAGGAGTGGCTCCGGTAAGCTAGGGTTTCAATTCCGTTTGCATCTGCGAGGATAAGGAGGAATTGGGGATAAGGTTTGAGGCAGGGCGTCATGGTGGCCTTCTTATCCCCTCCTGGAACGACGGCGAATATCTTGGCACAAAAGGTGACGGCGGCGGCGGCGGCAGCAGAAACTCCGCCAGCGAGTTGCCTGTGTGCGTGACGATGACGACGATGCAGCTTTTGCGGATAACCCCGTGGCAATTTCTTTAGCTCAACCCGCGGTCCTCTCCTGACCCCACTTGTCAGTCACAGACAGAAAAGAATCTGGGCTGGTTACTGGGCTGTTGTGGGCTGCTCAAGGGCGTCGGATAGGTGTAGGGTTGTTGGGCCAAGTCCAGGTAGTATTTTTATTTGTTTTATCCTTTTTCTATTTTTTGTTTTCTTATTCAGATTTGAATTTGATTTACATTTTGAACCTTTCTTTGTATGATTTGTTTGCTGGATATTTACAACAATACTAAAATATACTTAGTCTCATTTGTGAATTTTTATTATATCATCTTTTTGTATTTCTTTTATTTACTTAATATGAACCCCTTTTTTAATAGTTTGTAGAAACTTTTCTTATTATTTTTCTCTCCTATTTTAGTTATGAATTTCTTGAATAATATATTTTTATTTGTTTATAAACTTATCTCTAGTTGGCTCATAGTTTGAATAGAAACTTATATATGTATACTGATCCTATATCATTATTTGGTGCATGAAATATAAAAGAAATAAATATGTTCATTACTACTTCCATTTATTTGGAAAATGGTAATTGCAACTATTCTTTTATGATAAACAAGGAAGCTTAGGTTTTAATTTATGATTATTTACCTTTGGGTTTAGGGTTTTCTTTTCTTAAAATACTTGGATTCCTTTATGGATATGGTTAAAGATTCAATAACTAAACATATGGTTTTCTGTTTGGGATATTTGTTGACAACACATTTAGTACTTGAAAGTTATATGTTGAATGTTTTATAGAAAGGAATTGATAAATATATACTTAAGCACATATAGTTATGATGGTTGGAATTAACAGAGATGTGTTTATGTGATTTATTCTTTGAAAAATATTTCTTTAAAGTGATATGAATATAAGATGATAGATCAATCACATGAGATGGATATTATATTTGGCTTAAGATTTAAAGTTGGTTGTTTAACAATAATTACTATCTTCCATAATTCATAATTCTAGACTTCTTATTAAAGAATTCCTTTCTTAGATATACTTCCTTTTTCTATCTATAATCATGATTAATATGATAGGGTTTATTTCATAATACTATTATCATTCACTGATTAACCTTCTAAAATCATGGATGAATCAAATGAGTTTGATACTAAAATATTTCATAACTTCCATATATCCTTGCTTGATTGCACCTACTACTCTACTGTTGATAGCCTTCCATTTAGCAAATAGTTCCTTCAAACTCCACTCATAATCTTCCTTAATTCATCCCTCACTAATATTTCTTCATCAAATGAATATATCCAACTACCTTTCTCTAAGATTTACTATCCTTTAAGAGAAATAACACTACTTTAATAACTCCATGCTGCTCTAGCTTTAATTTAATCATACTATCTTATCCCTTCTTGACTCCAATATCTTATACTTAACTTAACATCGTAGTAGTATGACTTGTCATGGCTAACCTAGGATTACATATCTATACTAAGTTTCAATCATGTTTTATCCACCAATGCCACTTATACATGATATAAGCATTCAATCTTGGTGAGTAAGGCATGATCATTATAATCCTTTGATCCTTTATGGTTTAGGTTTCCAGTTGGCTAATCAAGGCTTTATCAATACAACATTACAGTTGTATTATAGTTGTCTTCTGTTTAGCTCTATTGGATTAAGAGATATAATTCATTAACTATACCTACTTGATCCAATAGGACTACTCCTGGTAACTATCCTCCAACTTTATCCTTGTAATCTTCTTTTCTATCAAGGAGGGACTTAACTCCATCATCTATTCTATTGATTGGATTCTTTTCAACCATTCCTATCAAATAGATAACATCTGAAACTAACATCTCTATTCACTTCTTCTTAATTGTTTCTTTGTAGACACTTATTTGTAAGATGTGTTATGATCAAGAGCTTGATAGGTTGAGGATGGGTGAATCAATAGTTGATTTCCCAACATTGATGATCAGCAGATATGGGAATCTAACTCAACAGAGATGATAAGGATTGATGTGGAAAGAAAGATATATGGTGAATGATCTAAACTTAGTTTCTTTCCTACTCAATCTTACTTAAGAAGTAGGGTTAGGTATTTACCATGATGCTCATGGTATATGCAGATGAGATTAAGGTATAGTTGTTACATTCTTGTTATTTGTGTTATATCCTTAAATTGGTACTCATGAGTGATTATAATGGATACTATGATATGATCACCTAAGGATCAAATATAAATCATAATGTATTAGGTTTTAACTTTTATTTTATTTGATCTACTCTTAGATCAAATCTCCCTTACCCAAAATAAGGTTTTAGCAAAGGTCATATTGAAACTTAACGCAGTCAACTTGATGATCTACTTCTTATTCCATCAAGTTAAGAGAAGCTTCAATCATTTTGACAAGTTTTGTTTAAAAGCGCGAAATTTATTAGGATTTTCTATGCATGAATGCAATGCACACATCTGGGTTCAGCTTATTTCTAAGCTCTAATGCTGGGATGTTACACAACCATAACGCACATACCCCATGTGCGCTACGGGTATGTGGCATGCGGCCGGCAGGCCCCTGGCCCACACATATATGTGGCGCACTATCACCATGTGCGCCATGGTTGTTCTAGTTACTAGTAGGGCACTGCCCACAAGTGAGCCACACCTGTTTTACTCTAGGGGCACTTCAACCACATGAGCCACAGATGTGTGGGTTACCTATATCCATTTTCCTAGTAGTGTTGACTATGTCTTATACTTTGTCATGTCATGTTAGATGTTGCTTTGACCATATGCTTAGTGATTATTGTTGTAGCATGACTTGTTTCAAACAATTGAGATTGCTTAATGTGACATGAAATAATCATGCGTTGTTTTAGCATACAAAAGCATAATATTGTGGTATTCTCCTTTGATGCTTTATTTGGGTTGACTTGGCACATGCTTACACCATGTTATGACTATGAACCATTCACCTTAGCTTTTATGATCATTTAGTTTTTGACTTGTGATATCACTTTATGCTTTGATTAATAATGTTTTTTCGCTCTGCATGATTATGGCCATTATTGCTATCTTAGTTGATCACTCCCAGTATTTTGCTAGCCTCAACTTGTACTGAGCATGATCTCTACTCGAGCATGCAATTCCCAAGAAACCAAGTTATCCCAAAGAGTCCACTATAAACTCCTATGCATGATGTGTTACACCATTCCAAGTATATTCATGTTTTTACCTATCTTCCAAATTAACTTTTTTATGTGAAAATTAGTGATTAAAGATCTCATGAACTTGATGGCACACTTTAATTTCTTGCACTTAATAAACTTGAACCATTGTGCCCATCTATGTTGCTTATATGCTTGCAAATTATAAGTTGGGAGTTAGCAGAACCATGTTGTCATGGGGAACGCTTTGAACATTTGTACATATCTATTCAGTTGATATCATATTCTTTTGTTTATGGATGTCGTGATTGTGAAATAAAGAGGAGCTTGTAGTCCATGGAGTTTGTATATGTGTTAGAGAAACACAGGCGGCTAACCTAAGCCATACCTAATCATGGTGGAAACTTGCAGCATAACCATAATGAGCATTCTATGAAGCATCTTTAGAAAAAAAGAAAAAAACCATGCTCATGGTAAATAAAAAGATCGCTGAGATGCTCATTGCATGTTTCCTTGTCATTTTGATATGGGATAGCTCCTGTGCCATGGGGCAAGGGGTACCCCGTTGGCGGTTCTATATGATACACATATACTTACAATGACAAGAACTTACCTGTGACTAAAGTTTAGTAGCATGAGGAACGGTACTCGTATTCAAGGGGCATGAGATTTTCAACTTTTGATTTGTCAAGCATATAACTCATATTTGCCTCACTTTAACCTTAATCACTTCAAGATGCCTATGATAGGGGCAATGAGAGATCAAAGCTAGTAAGTACCATAATTTTTGGAATCTCTTTATGAAACTTGAAATCCCTACTTCTCTCTGCGAAGGGCCTTTCTTTTTTTACTTTTGTGTTGAGTCTCGATCTTCTATCTTTATGCACCAATTAAGAGAGCATAGTTGTCATTCTTAGTTCAATGTGTATTGTCCCAAAACTTGTTGATTGATTCATAATTATGGTATTGCTTGTTCTTAAATTATTTGTATCTAGTCACCCTTATAAACTTTGAAGGTGTACTATGCATTTATGTTTTGCTATTCCATGAAGGATAAGCTGAATACCACTCTTGCTATGTTTTCTATATGTGAAACAAACAAATGTCTTTCAATGCATTGTTATTCATGATCTTTTGTTGTGTTTCCTTTCATGTTGCAACATAGTTGCTATGTCTTATTGTTAGAAATATAACTTTCATGCTTATGTTAGAGAACTTTGATCCCAGCTATCAATGCTTTACAATACCTTGATAAAGATTGTGATGGTGCATGTCACCTCAAAAATTATTCTTTATATCACTTACCTAGTCGAGGATGAGCAGGAGTTAAGCTTGGGGATGCTTAAAAAGTCATAAATGTATCTATAATTTTTGATGATCCATGCTTGTTTTATATCAACTATCTTATGTTTTGTCTACAATTAGAGGCATTTTTATACATTTTCTGGAACTAACCTATTAACAAGATGCCACAGTGTCGGTTCCTGTTTTCTGGTGTTTTTTTGTTTTAGAAAATCTAGTAAAGAAATATTCTCGGAATTGGACGAAACATAAGCCGGAGTTCCTATTTTTCTGACACAAGACGGAGTCCAAAGCAGAGACGGAGGAGGGCACCGAGGTGGACACACCACCCCTGGGTGCGGGTCCACCCCTGGCCGTGCCACCAGGTGGTGTCGGCCTATCGGGCGTCCACCGACCTTGACCCTTCGCCTATATAAACCCCAGGAAAACCCTAAGTACCAGATCAGAATTCCATGAAAAGTTCCACAACACCGCTGCCACCAAAGACGAGATTCGGGGGACAAAAGTATACATTAGGCACCACGGACAGAATGCCCGGAGCCACCTCCATCGAATCCACCGCCATCTCCATCATCATTGCTGACTCCCATGATGAGAAGGGAGTAGTTCTCCCTCGAGGCTAAGGGCTCTACCGGTAGCTATGTGTTCATCTCTCTCTATGCATGATCTTATTGAGATCATGAGCTTTGTAGTTGAATAAGAAGATCTACTCTGCTACTCAAGTGATTGAATAAATCTCCGCTTATCCCCACGTGTGTGAAGTTGACAGTGTGCACACCGTGTGACACTTAGGCTAAAGGTTACAGAAATACTTATCATGAGTATAATTTGAGTTGGTTGTCTCTATGAGATTGTGGTGTTTGTTGGAACCATCTAGCGCTCAAGGTGACAGTGTGGGTTTATCTAGATGGGGAATGTGAACTTTGAGGTGTGTTGTTATAGCCCTACACCGTCCAACCATAGAGTATTTCAGGGTAGCATAGTGAAGAGAAGATATTATATGTTTATTGAGAGTGTTCACTAGTGAAAGTATGATCCCTAGGCCTTGTTTCTAAGCATTGAACCACCGTTTACAATCAGTCCTGCTACATTTTTGCTTGCTTCTATTTTTATTTTAGATTGCAATTACCACTTATAATCATCCATATTACTTGTATTTCACTATCTCTTTGCCGAACTAGTGCACCTATACACCTGACAAGTGTATTGGGTGTGTTGGGGACACAAGAGACTTCTTGTATCTTGATTGTAGGGTTGCTTGAGAGGGATATCTTTGACCTCTTCCTCCCTGAGTTCGATAAACCTTGGGTGATCCACTTAAGGGAAACTTGCTGCTATTCTACAAACCTCTGCACTTGGAGGCCCAACAATGTCTACAAGAATAAAAGTGTGCATAGACATCGGCTGCTACCACCATATTCTCCTCCCTGTTTTCCATATTTCTCCCTTTGTTGTTGATTTCTCCTTCCGCGGCCACTGCACGTTGCTGCACTGATGCACCCTGTCTCCGCCCCTACACGTCTTCTGCATCCCCTGGAACCTAATGAGTCCTCTGCCTCTGATCGAAATTGATCAGGCCACAACGCAAAGTGATGTAGAACTATAGAGGATGTGAGATGCTTGGGAGGTGGCTCAGTTGTTAGGTTATGTGAGGATGGTGGGAGACAGTGGCAGCATGCCTGATCGTAGGCCGAGCCATGGACACGTTGAAACTAACTAGTTTTTTGTATCAAACCATTGTGGTACCAACAATTTACATTGTGCGCTCCGCAATGTACTCCCTCCGTCCTGAAATAACTAACGTCGTGGTGTTTTTGCAGAAACACTGTGAAGCAGCACAGCAGCAATTCTTCCCTCAGTAAGAAACCGAGGTTATCAAACCAGGAGGAGGAAGGAAACGTCACGCAGGTCTTGCTAGCAACACAGAGACCTGCACAACACAAACTCAAGACTTCGCCCCAACTAACAGTGAGGTTGTCAATCTCACTCTATGTTGTAACAAAGGATTAAACGTATGGTGTGGAAGGTAATGGTTTGCAGCAAGTAAACAAGTAACAGTGGAAGATGTATCAATGGTAAAGATTGGACCGGGGTCCATAGTTCACTAGAGGTTCTCTCCTTAGATAAACAATATGGCATGAAGGGTAAACAAATTACAACAGGGCAATTGACAGGAACTGAGCAAGGCATAACAATGCAATACTAGTCAAAAAGATCCTATGAGATTCAATTGGGCAATACAACAAGAAACATAGACCGCCATCCAACTACATCTATGACTAGAAGTCCACCTTCAAGTTATCATCCGAACCCCCTCCAGTATTAAGTTGCAAGCAACAGACAACAGCTTTAAGCAAAGTGTGTAAGGTAAACAACACATCGTTGTTTCCATGAACAGGAGACCATTGTTTCCCCCTAGTGGCAACAACACATCTACAACCGAAGAGATTTTTGTCACTTCCCTTTGAAACTAGAGGCATGAACCCACTATCGAGCATAAATACCCCCTCTTGGAGTCACTAGCAACTACTTGGCCAAGATAGCTACTAACAATGGAGAGCATGCAAGATCACAAACAACATAGACATGATAGAATCATAAGACAAAACCATTAATCAATCTGACATAATAATCTCAATATCGATCGGATCCCCGCAAACACAACATGCAAGATTACAAATAGATTAGATCTTGATCATGAGCAGACTCACAAGATCTATACATGAAATCACAAGGAGGAGATACAACCATCTAGCTACTACATGGACCCATAGTCCAGGTGGAACTACTCACGCATCATCTTGAAGAAGGCCTCGGGATGGTTTCCCTTTAGCAAGGTCGGAAGAACTTGATCCCCAATCTAGGAATGCGATGGCGGCGACTACAGAAGATTTCGTGGAATATTGATCGGGTACTTAGGGTTTCTGCACCGGGGCTTCTTATAGGCGAAGAGGGAGGCCGAGGGGGTGCCCAAGGCAGCTGCACCCCCCTAGGCACGAGATGGTCCCACCCGCGCGGCCAGGGGTGTGGTCCCCTTGAGGCCTCCTTCGTCTCTACTCTGGATTTCGTGTTCCCCACGGAAAGATATTGACTTTGGCTTTTGTCCCATCCAACTCCGAGAATATTGATTTTCTGCCTTTCTGGAACCAAAAATAGAAGAAAACAGGCAATTGGCACTGTGGCAACTTGTTAATAGGTTAGTTCCAGAAAAGATAAAAAAACACCTCAGAGTGTAGACAAAGCAAAGCAAAGTTGATACCAAACAAGCATGGAACATCAAAAATTATAGATACATTTCCGATGTATCAAGCATCCCCAAGCTTAACTCCTGCTCGTCCTCGAGTAGATAAGTGATAAAAAAGAATAATTTTTTAGGTGACATGCACCTTCACAATAAAGATCAAACCATTTGCAAGCATTGAAAGCTGGGATCAAAGAACTCTAAACATGTGCATGAAAGATGGAGTTCTAACAATAGGGCATAGTAACTATGCATGCAACATGAAAGGCTACAAACAAAGATCATGAATAACAAGCATTGAAAAACGTTTGTTTGTTTCACATACAAAAAACATGGCATAGTGGCAATCAGCTTGTCCCTCATAGAGTAGCAAATAGATGCATAGGACACCTTCAAAGTTCACAAGGGTGACTAGAAACAAATAGCACAAGAACAAGTAATATCACAATATGCATCAATCAATAAGTTTTGGCACACTACACACAGAATGACAACTATGCTCTCTTAATGGTGCCTAAAAATAGAAGGTGGAGACTCAATAGTGGTGGAAGAAAGGTCTTTTATAAAGGAAGCAGGGATTTCAAGTTTCAAAAAGAGCTTCCAAAAACTATGGTACTTGTTAGCTTTTAGCCCTCATTGCCCCTATCATAAGCATCTTGAAGTGATTAAGGTTAAAGTGAACTAACTATGGAGTATATGCTTGGCAAATTATAAGTTGGCAATCTCAAGTCCCTTGAATAAGAGGGCCACACCTCATGCTACTCAACTTTAGTCACATGTAAGTTCTTGTCATTATAAGTACATGCATATCATAGAGAACCGCCAATAGGGTATCCCTTGCACATGGTACAGGAGCTTTCCCATAACCAAAATGACAAGGCAAGCAGACAATGAGCATCTCAGCGATCTTTTTATTTACTACATGCATAGCTTTTTATTGAGGATGCTTCATAGATAGCTCACTATGGTGATGCTGCAAGATTCCACCATGATTAGGCATGGCTTAGGCTAGCGGCCCAAGCGTTTCTCTAACACAAAATACTTACTACATGGACTTACAAGCTCCCTCTTTATTTCACACCGGTGACATCCATAGACAAAAGAGATGATATCAACTGAGTACAAAGTACAAGTGCAATGTTGAAAACGTTCCCCATGACAGCATGGATCTTCTAATTCCAACGTATAAGTGCAAGAATATACAACATAGATGACACAATGGTTCAAGTTTATTAGGGGAAAAGAATATAAAGTGTGGCATCAAGTTTGTGAGGGCTTTAATCACTAAGTTTTGACATAACAAAATAGTTTTTAATTGGAAGATAGCTGAAAACAAGAATATACTTGGAATGGTGTAACACACCATGCATAGGAATTTATAGTGGACACTTTGGAATAACTTGGTTTCTTGGGAGTTGGAAGCATGAGTAGAGCTTATTCATACAAGTGGAGGCTAACAAAGGCGGGAGCAACCAACTAAGAGAGCATAATGGCCATCATGCAGAGCAACAAAACATTACTAATCAAAGCATAGAGTGGTACTACAAGTCAATGACTAAATGATCATAGAGGATATGGTGACTTGTCATCGTCATAACATGGTGTGAGCATGTGCCAAGTCAACTCAAACAAAGCATCAAAGTAGAATACCACAATACTATGCTTTTGCATGCTAAAACAACGCATAATTTCTTCAAGGCACACTAAGAAATCCCAATTGTTTGGAACAAGACATGCTACAACAATAATCACTAAGCATAAGTCAAACAACACCTAGCATGTCATGCTAAATTCTAAGTCACAGTCAATGCAAGCTTTTCTTGCACTTTCAAGCAGGAACTTCCTACTCCTTTCCAACACCAAGCAACCTATTTGCAAAACAACACAGCAAGAACGGGGGTCCAAACTACTTCATTCAAGCAAACTAAACAACCTAAGCAAAGCAAACAAAAACTAAGACGCTCCAAGAACAACACAATTGTGCATGAAACAATTAAAACGAAGTGTCTAAACAGACCTGAGATTTTTATTGATGAAGAAGGGGATGCCTTGGGCATCCCCAAGCTTTGACGCTTGTACCTCTTGGATATTTCTTGGGGTGAAACCATGGTGGCATCCCCAAGCTTGAGCTTTTGTCCATTCTTCATCTCATTATATCATTCTCTCTCTACACCTGAAATTTTTCCTTCATACAAAACTTTACACAATCTTCATTAGCAACATTAGTGTATTCAAAAGATATTATACCTCTATCAAAGCTTTGGGACAGCAAGACTTTTCACTAAAAACACAAGCTATTGTAGTAACTCCTTCAAAAATCTCAGTTACCCAAAAGAGAAATAAAAAAAGGAATCAATAAGAAGCAAATGCAAATAATGACAGAAATCTGTCAAAACAGACCAGCGGGTAAAAACTGATTTTTGGAACATCTTATGTTGCTAAAATCAAAAAGTGTTGAACTAGGAAAAGTTAGATAACATACTGGGGGATTTATTCGAAAATTTTAAGCTCAATCCGAGTTACAGAGACTCCTCACGAATTTTTATGGTGGAGGACAGAAATCTGTTTCGGGACAGCAACTCCCCAAATCTTACTTCCCTCTCATTAGAGGTCATTCTTGGCACAAAAAGCAAACAAAAAGGATAAGGAGAGGTCATTACTGAAGTAATAACTTCCAAGACTCAAGGAAACTCTTAGGTTATCTCCCAACAAGTACTTTTCTTTAACGCCTTAAAGTTAGGCACAAGAAGCAAGAAGAATCAAGTATTTTCAAATGAGGAAACATTAACATCAATACTTGCAAAATATTCAATTATGAAAGGATCTCATCCAAATGGGTTTTGGAGGATAACTTCTGATCTCTCTTTGGTCTACTACTTTCATCAAAAAAAAATTCAGGAGCAATCCAATCAAAATACTTTTCAAAGGCTTCATGCATTCCAACAAGCTTAAAGGGTATGGGTATCTTAAATTCCTCTCTTGGCTTAGTTTTATCAGAAATACCCACAACATCTACACTTGAGCCTAGCATATTGAAACGCTCAAAAACCTTTTTGGCTTCCCTAGCAACATCATGGAATTCTTTTAATAAAGTTTCAAGGATGAATTCCCTCTTTTCAGCATTCTTTTCTTCTTTTATTTTTAGGAACAGGAATTGTATGAAGGGGTTAAGGCTAACAAACCTAGCCTCCAACATATGAACCAAAGAAGCTGCAGCAATCTCATAATTGGGAGCAAGCTCTGCTATAGATTTATCCTCAATATCCTCATGCTTGCTAACATGATTAAAGAATTCTTCAATATTATCTTTTCCAATTATGGAGCCACTACCTATTGCAAGATCCTTCAGGGCGAACTTGGGGAACAACATGGCGATATAGAACAAGGTGGCAACAAGAACGTGAACCAATTTTTTATGTTTTTGAATAAAGAAAGCAAACCAAACTAAGTTTTTTGGGTTTTTGAAAAGAGGCAAACAAAACAAAGCAAAAGAATCTAAGCAAACTAAAAACAAAGTAAAGAGAAAGGAAGTGGAGGACTCCCCTTGTCAAGACTTCCTTAGCCTCCCCGGCAACGACGCCAGAAAACTTGTGTTGGCTAGCACGTGGTTGACGTGGGAGCCTGTTGGGAACCCCAAGAGCAAGGTGTGAAGCAACACATCAGCAAGTATTCCCTCAGTAAGAAACCGAGGTTATCGAACTAGTAGGAGGAAGGAAACGACACATAGGTGTTGCTAGCAATGCAGAGACCTACACAACACAAACTCAAGACTTTGCCCCAACTAACAGTGAGGTTGTCAATCTCACTGGTTGCTGTAACAAAAGATTAAACGTATGGTGTGGAAGGTAGTGGTTTGCAGCAAGTAAACAAGTAATAGTGGAATATGTATCAATGGTAAAGATTGGACCGGGGTCCATAGTTCACTAGAGGTGCTCTCCTTAGATAAACAACATGGCATGAAGGGTAAACAAATTACAACAGGGCAATTGACAGGAACTGAGAAAGGCATAACAATGCAATACTAGTCAAAAAGATCCTATGAGATTCGATTGAGCAATACAACAACATACATAGACCGCCATCCAACTGCATCTATAACTAGAAGTCCACCTTCAGGTTATCATCCAAACCCCCTCCAGTATTAAGTTGCAAGCAACAGACACAGCTTTAAGCAAAGTGTGTAAGGTAAACAATCCACTTGTTCCATGAACAAGAGACCGTTGTTTCCCCCCTAGTGGCAACAACACATCTACAACCGAAGAGATTTCTGTCACTTCTCTTGGAAACTAGAGGCATGAACCCACTATCGATCATAAATACCCCCTCTTGGAGTCACTAGCAACTACTTGGACAAGATAGCTACTAAGAACGGAGAGCATGCAAGATCACAAAC
Source organism: Avena longiglumis (assembly GCA_030063025.1). Taxonomy (NCBI): domain Eukaryota; kingdom Viridiplantae; phylum Streptophyta; class Magnoliopsida; order Poales; family Poaceae; genus Avena; species Avena longiglumis. Next base: position 542,524,314 of record CP125975.1, read on the forward strand.
AACATAGACATGATAGAATCATAAGACAAAACCATTAATCAATCTGACATAATAATCTCAATATCCATCGGATCCCCGCAAACACAACATTCATGATTACAAATAGATTAGATCTTGATCATGAACGGATCTCACAAGATCTATACATGAAAGCACAAGGAGTAGATCAACCATCTAGCTACTACATGGACCCATAGTCCAAGGTGGAAATACTCACACATCATACCGGAGAGAAGGCCTCCGGGATGATCTCCCCTCCAGCAGGGTGCCGGGAAGAACTTCAGATCCCCCCGATCTAGGGACGGCGATGGCGGCGGCTACAGAAGGTTTTGTGGAATATTGATCGGGTACTTAGGGTTTCTACATCGGGGGCTTCTTATAGGCGAAGAGGAGGCCGAGGGGGTGCCCGAGGCGGCTGCACCCCTAGGCGTGGGGTGGGCCCACCCGCGTGGCCAGGGGTGTGGCCCCCTCGAGGCCCTCCTCCGACTATCATCTGGACTTCGTGTTCCCCATAGAAAGATATTGACTTTGGCATTTGTCCCATACAATTCCGAGAATATTGATTTTCTGCCTTTCTGGAACCAAAAACAGAAGAAAACAGGCAACTGACACTGTGACAACTTGTTAATAGGTTAGTTCCAGAAAAGATAAAAACACCTCAAAGTGTAGACAAGGATGGAACATCAAAAATTATAGATACGTTTCCGACGTATCAAACACCACTGAACTTTTTCACTTAAAACCCGCGGTCCATCTCCAACCCATGACTCCTCCTCGTGTTCCCCTTCCGTCCGTCTGTCACCATCCCGACCGCCCACTTGCCTCGCCGCTACATTAGTCCCCTCGCCTCGCTGCCACATCCATCTCCTCGGACTCCTCCTTCGCCTACATCGATTCCACTACGTGGAACCGTTGATTCGCATCCCCCACCACAAACCCTAACCCAGGCTATGGTAAGGTTCAATTTTAGGGATCCATGCCGGTGTTGCCATCTTTGGGATCTGAAGTTGGGGGGGCAAAGGGCATCCATGGCGTCGTAGGTGTCCTAGGCCTCTGGCAAGCTTCAACCTTTGACATCCATGGTTGCCCTGCCGCCCATACCGACGTCGTTGTCCCCGGGATCTGGAGCTCGTCACTGCCATTGGTCTCATGTGTCTTGATCACCTCCCACCTATGATTTCCTTGTGGGAAACATCGATACCCCCGAGAGGACAGTCGTCGGTTAGGCTGCCAGGGACGCCACCTCTCCCCCTACACATACACCCTCAGGTACTTAGGTTCTTTTCCCCTTTGTTCCCTGCCTCCATGATCCATTCTTTCTAGTCTAGACTATTTGGATTGATACCATGAATTAGTGAAAGTTCACCAAACTGAATTTAGGGCTTTTATTCAGAAGTACAGAGTTCAACACTGCTAATAGTATGTCCTGATTTAAATCATTATGTTTAGAAGTACAAAACTAGGATAAAAAATGCATATACTCCTCAAACTTGAATGTATTCCTTCGACTTAATTAAATTAGGAATTCTTAAATTATATAGAAACTAATTGCAACTATCTAAGGGATGAATATGAGTACATGTATATGAAGGGCTGAATCAGGTGCCTCGGGTAGGCCAGGATGCAATGTTTCTGTCAGTTTTGTAACTAATTGCAACTATGGATGGTTTGATTTATCAATGTCAGTCTTGTCTCTGACTACTCCTAGTGTCGCTTCAGTTCTCATTGATCACATATTGTTGTGCTAACCTGATCAGGTCCTTAAAGTGGTAACCGAACATGCAGCCCTGTGGTGGTGCGCCATCGAGGAGGAGCTCCAGAAGTAGCACGAGCTGGTGGAGATGAGGCGCAATGGAGAAGAGCAAGAGTAGCGATGCAGACGACGAGCACATGGAGCAGTAGCGATGCATTGGAATTGCTAATAGTATGTCCTGGTTTAAATCAATATGTTTAGAAGTACAAAACTAGGATAAAAATGCATATGCTTCTGAAACTGGAATGTATCCCTTTGACATGTCAATGCAATTAGGAAATATACTGGCTTATTTACACTTTATCTTATTTGTACTTGCAATACACTGTTCCATTCACATTCAGAACATAGAGCTTTCGGTGAAACTTATGTTCCCTAGGAATTTGCTAGGTGGGATTGTTCTAGGAAGCACTCTTGGTGACTACATGATGCTTGTCCTTGGAGACATGGTAAGTTACTTATGTTACAGTGTTCCTGATGCAGCCCGTCCTACGGACGCACCTCCATCTACAACACCTAGTCCCCCAAGTGGACCAATGACTCGCGCCCGTGCCAAGCTCCTACAAGACAAGGTTAACTCGCTCCTTTCCTCATGTGATTTTGGCCTACCTTTGGATGGCTTGCTACTTCATGCATCTACGTTGTGTATCCTCAGATATGAAGCAACACCACCACACCAAGCCACCAAGGAAGCAGGACCAGGAGAAGAAGTTCTTTGGGCAGCTGCACCGGAGTCTCCGGTGTGGAATCTCGGTCTCCTACCCCGGAGTCTCCGGACCTTCCTCCGGTCCAGACCGGAGACCCAAGCCCGACAGCTGAAGCCCCTGGGAGACGGGTCCGGAGATTGACCGGAGTCTCCGGTCCAGACCGGAGTCTCCGGACCGACCGTCGCCAGGCATTTTAAAGCCTTTTGGGCCTGGCCCATGTAACCCCCAATTTCGCCCAAACATCCAGTTTTATTCCAGAACTACCCCTGTTTATGTGGTTGGCCAATAAATAGCCCCACCCCTCATATGTAAACCCTAGACTTGGATAATGATAGATTAAGACACCCCTTTGAGGATCTTTTAATCTATTGGTCTCATGCTCCTACCAAGGAGCACCTATTGTCCACCCTCCTCTTGGATCTTGCCTAGTGCGTTCAAGTTGTACAAGGCCTTGGGTTCTCGGTTTCTCGCCCCCAAGTCGTCAAGGTCTCACCAAGCACCTCGTCCCCCGTTGTTGGCATGGAGAGAGAGCTTCGCCCAACACCGATCCTAGAGATTATGTTGGACCGGTTGCCACCGGTGTGAGTTATTGGCGTGTATCGTGTTTTGTGTGCGTGAGTTCATCGGGATCTTTGCGTGCGTGTGTTCGTGGATTTCGTCCCCTCTTCCTCTCCCACCGCTTTCCCCTCGATCCCGCAGAGATTCGTGAAAGATCGGGCCACCCCAAGGGGTTCCCCCATAACATCTTGGTATCAAGAGCAAGGTTGATCACGAATTTCCCCCCAATTTTTCTTCTATCCATCATAAATTCGAAAATTTCCCAAAAAACAGCCCCAATTTGCCTTTGGATCGATCTGTCGTTTTGGAGTGTTATTTGTGGTTTTGATCCGACCAAATCTTGTCTAAGGTGTTGGTTCAGCTTTGCCTACGTTTCCCAAATTTGGCCAAATTTTCGCGGATTTGAGGACTCTAGGCGTGGATTTCCGCTCAAGAACACAGCGGACATCCCACACGGAGTCTCCGGCACCTGCTGAGTCTCCGGTCTACCGAGTCTCCGACCACGCTTGATTTGCCCTTTTTCCTCTTTTTTGCATTGGCTAATCTATCCACTTGTTGTTTGTGTTCCGTGTGCGTGTCACCAACTAACAGATAGCTTCCGCAACATCGCCGCGCTCTTCGACACCACGGACCCCAAACTCTTCCCCACTCCATCGACACAAGATCATCACCATCAACTAAGGTATAACTTGTGTCAACCCTTGTAGCCATATCTTCCTTTGTGTGTACCTATCCTATGAGAGCAACTCATTTTGTGTTTGTCTAAGCATTGTGCACTTGCCATTGGAAAGTGAGAGTGTGAGGGCAAATACAAAAGTTAACATAGTAGCATAGCAAGGGAAAAAAAGAATCAAAAAAAAAGAGAAAAAGAAAAATAAAAATAGAAAGATACATAGTCTCCCAATACAAAGAGAGCATCAAGCTTGTAAGAAAAAGAGAGAGGAAGAAGCGCGCCAAGGCAAGTGCACAAATCCGTTGCTTACCCTCTTTTGGCAAACGAGTTGTGGTCTCTCCTTGCGTTAACCCGACACGGCGTAGTCTTCGTTAGGCCATTTCGTGCTCACTTTCATAGTCATGCTAACCCCATTTTTCTCCAGGCGTGTGTGTAGTCGTAGGTTCTCGTCACCTTTTGAGTTGACCATTTCCTTTTGACTTGAGTTGTTGGATTTTCTCCACTTTTGACTATCCTTTGCGTTCGGTTGGTTCTTTGGCTTTCCCACTGTGGCATCCCGCAAAAACCACTACTAGAAAATCGCGTTGATTTTGTGCATTGCATCATCATGACATCATCATACATCTATCTGTCTAAAACTATTTTGCTAAAAGCCCTATTTCGTTTTCCACTCGCACGCAAGTGCCTGGTGGGCACCTTTGAATCGTTTCTATGCGGGTTTCGCTAAAAATTGCAAAGGTCCGATTCTGAGGGTGTTACATAGTGGTATCAGAGCTCAGCAGTTGCGATACCCCACAAGTCCAGCCTGTAGGATAACCTAGCTAACGGCCGAAGTAGAGTGTCAAAACTATTTTTGCAAAAACGGTTGGATAGTTCTGATTAGTTCTAATTTTACTCCTTACCCCTCTACTGCTCTCCTCTCACCTCTGCGTGTTTTGAATCCGCTCTCTTCTCTCTCTTCGAGTCCAGGATCTCTCGTGGTTGGGTTTTCGTCGTACCTTCCGGGTTTCGCTTCCTCTTTGGGTAACGATGCTTCTACATCTGGTCTTCATTGTGGCATCCCGCAAAAACCGCTACTAGAAAATCGCGTGGAATTTGTGCATTGCATCGTCATCATCATGTATTGTTTGTCAAAAACTAATTTCGAAAACCTATTTTTGATTTCCAAACGCCTCGTCTCCGTTCAACACGCAAACCCGGGTCACCTGATTATTTTGTTTTGCCCGCTATCGGGTTGCAAACGGTGTTATTTAAACAAATAAAATTTATATTATTTTTAGTGGGGCAGTCGAACGGGCCGAATGACCCGAACGACCGCCCCAGGATTTAAATAGGACCACCTAAACAGCCCCCCTAATTCCTAAGTTCACCAAACTACCTACCCACACACCCCCTCCACCTCACCCCCTCCTATCACGAGGCCACCTCATCCTCTCCCTCCCTGGCCAATCAAACTCTGCCACGTCCCTCTCTTCCTCACCTCTCTCACGGACCCACCACAGCCCCAAAGAGCCCACCACCCACACAACCTCCCCCACCTGCCCCGCTTCGCCCGCGCCCACCTCCTCCTCTTTCTTCCCGACGCCCTCCACCCACTTTGGCGCCGCCCGCCAACCACCGCCCGCTCCCTCCGACCGCCTCTCCGCTGCCAAGCCCCTCGCCGCCGCGCCCGCGTCCTCCTCGGCCTTGTCCCGCCCGCCACACGCCAGCGCCCGCCACACGCCGCGCCCCTCCGCGCGCGGCAGGCCCGCCACCGCCCGGCTGCGTCGCCGCCCCTCCACGCCTTCCTCCTGGCGCTCGCCTTCTTGACGCGAGCCGCGCCTCCGGCGGTCCAGCGGCCGCCTCTTCCCGCTCCGCTCACCGCCGCCGCCCGCCTCCGCATCCACCCGCCCGGCGCAGGTCGCCCGCCCTACTCCGGCCCGACCCGTGCGCCCGCCAATAATCGCCGCCGGCCTGCCGCTCGTTCCTCCGTCCCCTCCGCTGTCGGACGCGGCCCAGCCGTGGGCCTTGCCGTCGAGCCTCGCTGCAAGCCGCGCCAGCTCCCTCGCGCCCGCCTTGCCCGGTCAGGCCCTCGCCTCCGGCCCGCCTCGGCGCGTTCGCGCCGGCGCCCGGGTCCCGGCGCCCGAGCCGCTCCGCCGACCTCGGCGGCACCGCCGAGCGGTCCCCTCTGCGCCGCCTTGGCGCCGCAGCGAGGCCCGTCACCGTGCCCACAGCGCGGTTAGCCCCATCCTCCGTTTGCGCGCCCTCGCAAGCTCGTCGCCCCTCACCGAGCTCCACGCATCCGTTCCCCAACCCGTGGGCCGAGCCGCTAGTCGTCCGGGAGCCTCCGCAAGCCTCAGGTCCGCCGGTGACGTCGGGGTTCACCGCCGAGCTCTCGGTGGGCGCCCAGGCTCTACATCGCCCGGAGAGACCCCCGAAGGACCACCTGCGGAACCGCCGCGTACAAGATCTACCGCCTGTAAAACCGGGACCAACCACGAACCCGGCTGAACCGGATGCCCAAGATCGTCGACCCGGTACGACAAGACCTACCACCGGAACGCCTTGGTTTGTCAAGAGCTTCGTCACGGACTCCGATGGCCGTGGCCGGCCGAACCTCTCAGACGTCAAGCTCTTCCTCCTGGAACCCTGAAGACCCCGTGTTGAGCCCCGAGTTCGCCACCGATGATCAGGATGATACCCCAAGATCGCCTCCCCGGAATTAGACGCCTCGATCCTGCGGGCCCGAGGACCTCGGACGCGACAAGGTCTACCTCACGGAACCCCGAGAACTTTCCCCTGAACGTCTAGTTCGCCGACACGGATACACCGAGTTCTTCCTCGAGGACGCCAAGACCTTCACCCCGGATCCAAAGACCCCCGGTACCCGATCCGTTCAAGTTCGTCGAGAGCGGCAAGATCTACCGCTGGGCACACAAGTTCCCCATCTTGCCCCGAACCTCGTCGATCCCATCGAACCCTGGACCCTGAGACCGACCCCGAACCCCGGAACCCCAAGTTCGTCGAACCCTGAACCCCGAGACCGACCCCGACCCCAGAACCTCAAGATCGTCGAGACCCTCAATGTGTGAACCCCTTCTCGAAACCCTATTTTATAACATAATAACAACTTGTTGCTTATTGAATTGTCATACTCGCATGCATATCTGTGGTTTGGGGGCCTTATGCCGATTCACCTAATAATTAAATATGGGGCCCATATGCGGGCAAATCTAGCCTTATATTGGCCTCATTTAAATTTGTGTAGCGAACCGATGATACAATTTTGCATTGTTAAACAACATTCAAATTGCGGGGGTTTCTAAATAACTTGAACCATTTAATTAATTATCCGGACCCCGGTTCCGCTTAATATGACCTAATTGCATTGCACCTTCGCCATGCCATACATCATACATGCATCATGCCGATCTTCTGTCGTTGTATTAAATAGTGCATCCGGTGTTTGTTCTAGTGTTCTGCTTCTTCGCGGATAAGGCCGTTGAGTTGATGTGAGCTTCGCCCGATCTTCGGTTGAATCTTTCAGCAATGTTTTCAGGCGAGCATCTCCCCCTTTCTACCTATATTACTTTTATAGTATTTATTCCCTCCTGTTGATCTATTGCTATCTGTGTTGCGATGCTCTAGTTCCGTAACCTTGATATTACTCGCAGCCTTATATTGCCATGGCCACCTCCTATTACCTGTTGTTTGGTAGATAGTTGGACTTGCGCGTCGTAGTCGCTTGCTCAAGTGTTGTTGTGTGTCGTCCAGTGCCTCAGTTGTTGATGTATTGACGCATGTGTGTTGTTGGAGATGATCATAGTTTTACTTATCGCTCACTTTAATTCCTGTTTAACAACTAAAATTGAAATAAGCAGAGGCATCGGTGGGTGATAGATAATATTTGGTTTCCGAACGCCCACTTGTGTCCCGTAAGACCCCGAGTACTTGATACCTGTTCCTTGTTTTATCGCGCTATCCACATCCGGGAGGTATATGGGACCCCCCTGAACCAGAGCTTGATTCAGTCTTATTTCTTGGGGCCACAAACTAGTTTGAGGTTTTATTTACTATTATGTACTTATGCCATGCTACTTATGTATTTACGATTGTGCGAGGAGCACACTGTACTGTTTAGGTAAGCGTAATGTTTTCGCGGTATCGACAAGCCCAGCCACACTTCGGGTTCCCGATCGTTTCTGACCATTGTCGCAAACCTTGAGTCCGTCTCGGAGCTTGCTTATTTCGTTGCGGGTCTACTCAATGGGGTGGCCCCCTGAAATATTTCTGAATCCTGGGATTGTTCAGTCGTGAAAGCCTCGTTGGGTTTTGATTTGGTTTTTCCGAGGTTGATCGAGCGTGTGTTGCTATTGGTGCACCCCGGCCGGGTAAAACTTTCTGAAAGCCGTGTCCGCGGATATGGACGACTTGGAGCACAGTATCTCGATCATAGACAAGCATAACTAAAGTTTATCGCTCTAAATTTGACTTTATAATGACTAGTAATCAGCTTCACTACAATGGAATGGCTAATAATACTGCCCACAATTGCTTGTTTGGATTTTCGCTTGCGACCAATGTACCTGACTAGTAAGTATTGCAACTACAACGGAATGGCTGAATAAAAGTACCAACAACTGCTGGGTTTCGGGTTTACCTCATGCTATCTGTATCTGATTAGTAAGTGCTGTAACTATAACGGAATGGCTAACTAAAAGTGCCCACTGCTTACTTTATCAGGACGATTATCTAAACCTGACTAGTAATTGCTGCAACGATAACTGAATAAGTAAAACTGCCAATTGTGTGAGTTCCTCGGTTGACTTCCTCGATTGGTCTCGAGGGGGAAACGCCAGGATGGGTTTGCTTGATGATAGTATCAGGTTGGATCCGAATAGGTCATTCTTACCCCTCTCTGATAACCGCCAGTTGTATCGAGTCTCTATAGGTTGTTTAGTGCATCTTTGCCGCTTGATCCACCATACCTATGTGGCGAGGACCGCTGAATTCTAGCCTCGCTGGTGTCTTGGCCTCGATCTTGGCGCTCCTTCTTTTTCCTTTGCCTTTGTCGGCACCCTTTTGTTTAAGCAGGTTTGAGATCGACGCCGTTAGCGGGTTGCCCTTCCGGCTTGGGGCGGGATTATGCGCCATTGGTTATTCTTGAGGCTCTTAGCCCCATTTGCATCTTGTCCGTAGTCGGACGCTATATCATTTTCAAGGTGATTTGGATCTTTGTATATTATATCATATTCTGACTCTTTGAGTCATTGTTGTATATATTTGTTACGTGGGTCCCATCGAGGACTGTTGTGTAATGTTATTACCGTTTTCCACCCATACGAAAGTGCTGGTGGGCACCTTTGAATTGTTTCTATGCGAGTTTGGCGAATTTTGCTCAAACTTGCATAGGTCGATTCTGAGGTGTTCTGAGTGGTATCGAGCCAGCGATTACGATACCCCACAAGTCCAGCCTGTAGGATAACCTAGCTAACGGCCGAAGTAGAGTGTCAAAACTATTTTCGAAAAATCGGTTGGATAGTTCTGATTAGGTCTGATTTTACTTCTTACCCCTCTGCTATTCTCCTCTTATCCCGACGTGTTTTGAATCCGCTCTCTTCTCTTTCTTCGAGTCCAGGACTTCTCGTGGTTGGGTTTTCCGTCGTACCTTCAGGGTTTTCGCTTCCTTCTTCGATAACGGTGTTCTGCCATCCGGTGTTCATGCTGCTTGAGAAATCCGTCTACGGTGGTACCATTCTTTGATCCTTGATTGTGCCTTCCGGTGTTTTCCGACGCGACGACATCATCTACGCCAGATCCGATGCAGAGTCTGCGTCACTCCTTGTTCTGAATCTCGTTTGTCACGATCTTCAGTCTGTTTCCGAGAATGGTTGCACTCTTTTCTACTGATTGTGCAGAGTAATAGTTTGGGTGCGTGATGGATTGGCCCCCATGCCGACTACCCCTTCTATTCGCTTTTGTACATTGAAGTGGATGAGAATGCATCGGTTCCCCCTTTTCCCCGGAGCTAGAGGTGGCTTTATTTGTTGATACCTCTACCTTCGACCTTTTTGATCCCGGAGTGTTCTCCCGACGAACGGGATCAACGACCTCTTGTTAGTGGTGTCGCGAGGATCTACACGAAGCGAGAAGATGCAGATCGCCGATCTTCTTTTCGGTACCATGAGGCGGATCTCGAGGGCGAGATCCATTGTTAGTGGTGTCGAATTGTGGCATCCCGCAAAAACCGCTACTAGAAAATCGCGTGGAATTTGTGCATTGCATCGTCATCATCATGTATTGTTTGTCAAAAACTAATTTCGAAAACCTATTTTTGATTTCCAAACGCCTCGTCTCCGTTCAACACGCAAACCCGGGTCACCGGATTATTTTGTTTTGCCCGCTATCGGGTTGCAAACGGTGTTATTTAAACAAATAAAATTTATATTATTTTTAGTGGGGCGATCGAGCAGACGAATGACCCGACGACCTTGAGATTTAAATCGGACCACCTAAACAGCCCCCTAATTCCTAAGTTCACCAAACTACCTACCCACACACCTCCACCTCACCCCTCCTATCACGAGACGCCACCTCATCCTCTCCCTCCGGCCAATCAAACTCTGCCACGTCGGCCTCTTCCTCACCCTCTCTCTCACCCAGACCCACAGCCCACGCAGCCCACCACCCACGCACACAACCTCCCACAGCCTGGCCCACCATCCCATGCTTCGCCCACCTCCTCCTCTTTCTTCCTCGGCCGCCCTCCACTCACTTTGGCGCCGCCACTTGACGCCGCTCCCTCCGACCGCCTCTCCCGCCTTAAGCCCCCTCGCCGCCGGGCAGCGCGCCCGCATGCTCCTCGGCCTTGTCCCGCCCAGCGCGACACGAGCACCCGCCACGCGCCGCCAGCCGCCCTCGCGCAGCGGCAGCCCGCCGCGCCCAACTGCGCGTCGCCTCCCTCCACCGCGCCTTCCTCCTGGCGCTCGCCGCTTCCCCGCCGCCTCCGTCCGGTCCAGCGGCGCACTGCGCCTCGCTCCCGCTCACCGCCCGCCGCCCGCCTCCGCATCCTCGCCCGGCCCAGTCGCCACCGCCCTGCTCCCGGCCCACCCGTCGCCCGCCAATCGCCCGGCTGCCCCGGCCGCTCGTTCCTCCGTCCCGCCCGGCTGTCGGCCGCGGCCGTGGGGCCTTGCCGTCGAGCCTCGCTGCAAGCCACGCCGCCATCTCCCTCGCGCCCGCGCGCCCTGCGGTCCCGACCTCTCGCCTCGGCCCGCCTCGCGCGTTACGCCGCCCGGCGCCCGGGTCCCAGCAAAACGCTCCGACCTCGGCGGCACCCGCCGAGCGTCCCCCTCTGTATGCGCCTTGGCCGCCCGTTGGCAGCCCGTCACCGCGCCCCGCATAGCGGTTAGCCCCATCCTCCGTTTAGCGCGCCCTGCAAGCTCGTCGGCGCCCTCACCGAGCTCCTGCATCGCGTCGTTCGACCCCAACCAGTGGGCCGAGCCGCTAGTCGCCCAGCGAGCCTCCGCATAAGCCTCAAGGTCCCCGGTGGCGTCGGGGTTCACCGCCGAGCTCTCGGTGGCGGCCAGTTCTACATCGCTGGAGAGACCCCGAAGGACCACTGTGAACCGCCGTGTACAAGATCTACCGCTGTAAAAGGGACCAACCACGAACCACTTTGAGAACCCGGATGCCCAAGATCGTCGACCGATGCGACAAGACCTACCACCGAACGCCTTGGTTTGTCAAGAGCTTCACGGACTCCGATGGCGTGGCGGCCGAACCTCTCGACGTCAAGCTCTTCCTCCGGAACCACAAGACCCGTGTTGAGCCCGAGTTCGCCACCGATGATCAGGATGATACCCCAAGATCGCCTCCCCGGAATTAGACGCCTCGATCCTGCGGGCCCGAGGACCTCGGACGCGACAAGGTCTACCTCACGGAACCCCGAGAACTTTCCCCTGAACGTCTAGTTCGCCGACACGGATACACCGAGTTCTTCCTCGAGGACGCCAAGACCTTCACCCCAGATCCAAAGACCCCCGGTACCCGATCCGTTCAAGTTCGTCGAGAGCGGCAAGATCGACCGCTGGGCACACAAGTTCCCCATCTTGCCCCGAACCTCGTCGATCCCATCGAACCCTAGACCCTGAGATCGACCCCGAACCCCGGAACCCCAAGTTCGTCGAACCCTGAACCCCGAGACCGACCCCGACCCCAGAACCTCAAGATCGTCGAGACCCTCAATGTGTGAACCCCTTCCCGAAACCCTATTTTATAACATAATAACAACTTGTTGCTTATTGAATTGTCATACTCGCATGCATATCTGTGGTTTGGGGGCCTTATGCCGATTCACCTAATAATTAAATATGGGGCCCATATGCGGGCAAATCTAGCCTTATATTGGCCTCATTTAAATTTGTGTAGCGAACCGATGATACAATTTTGCATTGTTAAAAAACATTCAAATTGCGGGGGTTTCTAAATAACTTGAACCATTTAATTAATTGTCCGGACCCCGGTTCCGCTTAATATGACCTAATTGCATTGCACCTTCGCCATGCCATACATCATACATGCATCATGCCGATCTTCTGCCGTTGTATTAAATAGTGCATCCGGTGTTTGTTCTAGTGTTCTGCTTCTTCGCGGATAAGGCCGTTGAGTTGATGTGAGCTTCGCCCGATCTTCGGTTGAATCTTTCAGCAATGTTTTCAGGCGAGCATCTCCCCCTTTCTACCTATCTTACTTTTATAGTATTTATTCCCTCCTGTTGATCTATTGCTATCTGTGTTGCGATGCACTAGTTCTGTAACCTTGATATTACTCGCAGCCTTATATTGCCATGGCCACCTCCTATTACCTGTTGTTTGGTAGATAGTTGGACTTGCGCGTCGTAGTCGCTTGCTCAAGTGCTGTTGCGTGTCGTCCAGTGCCTCAGTTGTTGATGTATTGCCGCATGTGTGTTGTTGGAGATGATCATAGTTTTACTTATCGTTCACTTTAAATTCCTGTTTAACAACTAAAATTGAAATAAGCAGAGGCATCGGTGGGTGATAGATAACATTTGGTTTCCGAACGCCCACTTGTGTCCGTAAGACCCAGTACTTGATACTGTTCCTTGTTTTATCGCTATCCACATCCGGAGGTATATGGGACCCCCAGAACGAGCTTGATTCATCTTATTTCTTGGGGCCACAAACTAGTTTGAGGTTTTATTTACTATTATGTACTTATGCCATGCTACTTATGTATTTACGATTGTGCGAGGAGCACCTTTGTCTTTATTTAGGTAAGCGTAATGTTTTCGGTATCGACAAGCCAGCCACACTTCGGGTTCCCGATCGTTTACAGCCATTGTCGCCAAACCTTGAGTCCGTCTCGAGCTTGCTTACTTCGTTCTGGGTCTACTCAATGGGGTGGCCCCTAAAATATTTCTGAATCACAGGATTGTTCAATCGTGAAAATGAAGGAATATGTCACGAGAGGCAATAATAAATTGTTTATTATGTGTATTCCAAGTATATGATAGATGTTTATTTTGCATGCTATAATTGTATTAATCTGAGCGTTAATACATGTGTGTTTAATAAACAAGCGAAAGTTCCTAGTTAAGCCTCTCTCATAAACTAGCTCGTTGATTAACAAGATGATCAAGGTTTCACGATCATGGACATTGGATGTTGTTAATAACGGGATCACAACATTAGTGTAATGATGTGATGAACATTCATCAGAAGTATAGCATTACGATCAAAGTCATTAAGTTTATATTGCTATAACAACTTACGAAGTGATCCTAATCCTTAGACCATGAGATCATGTCAATCACTAACACCGGAAGAGTTTCTTGATAACATCAAACGTCACACCGTAACGGGGTGATTATAAAGATGGGTTGAACTAATAAAGTGTTATGTTGAGGCTCATGGATCGAGTGGAATTTGTTCATCCGATGGCGGATAGATATACTCTGGGCCCTCTCGGTGATATCACATTGATTAGCTTGCAAGCAAGTGATTTGATCACTAGAATGTTATATCACGGGAGCGAAAGAGTGCATGTCGATGCGAGATCAAACTAGGTATGGAATACCGATGATCGAATCTCGGACATGTAATATATCGTGAAACAAAGGGATTAAGATACTAGCGTAAAAGGTTAAAGCGATCACAAGAAAGTCATCGTTGAATGTGTGAGTCGGTATGGGTCTCGAGATCCGCTTCGATTATTGATCGAGAGGGTCTCGATCATGTCCGCATTATTCACGAACCGTAGGGTGACACATAAGACACCGACATCCAATTGGAGCAAAGTTTCATGCGAAAGAATAAACAAGCGCGAATTTATTTCACTAGATCCGAAGCAGGTTTTGGGTGAAATTGCATAAAGTGGTTATGCATGTGAAATAGAATTCTAGCAAGGGGTTATTGTGAATGTTTGTCATTAAAGTAATTGACAAAATTCTGAATAAAATAAAGAGTTTTATTTAATGAGAGTTTGCATTAAATTTGGTGGAAATTTAATGGGATCTTTGAGTGGGATTTTGAGTGGAGGAATTTGGAGGAGTTTTGTGGTGGAGTGTCCACCCACATGAAGAGGGAGGGCAAGGGGCAGCCCCATGTGGCCACCCCTTGGGGTTCCCCCTCCTCCTATAAAGGCCCCTCCTCTCACTTCTCACTCACACCTCCTCGTGAAGGATCTCTCTCCCCTCTAGAATTTATCCCCCATGGTCTCGGACTAGCGAGATACATGTTCGGTGGCTATTCGGCAAGAAAGAGTTGTGCTTCGCTGCATCGCTGGAGGCGAGGCGGAGGTTGCTCGGTGCCTCGAGCGTGTGTGCGAGCACGGATCTTGCTGATTTGCGGCGCTAGGACTTCCTCTCGATCTTGAGATCGGCAGAGATCGTCTACATCAACCACGAGTTTGGACTCGTTAAACTTTGTCGGTCTTCAAGGGTATGTTCTCTCGGATATACATCCGCCCGTTGTTTGTATCTAGTATAAATAGATCTTGGTATATAGTTCACATCGTAGGAAAATTTTTGTTTTCTATCTGCGAACCCTTGATGGTAATGTCGAGCGGATCTATCGTAGATACTTTACGGGTAGTACACATATGAGTATGTGGCGATGATGATCATGTTGTTGCTCCTTTCTTGTGATTTTGGATATTGGTGGCATAGTGGGATGGGCGGCCGGACAAACTTTACATGTCCTCGCACATGAGACTGTTCCACGCTTGACATGCAACTAGTTTGCATAAGTGGCTAGCGGTGTCATCTCTCCTACTATAGTCAATATCTATTTTGCAAGCGAGTTGTCAACAATTTGATTATCCTCGTTGTAGTTCATGTTAAGTAGGTAAACGGTTCTATCTCGAAAGCCCTCGACCACGTAAAACTTGCAATGGATAAATTAGGCGTCTAGTTTAGATTGTTCTTTGGGCTAGTGTTATGATATGGTAGTGTTGTAAGTAGAAGTATGAGATGATACTCTTACAACACACATAGCGTGTAAAATCCATAGGCGTGGATTTACACATATAGGTATGATAGTGATCATACCACGATGCACATGATAGAGATCATCTGCGGGAACCATATAATTTCACTAATAAACATATGATGTTTGATTGCATCTTATATTGCTTATTTAGCGCTTTGTTAAGCATAATAAGATGATCCCTCATTTAAATATCAAGATAAGAATGTGTTCTTCCTTTAGTATGCACCGACAATGTTTCGTCGCTTCAAGACATCACGTGATGATCGGGTGTACTTGGATCTCGACCATACTTGGTGTAAAGCGATTACACCGCAAATACTAAGGTTCTAACTTGGTGAGCCTAGCATGTATGACATGGCCTCGGAACACAGGCCAGAAAGGTTAAGCATGAGTCATATAGTTGATATGATGCCCATTTGATGCTCGCCTTTGAAGCTATACCGACTCACGTGATGATCGGACTTGGTGTAGTGGATTTGGTTCATGTAATCACCAAAAGGACACGAGGATGTAAGCTTTTGAGTGGGAGTTCATTAAGTAATATAGATTAGTTGAACTCAATCTATCATACACTTAGTCTAAACTTTACAAATTCTGTTGTAGATGGCACCACTGCTTTTAATTTCAATGCGTTCATGGAGAAAGAAACTAGCATGAGCGGTAGCAACTTTCTTGAATGGGCCATGAATTTGAGGATTCTCCTCTCGATGCACAAAAGCAATATGTGCTAGAAGCGCGTTAGGCCCCACCTTTGTGATGCCTGACGAGGAGAAGAATGTCTATCGACTCGTCGGAGGACCACAACTTAGTTCATTGCGGCATATTGTATGGGCTAGAGGGAACTTGGCGTTTGAAAGCGGCAATGCTTTTGATACAATGGGTGAGTTGAAAATGATTTTCGACACACATCTGCTTTGTGAAAGCTACAATGCTTGAGAAAAGTTCTTTAGCTGCATGATGGAAGAGAAACTCCGTTAGTGAGCATGTACTCAAGATGTCGGATTCGCCGATAAGCTTGTGTCCTTGGGAATAACGATTCCCATTGACTTAGGCATCCATCGTGTGCGGTCTACGCCGCCACCTAGCTATAAGAGCTTCGTGATGAACTATAATATGCAAGGCATGAAGAAGTCTCTCCCGAGCTTGTCAATGCTTAAAAGCTGAAGTGGAGATCAAAAGGAACATCAAGTGTTGATGATCAATAGGAACACTGGTTTCAAGAAAGACAAGAAGGAAAGCGGAAGGAAGTAAGGACGGCAAGCTGTTGCGCTGAAAAAACCCGAGTTGGACCTAAGTCGATACCGAGTGCTACTATTGTAAGAGGGCTGCCCTTTGGGCAAAGCCCCAAGTATCTGGCGGACAAGAAGGCGGCAAGGCAAACAAAGGTATATATGATATACATGTTATTGATGTGTACTTGACTAGTGCTCGCGATGCACACAGGTATTGATACGGTTCGTTGCTAATATTTGTAACTCGAATCGAGAATGCGGACCGCTAGCAAGGGGTGAGGTCAAGATGCGTGTCGGCAATGGATCAAGTGTTGATGTGATCGCCGTTAGAATGCTACCTCTCCACTTATCGTCGGGATTAGTCATAAACTTAAATAAGCATATTTGGTGCTGCTTGAGCATGAACATTGTATCTGGATCATGTTTGATGCAAAGTGGTTTTCATTCACATCTGAGAACAATGGTTGTTCCATTTATATGAATGAAATCTTTTATGGTCATGCACCAATGTTGAATGGTTTATTTCTGTTGGATCTCGATGATAATGTTACACATATTCATAATGTTGATGCTAAAAGGATTAAACTTGATGATGATATATCCGCATATATGTGTACTTGCCGTCTAGGTCATATTGGCATTAAGCATGAAGAAGCTCCATTCGGATGGACTTTTGGAATCACTTGATTATGAATCATTTGATACATGTGAGCCATGCCTTATGGGCAAGATGACTAAACGCCGTTTTCGGTTCAATGGAGCAGGCGGCAGTTTATTGGAAATCATACATTCGATGTATGTGGTCCAATGAGTGTGTCGGCGAGGTGGATATCGTTATTTTGTTACTTTCACGGATGATTTGAGTAGATACGGTTATATCTACTTAATGAAACACAAGTCGAAACCTTTGAAAAGTTCAAGGAATTTCATAATGAAGTGGAAAATCATCGTAATAGAAAGATCAAATTTCTTGATGCGACCGTGGAGGTGAGTATCTAAGTTCTGAGTTTAGCACTCACATGAAAGAGTGTGGAATTGTTTCACAACTCACACTGCGGAACACCACAATGAAATGGTGTGTCGGAGCGTCGTGTCGTACTTTATTAGATATGGTTCGATCTATGATGTCTCAGCGGACTTGCCGTTGTCATTTTGGGGTTATGCACTAAAGCTGCATTCACTTTAAATCGGGCACCATCTAAATCCGTTGAAGCGACACCGTATGAATTGTGGTTTGAAACAAACCTAAGCATCATTCTTAAAGTTTGGGGTTGCGATGTTTATGTGAAGAAACTTCAAGGATAAACTTCGAACCCAAAGCGGAAAAATCGTCTTCATAGGATACCCTAAAGAAACTATTGGGTATTCCTTCTATCACGAGATCCGAGGCAAGGTTTTTGTTGCCAGAATGGATCCTTTCTAGAGAAAGAGTTTCTCATGAAAGGTGTGAGTAGTCGGAAGGTAGAACTTCGAAGAGGTTGTGGAACCTTCTCTTCAAAGTATGGCGAGTAGCGGTAGCGGAAGTTGTTCGAGTTGGCTCCACATTGAAGAGGAACTAATGATAATGATCATGAAACTCCGAAGAGTACTACCGAACCTCGCGGTCAAGCAGGGCGTGCAGCTCCGGCTGTCGGAAATCTGTCATAAATTTCATGGTTGATGAAAATAATGACCTGACGTATGAAGAAGCGATGATGAGCGGATTCAACAAATGGTTAGAAGCCATGAAATCGAGATGGAATCCATGTATGAAAATCAAGTTTGGAACTTGGTGGAATTACCTCACGAAAGGCCGTGGAGAACAAATGGATTTTCAAAGGAAAAGCGATCTTGATGGTAATGTGACCATCTATAAAGCTCGACTTATGCAAAGGGTTTCGACAAATTCAAGGAGTTGACTACGATGAGACTTTCTCTCCCGTAGCGATGCTAAAGTCAATTAGGATTATGTTAGCAATTGCTGCATATTTCGATTATGAAATATGGCAGATGGATGTCAAAACCGCGTTTCTCAATGGTAATATTGAAGAAGAGTTGTATATGATACAACCAAAGGGTTTTGTCGATCCTAAGGATGCTAACAAGGTGTGCAAGCTTCAGCGATCCATCTATGGATTGAAGCAAGCATCACGAAGTTGGAATCTCCGCTTTGATGAGGTGATCAAAGAGTTTGGATTTGTCCAAACTTATGGAGAAGCTTGTATTTACAAGAAAGTGAGTGGGAGCAATGTGGCATTTACGATATTATATGTGGATGACATATTATTGATCGGAAATGATATAGAACTTTAAGCAGTGTTAAAGTTATCTAAGCGACAAATTTTCAATGAAGGACCTAGGTGAGCGTCATACATATTAGGCATAAAGATCTATAGAGATAGATCTAGGCGCCTAATAGGGCTATCATAGTACATACCTTGATAAGATTTTAAAGAAGTTTAAAATGGGCGGAAGTAAGAAGGGGTTCTTACCTATGTTGCAAGGCAAGACATTGAGTAAGACTCAAAGTCCGGCCGGCGGAAGAAAGAGATAATGGACAAAGTCCCTATGCTTGACCATAGGCTCTATAATGTCGCCATGCTATGTACAAGACGGATGTGGCACACGCTATTAGTTTGACTAGTAGGTACCAATCGGATCCAGGTTGAACCTTTGGATAGCGGTCAAGAATATCCTTAAGTACTTACGAAGAACTAAGGATATGTTTCTTGTATCTGGAGGTGAAGAAGAGCTCGTCGCTAAGTGTTATGTCGGCTAGCTTTGACACCGATCCGGATGACTCTAAGTCTCAATCCGGATCGTTTTTCTCATGAATGGCGGAGCGGTTAGTTGGAGGAGCTCCAAACAACCTGTGGTAGCGGGATCAACAACGGAGGCGAATATGTTCTTTGCTTGAGCGGCTCGAGCGATTTGGATGAAGGAGTTCATATCCGAACTAGGAGTTGTGGCAAGCGTTGGACCCAATGGTGATCTATTGTGACAACAATGGTGCCATTGCCAATGCCAAAGAGCCAAGGTCTCACAAGCATTCCAAGCATATTAGCGCGGTTTCACTCCATCATGAGCATGTCAAGGATGGAGATATAAAGATTTGTAAAGTACATACGGATCTCAATGTAGCAGATCCGTTGACTAAAACTCTCCTAGAGCAAAACATGATCAACACGAACTCAATGGGTGTTAGATATATCACTATGTAACTAGATTATTGTCTCTAGTGCAAGTGGGAGGCGAAGGGAATATGCACGAGAGGCAATAATAAATTGTTTATTATGTGTATTCCAAGTATATGATAGATGTTTATTTTGCATGCTATAATTGTATTAATACGGAAGCGTTAATACATGTGTGTTTAATAAACAAGCAGAAAGTTCTAGTTAAGCCTCTCTCATAAACTAGCTCGTTGATTAACAAGATGATCAAGGTTTCACGATCATGGACATTGGATGTTGTTAATAACGGGATCACAACATTAGTGTAATGATGTGATGAACATTCATCGAAGTATAGCATTACGATCAAAGTCATTAAGTTTATATTGCTATAACAACTTACGAAGTGATCCTAATCCTTAGACCATGAGATCATGTCAATCACTAACACGGAAGAGTTTCTTGATAACATCAAGCGTCACACCGTAACAGAGGTGATTATAAAGATGGGTTCGAACTAATAAAGTGTTATGTTGAGGCTCATGGATCGAGTGGAATTTGTTCATCCCGATGGCGGATAGATATACTTTGGGCCCTCTCGGTGATATCACATTGATTAGCTTGCAAGCAAGTGATTTGATCACTAGAATGTTATATCACGGGAACAAGAAAAGAGTGCATGTCGATAACGAGATCAAACTAGGTATGGAGATATCGATGATCGAATCTCGGACATGTAATATATCGTGAAACAAAGGGATTAAGATACTAGCGTAAAGGTTAAGCGATCACAAGAAAGTCATCGTTGAATGTGTGAGTCGTATGGGTCTCAGATCCGCTTACGATTATTGATCGAGAGGGTCTCGATCATGTCCGCATTATTCACGAACCGTAGGGTGACACACTTAAGACACCGACATCCAATTGGAGCAAAAGTTTCATGCCGAAAAGAATAAACAAGCGCGAATTTATTTCACTAGATACGAAGCAGGTTTTGGTGAAATTGCATAAAGTGGTTATGCATGTGAAATAGAATTCTAGCAAGGGGTTATTTGTGAATGTTTGTCATTAAAGTAATTGACAAAATTCTGAATAAAATAAAAGAGTTTTATTTAATGAGAGTTTGCATTAAATTTGGTGGAAATTTAATGGGATCTTTGAGTGGGATTTTGAGTGGAGGAATTTGGAGGAGTTTTGTGAGTGGAGTGTCCACCCACATGAAGAGGGGAGGGCAAGGGGGCAGCCCCCATGCGCCGGCCACCCCCTTGGGGTTCCCCCCTCCTCCTATAAAAGGAGCCCCTCCTCTCACTTCTCACTCACACCTCCTCGTGAAGGATCTCTCTCCCCCTCTAGAATTTATCCCCCATGGTCTCGGACTAGCGAGATACATGTTCCCGGTGGCTATTCGGCAAGAAAGAGTTGTGCTTCCGCTGCATCGCTGGAGCGAGGCGGAGGTTGCTCGGTGCCTCGAACGTGTGTGCGAGCACGGATGCGCTGCTGATTTGCGGCGCTAGGACTTCCTCTCGATCTTGAGATCGGCAAGAGATCGTCTACATCAACCACGAGTTTGGACTCGTTAAACTTTGTCGGTCTTCAAGGGTATGTTCTCTACGGATATACATCCGCCCGTTGTTTGTATCTAGTATAAATAGATCTTGGTATATAGTTCACATCGTAGGAAATTTTTTGTTTTCTATGCTGCGAACCCTTCAAAAGCCTCGTTGGGTTTTGATTTGGTTTTTCCGAGGTTGATCGAGCGTGTGTTGCTATTGGTGCACCCCGGCCGGGTAAAACTTTCTGAAAGCCGTGTCCGCAGATATGGACGACTTGGAGCACAGTATCTCGATCATAGACAAGCATAACTAAAGTTTATCGCTCTAAATTTGACTTTATAATGACTAGTAATCAGCTTCACTACAATGGAATGGCTAATAATACTGCCCACAATTGCTTGTTTGGATTGTCGCTTGCGACCAATGTACCTGACTAGTAAGTATTGCAACTACAACGGAATGGCTGAAGAAAAGTACCAACAACTGCTGGGTTTCGGGTTTACCTCATGCTATCTGTATCTGATTAGTAAGTGTTGTAACTATAACGGAATGGCTAACTAAAAGTGCCCACTGCTTACTTTATCAGGACGATTATCTAAACCTGACTAGTAATTGCTGCAACGATAACTGAATAAGTAAAACTGCCAATTGTGTGAGTTCCTCGGTTGACTTCCTCGATTGGTCTCGAGGGGGAAACGCCAGGATGGGTTTGCTTGATGATAGTATCAGGTTGGATCCGAATAGGTCATTCTTACCCCTCTCTGATAACCGCCAGTTGTATCGAGTCTCTATAGGTTGTTTAGTGCATCTTTGCCGCTTGATCCACCATACCTATGTGGCGAGGACCCGAATTCTAGCCTCGCGTGTCTTGGCCTCGATCTTGACGCTCCTTCTTTTCCTTTTCCTTTGTCGGCACCCTTTTGTTTAAGCAGGTTTGAGATCGACGCGCCGTTAGCGAGGTTTCCTTCCGCTTGGCAAGGTGGTTATGTGCGCCATTGGTTATTCTTGGGGCTCTTAGCCCCATTTGCATCTTGTCCGTGATCGGACGCTATATCATTTTCAAGGTGATTTGGATCTTTGTATATTATATGTATTCTGACTCTTTGAGTCATTGTTATATCTCTCATTCTATGGGTCCCATCGAGGACTGTTGTGTAATGTTATTACTTCGTTTTCCACCCGCACGAAAGTGCCTGGTGGGCACCTTTGAATCGTTTCTATGCGAGTTTGGCGAATTTTGCTCAAACTTGCATAGGTCCGATTCTGAGGGTGTTACATTCATGCTATCCGAGGAATCCTTCGTCTGGTGGACTTCTCTTTGTTCCTTCTTGTGCCTTCCGGTGTTTTCCGACGCGACAACATCATCTACGCCAGATCCGATGCAGAGTCTGCATCACTCCTTTGTTCTGCACCTCGCTTGTCGAGATCTACAATCTGAATTCTGAGAGTTGGTTGCATAATTTCCTATTCATGTGCAGAGTAATGCTTTGGGTGCGCGATGGACTGATCACCATCCGACTACTCTTATCATTCGCTCTTGCACATTGAATGGTGGATCGATGCAATTCTTACTCCTTCCATGGAAGTTAGAGGTGGCCTTACCTTTAACTTCGTCGTTGTCTCTCCGGAGTGTTCTCTTGACGGACGTGAACAACGACCTCTTGTTAGTGGTGTCGCGAAGATCTACATGAAGCGAGAAGATTCAGATCGCCGGTCTTCTTTCGGTACCATGAGGCGGATCTCGAGGGCGAGATCCATTGTTAGTGGTGTCGAATTGTGGCATCCCGCAAAAACCACTACTAGAAAATCGCGTTGATTTTGTGCATTGCATCATCATGACATCATCATACATCTATCTGTCTAAAACTATTTTGCTAAAAGCCCTATTTCATTTTCTATATTAATTCCTCCCTAATACTTTAAATCAAAACACCGGTGCTTCCGGATATCTCAGTTTGTCTAAAAGCAATTTATAAAAGGATTTTAAAATTAATTAGAAAACCCTAGCCTAAAAATATCTAGTCCTAATCCTACCTAAAACCTTTTATACCAAATAACCTACCCAGTCCTATTCTACTGACACTCCACCTCACTGCACCAATCGGTGCACGCCACCTCACCCTCCCTTCCTCCAACCCCCCAGTGCCACATCACCCCCGACCACCGATCCCCACCCTGCTGTCCCACCCGGCCACGTCGCCCTACCCACTCACCCACATCCCCCTCTCTCTCTCTCCCGAGCTGGCCCCACCCTCTCTCGTCATGGTCACCCAGACGCCAGCCCACCTCATGGCCCCACCACCCAACCCGCTTCCCCCACCCCGTCTTCCTCCTCTCCCTCACGCTCCGCCGCCTTCCTCCTCTTCCTCGCTGCCTCCTCCCCTCTCTGTGTCGGCCTCCCCCTCCTGCGTGTCGTCGGCCGCCCTCCGCCCGTCCCTGGCGCCTGCTTCTCTCTCCTCCCTCTCGGCCACCAGCTCCTCGCGCCGACCTTCCTCCACCCGCGTCGGGTCGCCGGCCTCGCCTCGCTCCTCCCTCTTCCTCCACTTGAGCCCGCCTTGCCGCCCGCAGGCCGCCTCCTCCGACCACCACCGTCGCCGCAGGAGCCCCATCTCCTCTCTCTCCTCTGCAGGCCTCTCTCGCGCGAGCCCAGCGCCGCCGTCGGCGCGCCCTGCTACCAGCTCCACCCCGCCAGGCGTCCCTCCACCACCCTCTGCCCGCCTCGTCGCCCTCTTTCTGCATGCAGTGCTTGCGCCCGCGGAGATCGGCCACATCCAGCGCCTCCTCGCGACGCCCTCAACTCCGCCGGTCGTTCTCCCCATCATGTGTCGCCTCTACCTCCTCGCTCCCTTCTTGGATGCGCGTGCGTCACCGCCGGTGATCCCCGGCGTTGCTCACCATCCTCTCCTTGCGTGCTCTTTCTCACGGTCAGGGGTTGTCGCGACGGCCGTAAGCCCTCTGTTCCTTTGCCCAGCGCGGCCCCCACTCTTTTTTCTTTGTAAACCGGCTATGCGATTCGTATCTACAGGCTCTCTGCTGCTTACCATCGATGCTGAGTGGTGGTAGATGTTGCATGTGCTTTTTGTAAACTTTCAGTGTTGCTCTTATTCCAGCCCGTATGTTTTGTTCATGTCCGTGTGAGATCACTTGATGCCACCCGGATGACCTCGACGAGAACCGTCCCCATACCGATATCTTCCGAAGACCGATCCCCGGAACCCGCGGAACCCTGATGCCGTCGACACGGAACCCCGAGTTCGCCATCACGGACATGTGGCGCCACACCCCAAGATCTCCAATAAGGAACACCAAGACCCTCGGGATCGCCAAGTTCTCCTTCCCGGAAGCATTGACGCCTGTGCGACAAGATCTACTTCCCAGATCCGAAGACCCCGGTACCGATCTACTCAAATTCGCCATCGCGAGTCCGAACTTCAACGTTTCCCCAAACCCTGTCGAACCCCGAACCCCCGGAACCAAGATCTTCTGAACCCTGATGTGTGACCCCTTTTCTCGAGCCCTATTTTATAAATGTAATATCAAATTGTTGCATATTTAATTGTTCATCTCGCATACATATCATGTGGTTTGGGGGCATTATGCCGATTCACTTCATAATTAAATATGGGCCATATGCGGGATACCTTTGTCTTATTCCGGACTCCATTTAAATTGGTGTAGCGAACCGATGCCATGTCTTGCCCTGTTATTACAACATTTAATTGGCGGGGTAGATAAATAACTTGAACCGTTTAATTAATTGTCGGGACCCCGGTTCCACTTAATATTGCCCAATTGCATCGCATCTTTGCCATGTCATGCATCATACATGCATCATGCCCGATCTTTTGCCGTAGTATTAAATAGTGCATCCGGTGTTTATTCTAGTGTTTTGCTTCTTCGCGGATAAGGCCGTTGAGTTGATGTGAGCTTCGCCCCGATCTTCGGATGAACCTTCGACAATATTTTCCAGGCGAGCATCTCCCCCTTTCCACCTATCTTACTTTTATAGTCTTTATTCCCTCCTGTTGATCTATTGCTATCTGTGTTGCGATGCTCTAGTTTTCGTACCCGTGATATCCCTTGCAACCTTATATTGCCTTGGACACATCCTATTACCTGTTGTTTGGTAGATAGTTGGACTTGCGCGTCGTAGTCGCTTGATCAAGTGTTGTTGTGTGTCGTCAAGTACCACAGTTGTTGGAGTATTGCCGTGTATTTATTGTTGGAGTTGATCTAGACTTTAATTACTGTTTAACAACTAAAATTGAAGTAGGTAATGCAGAGGCACAGGTGGGCAATAGATGTTATTTGGTTGTTAACCGTCCACTTGTGTCCCGTAGGACCCCGAGTACTTGATACATGTTCCTTGAATATTCGCGCTATCCACATCCGGGAGGATTATGGGACCCCACAGGCGAGCTTGATTCATTCTTATTTCTTGGGGCCACAAACTAGTTTGAGGTTTTATTTACTATCATGTACTTATGCCATGCTTTACTGCTTTATTTACGATTGTGCGAGGAGCACATGTACTGTTTAGGTAAGCGGAGTGTTTTCGCGGTATCGATAAGCCAGTTTTGGGTTCCCGATCGTTCTGACCACCAGCGCAACCTTGAGTCCGTCTCGAGTCAGCTAGCTTCGTTGGTGTACTCAATGGGTGGCCCCTGAAATATTTCTGAATCACGTGATTGCTTTGTCGTGAAAGCCTCGTTGGGTTTTGATTTGGTTTTTGAGGTTGATCGAGTGTGTGTTGCTATTGTGCACCTATGCGGTAAAATTCTGAAAGCCGTGTCGCGGTTATGGGCGACTTGGAGCTGATATCTTGATCATAGACAACTATAACTAAAGTAGTGTTATAAATTTGACTTTATAATGACTAGTAATCAGCTTCACTATAATGGAATGGCTAAATAAACGCCAACAATTGCTTGTTTGGGTTGTAAACTTGCGACCATTGTATCGACTAGTAAGTATTGCAACTATAACGGAATGGCTAAATAAAAGTACCAACAAGCTTTGGGTTTTGGGATATCTCATGATAATTGTATCCGACTAGTAAGTGTTGCAACTCCAATGGAATGGTTAACTAAAGTGCTTATCGCTTATTTTATCGGGATGACTATCTATACGACTAGTAATTGGTGTAACGATAACGAATAAATAAAGCGCCACTGTGAGTTCCTCGGTGGACTTCCTCGTTTGGTCTCGAGGGGAAATACCGGGATGGGATTGTTTGGTGTAAGATTCAGTTGGTTCGAATAGGTCTTTCTTACCCTCTCGATAGCCGCCATTGTATCGAGTCTCTATAGGTTGTTTAGTGCATCTTGCCGCCGCTCGATCCACCAAACCTATGTAGGCGAGGACCGCCAATTCTAGCCTCGGTGTCTGCCTCGATCTTGACGCTCCTCTTTTCCTTTGCCTTTGTCGGCACCCCTTTTGTTTAAGAAGGTTTTGAGACCGGCGTCGTTAGCAGTTACCCTTCGGCTTGGCTCGGGCAGAGTTATGGACGCCATTGGTTATTCTTGGGGCTCTTAGCCCCATTTGCATCATGTCCGTAGCTGCGGCTCTATCGCTTTCAAGGTGATTTGGATCTTTGTTACTGTATATACGTATTCTTGACTCATGGAGTCGTGTTGTATATATCTCATTCATGGGTCCCATCGAGGTGTTGTGTAATGTTATTACTTCTTTTCCACCGCGCATAAGTGCTGGTGGGCACCTTTGAATCGTTTCTATGCGGGTTTGGCGGGTTTCGCTAAAACTTGCATAGGTCCGATTCTGAGGGTGTTACACCCACAATCCTACCCATCCACCAAAAGATTTTGAGAGTTGTAGCTCCTTTGTGTGTGAGTTTCTTTGCCATTTCACTTTGCACGCTGTTCGCTCATTTATGTGGCAATTGGTTTGATATAATCTCCAAGGTGAGGTAAAAGGCTAACTCTACGCACCTTTACTCTCCATATACAACCCTTGTCGGCTTTGCATCATGGGCGGAATGGCGAGCCGTCCCAACCACCACCACCCCGGAGAGGACAATCCATATATGACAAGATGGGACCATTGGAAGGTCTGAGGAGAATTCAACTACCGTTGTGAAGCACTTGAGAGGCGCCAAGATGAACAATTTAGCGAAGCCCGAGCGGAGTTCAAGAACATCGACAACCGCTTCAAAGAAGTCCGAGGCCAAATGCATGCCATGCAACACAACCTTGGTCATCAAAATGAAGCTCTTGGTCGTGCCCTCGCCTCAACGGATGAGAAGATTCAACGCCTCATTGATGGGTTGGCAAGGCCACGCTCGCGAGACTCAAGATCAACACGGCACTCCTCAAGTGAATCAAGTGCTCCTCGCCGTCACGCTTCAAGGCACCGGGATGGACCCGTCCTTCAAT
Source organism: Avena longiglumis (assembly GCA_030063025.1). NCBI lineage: Eukaryota > Viridiplantae > Streptophyta > Magnoliopsida > Poales > Poaceae > Avena > Avena longiglumis. The sequence continues at coordinate 542,551,820 of CP125975.1, forward strand.
CCATGAGCTCTTCTCAAGCGGTACCATCTCCGCGACACGCCGCAACGTCAAGCTATGATGGTGACCTCTCCAAGAAGACCTCCACGACGTGAAGCGGACCGGCCACAACAAAGGGCACTTGTGCTTCAACAAGAATAACCTCACATGGACCGCCAAGCCCATCGCCATCGACATGTTCTTTCCACAACAAGTGAAGCATCCGAAGTGGAAGAACAAGTTCGCCGGCGGCGTGAAGCACTCGAAGATCCACCAAGGCGCCCCCCTCGACATGAACGTCAACGTCGTCAACATGATCTTCACGACGAGCCCCCTCCACATCAAGAAGAAAGAGAGCAGCCCATTGCGCATGCGGCTCGACGTCCTCCTTGCCACATGACGCAAGATAATGCTCCTCCGCATCAACCACGAAAAGAACAAGAGCAAGCTCCCCAACCTCGTCGTGAGGACCAACAACCGCCTCCTCGTCCTCAACCGCGCCAAAAACAAGAGCAAGCTCCCCAAGCTCGTCGTCCAAACCAAGTTCCACCACCAAACGCGGCACCTCAACAACCGCAAGAGCAACGCCACCATCAACAAGAAAGACATGAGAGCTCGGATGATGAAGATGGCCGCCACAATCATGGCAACCGTCGAAACCGGAACCGCAATGAGGAAGAAACTTTTGGCAAGCTCAAGTTCACCATGCCCAAGTTCACCGGTTCCAATGATCCCGAAGAATACCTCTCATGGGAACTCAAGGTTGACAAGAACTTCCGCATGCACAACTTTACCAATGAGAAGATGATGGCCATGGCATCCCTCGAGTTCGATGAATATGCCAACCTTTGGTGGGAACAAGTCCAACTCGCTCGTGAATCAAAAGAAGAGCCCCCAATCTCAACTTGGCAAGATATGAAGGCTCATATGAGATCCCGCTTTGTTCCTTCACACTACACGCGTGACCTCTTCAACAAGCTTCAAACGCTTAGTCAAGGAACAAAGACCGTGGAAGAGTATTTCAAGCAAATGGAGCTCAACATGATCCGTTCCAACATTGAAGAGCGTGATGAACAAACAATGGCACGTTTCCTCAATGGCTTGAACCATCCTATCAAGCGCATCACCGAGTTCCAACGGTACAACAACATGGTTGAGCTTGTGCACATTGCATCAAAGGCCGAACGTCAAGTGCAAGAGGACATCAAGTTCAACAAGCCAAATACATACTTCACATACAAGCAAGATCCAACCACTACTCCGACAACACCAAGTGGAAGCTCCTCAAATACCACCAAACTTCCCTTCAAGCCAACACTTCCTCAAGGAAAACAGCCCCCAAGTGGCAAGTACACAAGAGATGAACAACCATTCAATGGTGAATGCTACAAGTGTGGAGGCAAAGGACACAAGTCGGCCGCATGTGGGAACAAGAAAGTTTTGTTCATCCATGACAACGGCGATGAAGAATACTTGAGTGAAGATGAGTTTGATGCAAGGGTCAAGGAAGCCATGGCAAGGCAACATTTGGAAGAGGACCAAGAGCTACTCATGTGTGAGCATGACGCAAGTACATCGCTTGTGGTCACAAGGGTCTCAACTACTCAAACCAATGAGAATGAAGACCAACGATCAAACATCTTCCAAACTCGTGCCGGTATCAATGGGAGGTCCATCAAAGTTGTCATCAACGGAGGGAGTTGCCACAATCTTGCAAGCACGGAATTGTGTGAGAAACTCAACCTCACCCTCCACCCGCATAAACACCCCTACCATATCCAATGGCTAAGTGACCAAGGATCCGTCAAGATCAAGCACACCGTCTCGGTAACGTTCTCAATTGGGCCCTACAAGGACACGGTGGAATGTGACGTGGTCCCAATGACGGTTTGCCATATGTTGCTAGGCAGGCCGTGGCAATTTGACAAGCGTGCTTTGCATAATGGTCACTCAAACACCTATACCTTCAAATGGCTTGACAAAACTTGTATGTTGCAACCAATGACTCCTAGCCAAATAATTGCGGACAATGCAAAGGCTTTAAGGGCGAATACACAAACCATCTTGTGAGAAGAGTGGTGGCGAGAGAACCACACTATAGTGAGTGAGTGCCAGAAGCCAAACTCGAGTGGAAAAACTAAGAGTGTTCTTCTTGCCACCAAAAGTGAGATGAGAGAAGTGCGGAACAACCCATCCATTTTGCACTATGTCCTTGTATGCAAGGGACTAGCGCAAGGAACTAATGACTTGACAAATGTTCCTCCTTCTTTGATGGCTGTTTTGCAGGAATTCCAAGATGTATTTCCCAAGAGCTTCCTCAGGGACTACCTCCTCTTCGCGGAATCGAGCACCGCATCGACCTCATACCCGGCGCCCCACTTCCAAACCGCGCCGCGTATCGCACGAACCCGGAAGAGACGAAGGAGATAGAACGACAAATCAACCAACTCGTCTCCAAATGTTTGATCCAAGTAAGCACTGGTCCTAGCGCGGTTCCTGTGATTCTAGTCCCAAAACGGATGATATGTTGCGTTATGCATGGATCGCCCAATCAATGCTATCACCGTGCGTTATCGACATCCTATACCGCGTCTTGATGACATGATTGATGAGTTATGTGGAGCCACTATATTTTTGAAAATTGATCTTCGTAGTGGTTACCATCAAATTCGCATGGCCGAAGGTGATGAGTGGAAAACCGCCTTCAAGACCAAGCTTGGTCTCTATGAATGGTTGGTTATGCCTTTTGGCTTATCAAATGCTCCATCTACCTTCATGCGCCTCATGAACCATATTTTGCGATCTCTCATTGGGAAGAGTGTAGTTGTTTACTTTGATGACATCCTTGTCTATAGCAAGTCACTAGAGGAGCATGTTACTCATGTTAAGGAGGTCCTTCAAATCCTTCGTCATGAAAAGCTTTACGCTAATCTCCCAAAGTGCACTTTTGCAAAAGACAAGCTGATTTTCCTTGGTTTTGTTGTGTCTTCCAATGGCATTGAAGTTGATGTCTCAAAAGTCAAGGACATACGAGATTGGCCCATCCCTACAAATGTTAGTGAACTTCGAAGTTTTCATGGGTTGGCTGGCTTTTACCGTCGCTTTGTGAAAGACTTGTCTATTGCTTGCCCCTCAACGAATTGACCAAGAAAAATGTCACGTGTTTGGGGAAAAGCACAACAAAAGGCTTTTGATGAGCTCAAAAAGAGGCTCACCGAAGCACCACTTCTTGCATTACCGGATTTCACAAAAACCTTTGAGATTGAATGTGACGCTAGTGGTATTGGCATTGGTGGCGTCCTTATGCAAAATGGGCGTCCTATTGCTTACCATAGTGAGAAACTTGATGGCGCACGCCTCAACTATCCCATTTATGACAAAGAACTTTTTGCCTTGGTTCGAGTTCTTCAAGTGTGGCAACACTATCTTTGGCCCAAAGAATTTATCATCCATTCCGACCATGAGTCGTTGAAGTATCTTAAGGGCCAAGCCAACTTGAGTAAAAGGCACGCAAAATGGGTTGAGTTCATGGAGTCTTTTCCTTACATTGTCAAATACAAGAAGGGCAAAGAAAATGTGGTAGCGGACGCCTTGTCTCGCAAAAACACAAGCCTTCTTACACGACTCGAAGTAAATGTCTTGGGTCTTGATGACATCAAATCTTTGTACGCGTCCGACCCTTTCTTTGGACCAATTTTTGCAACATGTTCAATAGACAAAGGGATTGATGATTTCTATTTGCATAAGGGTTTTCTTTTCAAACAAAACAAGCTTTGCATTCCGAAATCGTCTCTCCAACTTTTGCTTCTTCAAGAGTCCCATGGTGGAGGCCTTATGGGTCACTTTGGCGTGACAAGACATATGACATGCTCTCCACTCACTACTTTTGGCCAAAGATGAAGCGACGCGTGAGCGCCACGCCCAACGATGCTCTACATGTATCCAAGCTAAGTCTAAGTCCAACCCCTTTGGTCTTTATATGCCATTGCCTATTCCTCATGCACCTTGGTCGGACATTAGCATGGACTTTGTGTTAGGGTTGCCTAGATCTAAACATGGACATGATTCTATATTTGTGGTAGTGGATCGTTTTTCCAAAATGGCACACTTCATTCCGTGCCATAAGACCGATGATGCTTCACATGTAGCAAATTTGTTTTTCAGGGAAATAATTGCCACACGGTACCAAGAACAATCGCCTCCGATCGACGTCAAATTCATGAGCTACGGAAGACTCTCATGGCCAAGCTCGGCATCAAGCTCCTCTTCTCGTCGCAGCATCCTCAAACCGATGGACAAACCGAGGTCGTCAATCGAAGTCTTGGCACACTCTCCGGTGTTGATAAAGAAGAACCTTAAAGACTGGGAGGAATGTATTCCACACGCCGAGTTCGCCTACAACCGCGCCAAGCACTCCACCACCATGAGGAGCCCGTTCATGATCGTCTACGGCTTCGAGCCTCTCACCGCGCTCGATATCCTCCCACTTCCGCTTCATGAACGTGCCAATATGGACGTAGTCAAGCGTGCCCAAACAATGAAGAAACTCCATGAATACACAAGAGCTACGATCGAGAAACAAGTCCTTCGCCAAGCATCAAAGCTAAACAAGAACAAGAAAGAGATGATCTTCGAAGAAGGCGACCTTGTGTGGATACACTTGAGTAAAGACCGCTTCCCCAAGGACCGCGACTCCAAACTCAAGCCAAGAGGTGATGGACCGTTCAAAGTGCTAAAGAGGATCAACAACAATGCCTACATCATAGATATCCCAACATCCAAGTATCTTGTGAGCCCGACATTCAATGTCAAGGACCTCTCACCCTACCATGGCGAAGATGAAGTTGAGAAGGTTAAAGAGTCGAGGACGACTCTTTCCCAAGGGGGGGAGATGATGCAGCCGATCTACGACACCTCCATCTACAACACCTAGTCCCCAAGTGGACCAATGATTCGCGCTGCCAAGCTCCTACAAGCCAAGGTTAACTCGCGCTCCTTTCCTCATGTGATTTTGGCCTACCTTTGGATGGATTGCTACTTCATGCATCTCGTTGTGTATCCTCGGATATGAAGCAACACCACCACACCAAGCCACCAAGGAAGCGGGACCGGAGAAGAAGCTTTGAACGCTGCACACCGGAGTCTCAGTAGACCGAGTCTCGGTCTCCTACCGAGTCTCCGGACCTTCCTTCGGTCCAGACTGGAGACCCAAGCCCGGGACAGCCAGAAGCCCCCTCCGGAGACAGGTCCGGAGATTGACCGGAGTCTCCGGTCCATACCGGAGTCTCCGGACCCCAGGCCGGAGTCTCCGGACCGACCGTCGCCAGGCATGTTAAAGCCTTTTGGGCCTGGCCCATGTAACCCCCAATTTCGCCCAAACATCCAGTTTTATTCCAGAACTACCCATGTTTATGTGGTTGGCCTATAAATAGCCCCACCCCTCATATGTAAACCCTAGACTTGGATAATGATAGATTAATACACCCCTTTGAGGATCTTTTAATCTATTGGTCTCATGCTCCTACCAAGGAGCACCTATTGTCCACCCTCCTCTTGGATCTTGCCTAGCGCGTTCAAGTTGTACAAGGCCTTGGGTTCTCGGTTTCTCGCCCCCAAGTCGTCAAGGTCTCACCAAGAACCTCGTCCCCCGTTGTTGGCGTGGAGAGAGAGCTTCGCCCAACACCGATCCTAGAGATTATGTTGGACCGGTTGCCACCGGCGTGAGTTATCGGCGTGTATCGTGTTTTGTGTGCGTGAGTTCATCGGGATCTTTGCGTGCGTGTGTTCGTGGATTTCGTCCCCTCTTCCTCTCCCACCGCTTTCCCCTCGATCCCGTGGAGATTCGTGAAAGATCGGGCCACCCCAAGGGGTTTCCCCATAACAGTTCCATCCACATACTTGGTGTTGTGAGTCTTGTACTGCCACTCATGTAAACAGGATTTCATCATTTAATCATGCCAATCATGTAAAGCATGTAAATTTAACATAATATTACTGTCAAGGTAGATAGGTACAAGTACAACAAAATATCACTTTTAAGGTATATTGTGTTAATTGACAATATTCTAAACTTGTTGGACTGAATCTGTATGAGTGCACTTAGCTCTCTGTTAATAATATGTATCTGCTTCTTCCATGGAAATAGTTTATGCACATACTAATGATCTGCATGTGTACTTTCGTCGTCCTCTGTTCGCATGTCGTGAGCGTGTCATGTATTCAAGCATTCGTTCCCCAGTTGTTCTTCTTCCAAATCATTCAAATCAAGCATTCATTCCAGCTGGTCTTCTTATCCTCCTCCTTTCTCTACCTCTCCTTCTCCTCCTTTCTCTACCTCTCCTCCTTGTTCGATAAGAGCCAAGGTCTCAGCAAGTAGCTCCGCCGGGATACAAAGAGCGAGTGGAATCATTCCTTTCGCAATCATCCTTTCCCTTGTGCGGCGGATGGTAGTTCATACCTCCTCCTACTTTCATAATCTCAATCATACAGGTCTGGAGTGTCAAGAAGCATTTTGATAGCATGCCAACCTCATAGTTTTTGTATTCTTGCTCCACATCGTCTATCAGTTCCTTGATAGTTGTAGGTGCTCTACTGTCAGTGAGTGACTGAAGTGACCTAAAGAAGCATAGGTTGAGCACATTCATGTCTAGACTATTAGGAGGTTGCTGCAACAACCTAATGTCCAGATCAGTTTGTGCTATGGCCTGTCAAAAAACCAGATCATCATCATGGACATGAGGTCTTGCGTTGTCTTGTTGAATGTAGATTGTCCTTCCTTCATCTTCATCAGGCCACACATCTTGAATAGAAGGAATCACTTTCTCAACGATATAGTCCCTCATGACATCTCTGGTCACTTTCATTGATTTGAGTTCGAGTGTTCCTTTGTCTCTATTTCGACTATTTTTAATAGCTGGAGTCTCTTTGACAAATGCCCAAATCCCGATCTTTCCATCAAACGTGACAACGCCACTGTCGCCATATCTTGGCCTCGCAAAAGTGGTTAGGAAAATTATGTTCCCAATGTTGTTCGTGTTTGGCATGGTGCGTAAAGGCTCAGGTTCGTCGGGGAGTAGGTAGCACGTGTTGTTCTTCCTAGTCATGCCAAACCACTTCTCGTCCATGTGGATGATGTTGTCCATAAACTGGAAGAAAGGACGAGAAGTTTTCAACGTGCTCTCATGGAGCATAGAGACACAAAACTTCACCCTCTTAATCTTATTAGATGGTGTCATCAACGGCTTCAAGGTGCTAGTATGTTGCTTCAGCTCACCCAACGTGAACCTTTTGTGTAAGGTTGATAGGGGCACACCTAGAGATTTTGATAGAGATCGAATTTTCTTTCTTTTGTTCAACTGGATTTTGACATCCGAGAGAAATTTAGATCTTTCTTCTTACGGCTAACTCTACCTTTATTTTTGCTAGAGACATCAACTTCTTGACCTGCTTTAATCTGATTATTTGCTTCTTTCATATCTTGTCAATAGTTCTTAGACTTGTTTTCAGGATACTTTCAACGAGTTGTTTGTATTTTTAATACTTATCCATCTTTGCTTTTGATTACTAGTATAGAAAAATAAGCACCAAACCTTTGCTAATTTGTCAAGTTTACCGTATTTCTTCTTCTGGGGTCAAGTTCAAAACAAACAGTCCTTCCCCATCATGTTCATCATCATTTTCTTCCTCGGGTATCAAGTTCATCTCAGGTGGTCCTTCCTCGTCAACGTCATCACCATTTTCTTGATCAGGTAGTCCTACTTGATCAACTTCAGATCATCTTCCTCGGTATCAAGTTCAAATCTGGTAGTCCTACTTGATCAACTTCAGCATCATCTTCCTCGGGTATCAAGTTCAACTCAGGCGGTTCCTTCTCATCAACTTCAGCTTCATATTCTTCCTCTGGTAACCAATTCTATTCAGGAGGTTCCTTCTCATCAACTTTAGTATCATCTTCTTCCACTGGTAACCAATTCAATTCAGCATCATCTTCTTCATCTAAATAACCAATTCAGCCAAAGATCATTTTATGGATATATTGGGATGAGTTGGTGGTTAGGCTGTACAACATCAGACTCACTGGTTGGAGGGAATTCAGCCTTGTAGATATTTTCTAGGTTAGAACACACTCCTGTGAAAGAGCGAGAACGGGGGCATGACATGGTTTCTTTTGAGAATAGGAATAACAACAGATCAATCAAGCATACTAGCTTACCGTGTACCAAAGGTTGAGAGAACATGCTGTCCTTTTGGCATATTGTTTTATATTTCCACAAATCCAGCCTTGTCTTAGGTACTTTCTTTCTCTTGGAAACCAGCTTATATAGTTCTTCGCCATCAAAATGTTTTTTTAGATAGTTGTCCAAAAGTATGAATTAGACATTGCTCAAGAGAAAAGTACGTATGGAACTTAGTCATTGAAACTTATGCAATGGAGATCACTAATTGCTTATCAAATTTCGGTCTTCTCCTTTTCTCTTGTACTCCCAGAATTTTGTTTCTTTGGTTCTCTTATATTTCCAGCATTTGAGTACTTGAGGTGGAGATTAACTGAACCCTGCAAGTAACAGTTTTCAGAAACCAACGGTAGAAATTCAGAGTAGCAACTAGAAGAAGAGTGGAGAGGCTACATGAAGTTCAGGAACCAACTGTACAATATTTTGTACACTGTATTCATACTTATTTAGGTTTCAGACTTAAAAAGTTCAGAGTATTCAGACTTATTTTTTACAATAAAGAAGCATGACAGAGTATTCATACTTATTTAGGTTACATGCTTAATTGGTTGAGTTGGTGATAACCAATTGGTTCATATCTATGTTTGGTCGATGTAGACTGGTAATGTTTGTTTCTGCCATGCTTCCTTATTGTACTTCGGTATTTTTTTCACATGGCGATAATCATGGTCTTTCTCAAGAAATTTGCTCACTAATCACCTTTGTACTTCACTTACAGGTTTGATGTTCTTGGTCTTCACAAGTTCGACAGCGATCGCAAGAGGATGTCGGTTATAATTGGCTGCCCTGACAAGACTGCCAAACTGTTTGTAAAAAGTGAAGATAGTTCTATGTTTGGAATCATCGACAAAACACTAAATCCGGATGTTGTTCAAGCTACTGGTTGGTGACTGACTGATGATAAGCTATAGAAAGCTCTGGTATTTAAGATAAGCTACAGGAAGATAAGCTACAAGGAGTACATGAAGCAATTGAAAACTGAGGCAAGCTGGAATAAGTGAATGTGCTACAGTAAGCTACACAAAGATAAGTTCATGAATCTTATTATCTCCTAACAAACCTGAATTTTATTACAATGAAATCAGAGACTGCTTTGTATTATCTCTTGACAAGTGAATATGCAAAATATGACAGCGATTGAAATTGATTAAGATTAACACTGCATATGGCAATGATTCAGATTGATTCATGAACTGATCGTTGATTCAAATTGTACATATTGAATTTGACAGTGATTCGAACTTTCAGGAACTAACAGCTTTAGATGGCAGTGGAGAGACGATGGCGAGGGATGGAGCTCCTGCGTGTGGCCTCTATCGAGCATGAGCACGCCTCCTCCGTCGATCTCGAGCGCATGCGCGTGGTCGCGCTCGAGGTCCCGCGCATGCGCGTCCCTCCATCGACCTCCTGTGCGTGCGCGTCCCCTCCGTGGAGCTCCGGCACGCCCTCTTCGTCGAGCTTCGACGCTCCCTCTCCGTCGAGATCCGGTGCGCCATCCCCGTCGAGCTTCGGCGCCCCCCTCCGTGGAGCTCCGGCGTGCCCCCTCCGTCGAGCTCTCGCGTGTCCCCTCCATTAAGCTCCCGTGTGGGACTTCAAGGGCAAGCAGAGCGGCAGCGCAACCCTAGAAGGGCGAGCAGACCGGAGGCATGGTCCGGCACGCGGCGGGGTATGGCCGCCGTCTTGCGCGGGCCGGGATGTGGGCGCCAGAGCTCGGGATGTGGGCGCCAGAGCTCGGGACGAGGCTAACTAATCGAATCAGAGGACTATATTGTAATGATTAGGATTGTATTGTAATGATTTAAAACAGTCTGGGTTATTTAGCAAAAAAATAACTCTATAAATGCCGCGTCAGTTATTTTGGGATGGGGAGAGTAGTATTTCTTTGCCGTTACAAGGGCACGGCCATACATAGCCACCCGTCACGATCTCTTTGCGATTTGGATTCCACGCTCTGCGATTAGGATTCGACGCACCAGCAAAGACAGCCCAGGCGCAAGCACAAACAGACCAGACAAGTCGAGCAAGTACGTACTCCAAGGCGATGGCGACAACAAACGCGGCGGTGCCGGCCGCGGGGTACGGCGCGGACGGCGTCTACCGCTCGCTGCGCCCGGCGGCGCCCATCCCGTCCGACCCGGGCCTGTCCATCACCGACCTCCTCTTTCACCGCGCGGACGCCTGCCCGTCCGCGCTCGCGCTCGTCGACGCCGCCACGGGCCGCGGCCTCACCTTCGCCGGCCTCCGCTCCGCGGTCCTCTCCACCGCCATCGCGCTCGCCTCCCGCGCGGGCGTCCGCCCCGGAGATGCCGTCCTCCTCATCGCGCCCAACTGCGTCCTCTACCCCGTCTGCGTCTTCGCCGCCACCGCGCTCGGTGCCGTCGCCAGCACCGCCAACCCGCTCTACACTCCGCGGGAGATCGCCAAGCAGGCCGCCGACGCCCGCGTCAAGCTCCTCATCACCGTCCCCGACCTCCTCCCCAAGGTCGCCAGCCTACGCCTCCCCGTCATCCTCCTCGACGACCCCGCATCCGCCGCACCCGCGTCCTCCGCCTCCAACGTCACGCTCTACTCCGACCTCGTCTCCGGCGTCGACGAGACCCAGTACCGCCGCCCGCCCACCAAGCAGGACGACACGGCCGCGCTGCTCTACTCCTCGGGCACCACGGGGGAGAGCAAGGGGGTCATCCTCACGCACCGCAACTTCATCGCCACCTCCACCATGGTCACCTCCGACCAGGACCAGCGCGGGGAGGGGCCCAACGTCGTGCTCTGCTTCCTCCCAATGTTCCACATCTTCGGCCTCTCCGTCCTCACATTCGGCCAGCTGCAGCGTGGCAACACCGTCGTCGTTATGTCCGGGTTCGCCATGGACGCCGTCATGAAGGCCGTCCAGCAGTACCGGGTCACGCACCTCTTCTGCGTGCCGCCCGTCATGATCGCCCTCGCGAATCAAGGGCGAGCCGGGAAGTACGACCTCGGCTCTCTCAAGTTCATCGGCTCTGGCGCTGCGCCCCTCGGCAAGGACGTCATGGAGGTTGTGGCCATGAACTTTCCTGAGGCCGAGATTGTTCAGGTAATTCAGCACTCTTGTTCTGCAGTTCTTTATAATCTTCAGTGTCTTTTTTATGTGCTTTTGTGGGGACTAGATCTTCCTTTTGTTTTCAATTCGCTTTTGTTTTTAAGTTAAATCATGTGATTAATCCAGATTTCTTGTTGATTCACCTCCCTATATTAACCCATTTGATGATTACAACTTTGCAGTATACAACTACATTGTCCTGTCTAACTTAACTTTAGCGCTTGGAAACTGGAAAGTGACATTTCATTACTTTGTCATGCTAATACAACTTGATTGGTTAAGGCACAAGATTGTCATTTTTTCCCTTGGACACACCGCATTTGTACTTCTAGAATCAGTTGTAATAATTCAGTGTTGTTCCAACTATACTGCCGACTTCAACTATGTTTTCTTTAATGTCAAAATCAACTCCTTGTCAGGAAATCTTATGTTACTAGCCCTGGTATCTTTGTAGCAATCATCAAATAGTTATGTCATAACTATTTTGAGTTACTGTTGATCAAGGTATCAGGTTGGGAATATAAATATATTTCATAACTATTTTCAGCAAGAAGATTTCTTTTCCCCATTGCATTGGCAGTTTAACCATTTTGTCGTGGTAAGTGGTAACTGCATTAAGGCTGATGCTAGCAATCTGTGTACCAATTTCAAAACTAATCTAAAGCCGTTCAGCTATTTGCTGCACAATACGCCTTATGGGACCATGTAGTACTATGCCTATATCCTCTCATATATGGTGCCTGTAAAAAAGCTTAAGTAGTTCATATCTCAAGTTGTATATTGTGTTGTGATGTTCTGGCAGGGCTATGGTATGACCGAGACTTGTGGGATCACATCGCTTGAATACCCAGAGAAGGGACAGACTCGTCAGTTTGGGTCGACCGGAAAGCTTGTCACTGGAGTTGAAGCAAAAATTGTAGATGTAGAGACGCTAACACATCTGCCACCAAATCAACTGGGAGAAATTTGTATTCGAGGACCACAAATAATGAAAGGTATAATTTTAATCGTGGGCATTGTGTTTTTTGTTTCTGTTCCCTGTCTTTTTTCAGATCAAACAGGAGAGTACTCCAAATGTACATTAAAACTCAGTGTACTTATACTTCATTGGAACTGTCATGATTGATTATATTATATTTTCTTTCACATGTTTATTGACAAAGAGAAGTTTACCAAGGCCTAGTGTTTTATATTTCTACACTATTTTTCACGAACAAGAAGTCCAGAATCTTTCCAATGTATTCTGTTCGAAAAGGATTATAGGGCCGGAACTTATCCTAACTTGACTAGATTTTGTTTGTAGGGTATTTCGACAATGTGCAAGCTACTGATTTCACAATAAAGCAAGGTTGGTTGCATACCGGTGATCTAGGATACTTTGATGACGAAGGCCAGCTTTTCGTTGTTGATAGACTTAAAGAGCTGATTAAGTACAAAGGTTTTCAGGTATTGGATTTTGTAAATACATTTCTCGTTGCCAGACCTTGTGAATGAGCAGCACTTACACAAAGGTTCTAGCCAGACCCTCTACTTAAGTTCACATATCGATAAGAGGATCCTTTTTGCTACTTATGTTATTCTTTTTGTAGCCGGACATCACAGTGATAGGATATTTGTCTAAGGAAGTATATAAAGACTTACAGATTAACCAACTTAAACTCATTGAGATTTCACCAGGATATTTCTACCTGTAGTAAGTTAGAGCACATGCCTAATAAAATGGTATACGTTTTGACATTATTTGTCATATAGGTCAATGTATTTTTAGCATACACCATGACTTCCATTTTTTGTAAATTCTTCCTGTGCCAGTTGACCACTGATCGATACATTGCCCCAAATGAGATTAAAGTTTCACTAGAAAGCCTTTTTTATATTATCATTTCACCAAGTTTCACTAGAAAACCTTTTTTATATTATCATTTCACCAAAGGCCAATTTGTCTTGACTTGAGAAATCATTTCACCTAAAGGCTTATGTGTCTTGACTTAAGCATGTGCATTTTATTGTCTGAATTGAAGACTTGTTGTGTAATTATCCAGTCTAACTATCATAAGGGGAACCCATAGTTTTGCACCCGCCTTTTTTCCTTAAACAGTTAAACACAGATCAAACTGTCATTTTTTATAGAAACTTCTGATTTTATTCCCGTTTTTTTTGGTAGATTGCACCTGCTGAGCTTGAAGGACTACTTCTATCTCATCCACAGATTCTAGATGCTGTCGTTATCCCGTAAGTTGCACCTTGTAAAATTTAATTGTATGGAGCGGCCGTTGAGTACAGATTGTTGCAACTTTGGTCAGTTTGGACTTGTTCGTCAGTTGTTTCTTATCTCTCGACTTGGGGCTCTGCTTGTTTCAAGGTTTCCTGATGCTGAAGCTGGGGAAGTTCCTATTGCCTACATCGTCCGGTCACCTTCAAGTTCATTGACCGAGGTTGATGTCCAGAAGTTCATTGAAAATCAGGTTAGGCTGGCCTCAGACCTCGCTAAAATTTGTGACTGTTTAGCTAAACACAAAGTAGCAATAGAGCATTTTTGTGTGCAAACACCATCCCCAACATACCCAATGTGCTCTCTGCATATTAGCCATGCTTGATACTACCCAATGTGCTCTCTGCATACTACCCAAGGTGCACAAAGTAGCAAAGTAGCAATAATGCAGTTCTGAACTATATTACGTTTGTTTCAGGTCGCGTACTACAAAAGGTTGAAGAGGGTTACCTTTGTGGAGAGTGTACCAAAGTCAGCTTCAGGCAAGATTTTGAGAAGAGAGCTCATCGCCAAAGTCAGGGCGTCCAAGCTGTAGCAGATGTGCTTCTTTATGTTTCCACACCAATTGTTGCTGCTAAATTAAAACAAAATCACAACTGCACATTGTTAGAGGAGGTTTACAGATTCCCAAGCTGGAGCTTTTCTTTTGTGCACCGTTTGTACGACGCAACACACGAGTGTCGATCTCAACAGTGTAACAGAAGATTGTATATGACCGAAACCATTGTTCGGCAAATGTACAAGTGTGTGCTATACTATATACGAGGATCTATACAAGGAATGCAGAAGATTAATATGAATGGGTAATGGCTATACATATTTTACATCTATCTATACAAAAAATTCACATGTGCTGGTTCCGTCGAGTCATTGAACTGAATGCCACCGGACTCGTGCGCTGTGAAATTTCCTCCTGCACACCATGCAAAAACAGTAAGTTATTTTCCAGATTCAACTGAAGGGAAGAAGCAAAATTTAGCCCGGGTCAGTCTTTTGGTTACTTGGAGGCTTGGAGATGATCATAAGTTTTTACCTGTGTTTGTTGAGGCTATCATTCTGGTGCTTGGCGTCACTGCTTCATCATCAATATATCGGGGAACGGGAGCGGCAACGTTGATCATGCCGGTCTGCTGGGTGTTTGTTGCTGGGTATTCTTCTTCCTCCTCATCCTTGTCGCCCGGAGGAGGCAACGTCAGTGGAATCAGTGAAGGCTCTGTGTACAGCATCTTGCCATAGCTCCTCTCCAGAGTACCCTTGTCAAACTGGAGACAAAGATTCCTGGAAATTTAAAATGGTTTGGGTAAATTATTAACACTGTGACCTTGACTAGAGATATGCAGTATAGTAGGAATTGAGATCAGACATAGTACTAGCTACTATAGTCCGTGCATCTTTTCAAAATATAAGGAGTATAAATTTATTCAGACAACAGTTTCTCACTTTGACCTAGTTTATACAAACAAACATAAAAGACCTGCGGTATCATACCTATATCGATCAATAATAGATTCCACCACAAAATATGTTTTATTTAATCAATATGGTAAATGCTCATATTCCTTTTTCATGTTAGGCTAGAACTATAAACTTCAATTCTTTTTACTAAATTTTATAGTCTTGATTTTTTTTTTTTTTTGGAACGGTGGTAGCGAGTACCTTGCTGTAAGATCTGTCCACCGCCGCCATTGAATGTGCATTCTCGGCGGAGGTCGATTAGCAAGGTATCGCTCAGACGCAGATTTGACCTGCACAAATCGACCAATTCATCATTACACACATGGACCATTGGAACTGCATAATATGATCTCTCAACAGAAAAAGAGAAAAACATGGATAATTAAACGAAAAACACACATGTACATACCTCGATTTTCAGGGTATCAAATCTGGCGTCTTGGAAGCAGGCGCACATGGCTTGTATGTTGGACCAGAGCACGTTGATCTTGAGGAAGGCGTCACGGCGGCTGAGCTGGCACACGATCTTCTTGGGCTTCCTGTACTGGAACTTGGCGGCGATGTCGACCTCATCTGTTCGAGCGATCTATGGCCATAATTAAGTCGGTAATGGTAATCAACAAGACAGGGCAAGAAACACATGCTACATCGATAATGGAACAAGGATTAATTACAAAAGATCTATGTACCTTGCGTTCGCCGAGCTGGAGGGACCGCACGGCCACCCTCCGCAGCCTTCTCCGGCCCTTTTTCCTCTTCTTCTTGGCCGCCTCGCCCTGGTCCTCCTCCTCCTCCGCCCGAGGGAGGCCAACTTCGGCGGCGTGGACGACGACAGATCGAATGAACCTGATCAGCCGTAGCAAGGGCTCGTCGACCTCGAGTTCCAGCCGTGGCGGCGCCCTGCTACTGGCGACCACGGTGCTGTAATGGTGGTGCACGCCTGCGGCGGCTTCGTCCTTCGCGCCGGCGCCGCCACCGGCATCCTCGCCAGCGTCGGCGTGCTCCGGCGGCATGTCGATCAGGAGCGTGGAGTTGGTCATCGCATCTGGTCGATCGGTACACTGAGGGTGGGCGGCGCATGCCCGTACGTGCCGTGGAAAAGAAAAGGAAAAGTGGGAAGCCTGCGTCGGCACGCAAGTATGTGCGTGTCCAGCAGGCGCACGAGCCTTTGTATTTTAGACCGCGCTTGTTTTTTCTAGTGTTGATAGTTTATCTCCGACATCTCAAAAAGGAAGGTTTTCTCTACAAATCTTTATTAAAAACTAGCAAAATGCTCCCATGTTGTGGCGGAAGAAGTTAGTCTTTGTTGTACCGGTGGTGAGTTTTTTTAATTAGTGGCACATAGCAGCATAGACAATTTTTTTAACTTGCTCTATGACATCTGCTTCTCGATCAATTAATTGTTATAATTCGTAAGTTGAATATTTCCTTTCTCCAAACCATCTCTTCTTTTTCTTGACGTGCTTCTCTTTCATCTTCTCATAAATTAGCCCACACAACCCCTCACAATCAGCCCAGTTCAGTTAGGCAACTCATAGCTTTCTTTAAATCAGACCACAATCCCTCCGCTTATTAGTTGTTGTTTGTTTTAAATTTTTCCTTTAATCTTGCTGATAATAGGCGCAAGAGATTATAATATAACAGTGTTAATCATTGTATTACAGCATGATGAAACTAAATACGAGGATATCAAGTTTAATTACATGGTCAAAACGGCAATTTAAACAAAAATAATCCATTTGTATAACAAATTTAAACAATAAATCTTACTCGAAAAAATTTCAGACAGGCTAACTCTTTTCTGCAGCTCCAGCTGCGACGGCGCTGCATAAGCCGCTGACCGCAGCACGGACGGGGCTAGGCCCACCGCCTAGCGCCACGGCAGGTGGAGTTGCAGCCTCTTATGCAGCGCCATCGTGGCGGAAGCCGCAGAAAAGGGTTAGTCCGTATGAATTTTTTTCAAAAAAGGTTTATTATTTAAATTTGTTATATAAATGGGTTATTTTTGTTTAAAGCGCCGGTCAAAACAAGCTAGACTGGGTCCTGCAATCACGCTCCAGATAAAATTAATAAAGCGATAGGACCCATCAAACTCACGCGCTGGAATCTCCACGTATTTCCGGCCACTGCCACATGGGCCCGCGCGGCTCAAACGTTTGCTCTTCTGTCCCCGTCGCCGCGAGGTTGGTCGAAGAGTCATGGCTGACTCAGCCCCACTCCTGCGAGCAGTCAGTCCCACTGAGACGTAGGGCCACGCGTGTTAAGTAACATGACTAATAACATTAAATCACTCGACAATAACCGGACGAAGATGAAACGGAGCCTAGTCAGGCGACACGAACCGTTATTTCACTATAAGCGGGATATATACATAAGCGGTGATAGTTATGCGTAATACGGAGAGGATAAAAAGATAAAAAAAAATGTTGAACGAAAAAAAAAAGTAGTCCATCTTTTATTATTACTAGCACAAATGCCCGTGCGTTGCACCGGGAATAAATGTCATGAGTTTGCAATGGGAAATCCAAGTCCGACTCTATCAACTCGTGTAATATGTTTAGTAGAAAGCATCCCACATAGATGCTCCTTCTCATTCATGTCTAGAACTACGGTGCATTATTTTACCAGAAAAGAGGTGAGTTGAAGACAAGAAAAACGCATAGTAATATTGTTTGTACTAATATTTGTATTCTTAGATAAGTACTACCAAGTAGACAATCTAAACCTACTGTAACCTAATACCAGGAGACCAACAACTGTGTTTGGCCTAATCGGCTGGCCAATTAGTGGTTCATATAGGCAGGTGAGGTGCAACAACGATTGGCGAACTTCAGGAATAAACCATGACTAAAGAGCATGGAAAAGATAATTTTATAGAGCTACTATGACCTAACCGTAGCTGCAAGGCCAAAAGGATGTGGCGAAACTCTAAAATTTAGTGAATCTGGCCCTGTTTATAGAGTTGTGGTCTACCCATTGGCACCAATTAATTATGGCAGACCACTGCCTTTAGCTGTTGATGCCTCTGTCTATATACAAAATTAGTGAACAAATAATAATTGGCAGCCTGATGAATGCCAAGTAGCATGTTTAGATCTAGGTGATTGCATTGAGTAACTTTCTATGTATAAAACATGCTGAACTGAATAAAGAAATCATGAGCAAATTAGAAAAAAAAATCTTGAACAAATTCAGTCAGGCCGCACCCATGCTCCTCGCCATGATCTTTCAGTATGCTCCCCAAAGCGCCTGGCGGGGATGGAAGGGCATGTCAGGATCTGGAGGGGATGGCAACCTTGCCCAGCTCCAAGCTCAGCCTTGTGCTTGCCAGTTCCACCTCCTCCTTTTTCCGTGTGCCGAGACATCACCCGGTGCGTGCCGCATCGTCATCCGGTGCGTGATCTGCAACCTAGCAGAACCTGGAACATTTGATCAGACAGAAGAATTTATAAATCAATCTTTAAGGAATTCCTTTTTCCAGTATAGTTAGCTCACTTGATCAAAGAAATAAATGAAATCACTTCTAACTTGAAACATAAACTCAATAATCCCCCCACCCCCACCCCCACACCCAGATACCTTGAAGGTATACACATAGAACACCAGTTGCCCCAGTCAACCACGCCCAGTTCGAATTGGCCGACACCCCGACGTTGGAGTCATCACCTATTCAGTAGCTCCTCTTGCTTTCTCTCGTCGAGGTTAACCGCATATTCTGTTGAATTCGGATCCGTTGTTGCCTTCACCTCGTACCATTTCACACCAGCGCCGCAGCGCTAGACTTTTCCACAGTTGTGCTCTACATAAGGTGTCTGCAAGATGTACTGCGGAACTGAAATCAGTGGGCAACAATGCAGTTGAGAGTTTACTGAACATGAAAAAAACCGAACAACTATCAGTCAGATTTTTAGGTATCAACGGGAAATTTAGAAACCATCAAGCCTACTGAGACAGTGCATTCCAGTTACAACTTCTCTATCAACAACATGAACAGGCTGTGTGCTAACAACCTTTTTATAACCCTTTATGTAGGTACAAAAATTATAACCAGAGTCGACATGTATATATTTGACCAAATCGGAGAAAGCCAACTACAAAATCTTCTCATAAAGTGTGAGGAAATGCACAAAAAAAGTATTATAGAAGTAGCTGAATCGGACCTCTTCTGTCATCTCAAATCCTAAGGCTCTACAATTGAAAGCAACAATTTCAGGTCATTATTGCGGACACAAGAAAATGGTATTAGAATGACAATGACTAATACTAATACCCTATGGCAACACTCAAATTTCTTTGGCCTCAATGGTTCCTGCGACGCAGCACATTTACTAAATTTATCATCGCAATCAATGAAGCAAAATATCACAGAAGAAATAAACAGATGGG